>OZ038482.1:79711281-79728781 GCA_964036315.1 Acanthosepion esculentum | reverse complement strand
TTCAAACATATATTGTTAAATATAATAAACAACGAATGTTTATTATGTCTGATCATGAGCCGTTCTAAGCTTCGTATAGTGGCTTTTATTTCGGGAGAAAATAACGACAAAAATTGTCCAACATTTAGATAATTTTTCATTATGCTGTTCCTCGATCTAAGCTTTCGGCTCACATGAGCCATCATCAGAGTGGTTATATGGAAATTAAAACATAGATGTTCACCATCAATCATGACAACCTGTTAGGCTTACATAAATGTTTGCTATGCGACGATAACGGTCACGGAATAGCGGATGCAGTTGGTAAATTCGTAATGCCGTTCTATGACGTCATGCATGACCAAGTGAGAGAAAAACATTTTATCAACAGAACCACGTGTCTAGATGGTGAACATCTCTGTTGTAATGTCCATATAACCACTCTGGTGGCGATTCATGTGCGCTGAAAGCTTAGATCTAGGAACAACATAATAAAAAATATCCAAATGTTGGACAATTTTTGTCATTATTTTCTCCCGAAAAGCCGCTATAGGAATCTTAAATTGTTCCTGTTCAACCATAATAGACATTCGTTGTCTCTCTCTCTCTCTCTCTCTCTCTCTCTCTATATATATATATATATATATATATATATATATATATATATATATATATATATATATATATAGATAGATAGATAGATAGAAAAAATTAGGTGGATGTGAAATAATCATAATTAGGTAATTAATCGAGTGTAGAAGAAACCTCAACCGAAAGCACTGAACGACCATTTCGTCTTGTATTTGGGACTTATTAGCAGTGCGCATCCACTACCGAGAATTGAAACCCGAACAGTTACGAAAGGAGGCACACCCCATACTAACTGTTCCTCGGTGACGAAGAAGTAACGAATTAGACTCGATATAGCGCCGCACGATCACATATTCTGTGGTGGAACTCATCCGATTTTCTCTTTACCCATAAGACTGTGCCTCCATCCACGAACTACGACTACTATCCCCAAGCCGCTCTGTCCAGAGCATTAATACATATATATATATATATATATATATATATATATATATATATATATATATATATATATATATATATATATATATATATATATATGTTTCATTGAATAATATAGACATATTGTATGTACTTATTTTTATACTTATCCTTTCCAGTAGTATCATTACTTTCTTGATGTTAAGATGAAATGTATCAGTAATAACATACGTAGACACAATATATCTATATAATTCATTGAAACATGTTTGAATGAATACATGCTGCCGAAATATATATATATATATATATATATATATATATATATATATATATATGAGAGAGAGAGAGAGATAGATATATATATATGTGTGTGTGAATATTTCTGTGTGTGAATGTGTGTGTGAGAGAGAGAGAGACAGTTTCTTATGCAGTTATTTGCTTAACTACCTCAAGGAATTGAATACGCCTGCTTTGCATACAACCCTTACTTATTAGAATAAATGTACATGGTTTCATTATTCCATCCACATCACTCTTCATTCTGCAAGAAGCTAAAGATATATTGTTACGTTGCTACTTTTACCATTTTCACACCCACGGCTTCAGCATTTCACTTATTTATGCATATCTCTTAGGATAAATGAACGTCTGTTCCGCTTATTATCTTTATTTCATGAGGTTAAAAAGCAACGTAGAGATATTGGGCGATTGCCGATAAAACATACTTGCTTTAATCGTTTCTATGATTTGCAGACATGCATTTTAGTACTTGCAACCTGAAAGCTTTTTGAGATGAAACCTATTAGCCAGTTAGTCTACATCCGTCTATATATATTCTGTTTATATGTTATTTTTATATTTAGTTAGTCTAATTTTATATATACATACTGTTTATACGTTATATATATATATACATATATATTCTGTTTATACATTAGATAAAATTATTTAAGTAAATGCTTTGTTTACAATAAACAGTATAACTTACATATACCGACCTAGAAATTATATGTCCTCCGACTGGAATCGAACCTGTGTCTAACACGGAGCCGTCATTTGATCTGAAGTGCTATACCACTCACCTACAGAGGAAGCGTCTGGTTAGCAAAGTCCAAATTACTGTTTTTAAAACAACAAATTTGGACTTATATATTTCTGACGTTGTGATGGATATTTATTTGTTATTCCGATAGATTTTATTACTTAACCGTTATTTTTAGTAGATACTCATATTTGAGTAGACTCTCTGTTTAATTATTAAAGATTATATTTACATATTTTCAAGAAATACCGACCTGAATATTCGCGAAGACTTAAACTTAAATCTTACCTGAATTAATGAACAGCGGCTTGGATTGAGGAATCGGAGAGCAATTGTTTGCTCTCCGATTCCTCAATCATTAATCCGTGCCTCTAGATGAACGCCTTAAGAATGTTTTTTTTTTACCAGTTGCAATGGATTTTGTGAGATCAAAGATAGAAGGTAAAAAATACCGCATTTTAAGAAAGGCAGACAACAAGTTGATCACTCAATGGGCGTGTCACCAGACAAATATGGACTATTTCCGCCATATTACAAATAGACTTGTTCTCAAAGTGATCAAAAAGTTAAATATTTATGAAGAACACGGTTTCAACATGCCAATTTCTTTTTTCCTCCGTACCTTCCTTCATGTGACTTGTCGAGAGGACGTTTACTTGTTTCCCTGGTAACTACAATCTTCAAAAGTTTCAATGCAACGTCAGTCGCCATTTTCTATCTTCTTGAATCCCGCTCACCTTTTGTCCTTTCCTCGATCTTCCTTTTAACCAATCTTTTCTTTCACTTTCACTTTCACTTTCACTCCCTGTAACCCTCTTCGTATTCGGGGCATTTCCGCCTTACTTGGGGTGAAAAGATTAATAAAAAAAACGTATATAATATATACAAGTAATGTCTTTTAAGTAATGTTTGTTACCTATCCCTCGCTCAATTTAAACCAGAGTTTCTCAACCGAGCGGGGGATTCTTACAGATGGGGGCGATTTCAGGGTTTTCCTGGGAAGGGTTTCAGAGGGAAAAAAAACATTTTTTTCTTTTTTCTTTGCATATTTATTGGATTGCATTAACCTGGCTTTCTATTGATTTTTATCTTTATTGAAGCAAACTTTTGTTTTATTATTTAATAATATTTAATAATATTAAACCAAATTACTGTATATGTATTCAAGTTTACAAATTATATATATATATATATATATATATATATATATATATAATGTGGGTTCCATAGTCTTGGGTGACAATCAGTCTATGAAAAGAGCAACGTGGAATACAGAACCAGTGAAGGTTCGTTTGGAGACCTTATGTCATACCCTGCATGGCATACTCTGTATTCGCTTCTCCCAAAAAGTGTAATTTGGTTCTGCACAAACCCTTTGCACTATATGTGCGGGTAATCTGTCTGTGGTTCTGAGAACTGACCTGCTTGATCCTCGTACGTCAAAAAATGACATGAGAATCGAGTACGATATATATATATATATATATATATATATATATATATATATATATATACATACATATATATACATAGATATATAGATATATATTTAAATATATATATATATATATATATATATATATATATATATATATATATATATATGTATATGTATATATATATTCGAACTAGGTCTGCGTTTCCGTCGTTTCGCAAGGATGAACTGCCCTACATCAAATTTAGTAATTTAGTATATGAATTTAATTGCAAGTGTGCTCCTGGTTATGTGGGGCGTACAACCTTGCATTTGGAAACTAGATTTAACCAGCATGTACCTTCCAATATACGACTTGGTAAGATAGATAAAATGTGTTATCTTCCCTACATAAATATGGAATCGGCTATTGCTCAACACTTAGTTGAGAATATAGCCTGTGCCAAGTCGTGTACAAAAGTGTGGTTTGAAATCATTCATACGGTTGGTTCCAACAATCATTTGAAGATTTTGGAATCAGTCTGTATAGGATTAAGGAAACCTTCTCTCTGCCGACAGAAAGAATTTGTGAAGTCCCTTAATCTGTTGGGGGATATTTTATTTTAACTGTCCCTCGATAATTATTTACACGTTATTTCCCCTTCCCTCGTTATAAGTATATACACTTATATGTTATTTAAGCGTGTTTCCCCCTTTTTTTGCTCGTCATTTTCGTCACTGTTTTTTTCGTTAATTTTTTTAATTATCCAACGATTGTCTCCTGATGAGATGTTGTTTGAAATTCCTAGTTTTAAAAACTATACATATATATATATATATATATATATATATATATATATATATATATATATATATATATATAAAAGTAACCATGTTCTGATATCGAAAAGAATGAAGATACTCAGTAATATATGTATATTATTTGGAATGCACTTTTAAGTCGGGCAGTCTAGGAAAGGATGGGAACGTTATTCTGATTTATGTTGTTTGGACAAAAAAGGCGGAGAATCGCTGACTTAGAGAATCTAGCTATTTCAATCTGGTCTCTTGCCTTCGCTGAGTTATGTGACTCAAATTTTCTGGGTTCTCTTTCTATATTATATGTCCAGAAATTTAATGCCGTTTTTTGATTCTAAGATCAAGTGTCTTTCTTTCAATTTCCCTAAGAACTTCTTTATTGACATGCTCCGCCCATTTTATTCTTAGCATCCTTCTTTAGAACAATTTATTTTCTGCCTCAATTCTCCTTTTCATCTCTGAGGATAATTTGGAGCAATCACTGTCGTAGGGGTAGATTAATATTAAATAGCATTTCCACACACGTTTCTTTGTTTCTAATGAAATTCTCTTCTTTTTGCAATATTTTGTTTAGCTTTTGGAAGGCATCTTTAATTACCCTGATGCACCTCGAGATTTCTGTGTCACATTTACCGCCATCTATTATCAAAATTAGTAAAGTTTCTGTATTTGGTGGATTCTGACATCACCAATTTGTAGTTCGCTTCTTGCGCTGTCCCTTTTGCTAACAACCATAAATTCTCTCATCTCAAAATGAGCTTAAAATAGAGGAATTGTTTCCTAGTGTACGAGTATCTGCTGAAAAGTTTCCAGCTCTTACCTATCTGCCCTAAATCAATATTTTAATGACTAACCATAAGAATATTGCTTTCGAAAATGGTTCTGGCTGATAACATTTTAGTAACCCTACATCACTTCTTTTTTTTTTCTTTTTAGAAGTTCAAAGGAAAATATATAGAGGTCTTTTTAATCTATATTATACTATAGAGACATATCTGGAATAGTTATGTGGTCAAAACACGAAGACAAATGCGTGACAGACTGATGGACGAACGAGGAACGCGAGTCGGTTGATAGATAGTTACGTGCGTAAGCATATCGTTCCGCAGAAAGAAATAGGCCAACATAAATGGACTCCGTAAAAGATAGCGATTATTCCAAATGGACAGCTATGATTTTAAGAGAAGTACCCTTTACCCGAAAATGAGTGCTTATTCGGAAGATATTTTGTCGTTTTGTTTCCAATATCGTGAGGCGGTAATCCTTTATTAAGTGAGCGACTGTGTAATTTCCACGTATTTCCCGGTAGGAAATTGTATTTTTGGAATTATGCGATGGTTTCTTTTCTCTTTTTTTTCTCTTTCTACTTGATTCTCTTGTTCGATAATGGACTCTTTACAGAGCATTTGTTCACAGATGTTGTGTCAGTAAAGAGGCTACTGATATTCCAAGAATATTGTCGAATATTTATGCTAACAGTAACTTTGTGTACTTATTTGAATGCGTGGGGATGAAATTAGTTTTCATGCCGATATTTGTGGATATATCGGTTTTAGAGAGTTTCATTCGTCTTTCGCTTCAGAAAACTGTAATTTCGAGGCGAGTCTAAACATAGAGACCTATTTACAGATGAAAACAAAAAACAAAAAACAAAATGAAAATACATAAATGCATAAGGGTCGGCTGAAAAGTTCTGAAGCTGACTAAGATATAAATGTAAGTAGACACACCGCTTGATAGACTAAAAGAAATGCAAGGGTACCAGAATACAACAACTGGCCGACTAACTTATATTCTGTTGAGACTTGACCTGTGTAACGCTTTAGTCGTTCACAAAATCCACTTAGTCAATCCATTCAGTCACACACTGTTCCATCATAAAGACAATAATCACCGGTCTTTGATCCTCTGCAACGTTCATAGGCTGACCAAGATATAAATGTAAGATTCACTAGCTGGATGAGTAAAAGACATGCAAATGTACCAAAATAAAACAACTGGCTCATCAGCTGTCGTATTCTGGTACCCTTGCTTGTCACACAATTGTAAGACTAAAGACATAAAAGTGTACCAGAATACAACAACTGGTTCATCAGCTATTGTATTCTGGTACTCTTCTTTGTCACATTAGTTAAAAGGCTAAAGGATATGCAAGTGTATCAGAATAAAACAACTGGCTCATCAGCTATTGTATTCTGGTACACTTGCTTGTCACACATATTGAAAGACAAAAAGACATGCAAGTGTACCAGAATACAAAAACTGACTCATCAGCTATTGTATTCTGGTACACCTGCTTGTCACACTAATTGGAAGACCAAAAAACATGAACGTGTACCAGAATACTACAACTGACTCATCAGGTATTGTATTCTTGTATACGTGCTTGTCACACTAGTTGGAAGACCAAAAAACATGCAAGTGTACCAGAATACTACAACTGACTCATCAGCTATTGTATTCTTGTATACTTGCTTGTCACACTAGTTGGAAGACAAAAAGACATGCAAGTGTACCAGAATGCAAGCAACTGATCGACCAGCTGTTGTATAAGATTTAAATAATGGGGATAAAGAGAGAGAGAGAAGATCAGATGCAGCAAATAATGAGCAATCTTCAACACTCGTGCAATTTTCCATAGGCGCATAAAGTTTATATTTATATTAAAATCAATAATAATGACATTGATATTAAAATATTGTATACGATTCCCGCAAAGTTAATACCAAATGATTCGAATAGAATTTAATGTAAATACTGAAACTTCAATATGTATTGGATTCACCCCAGATGATTCCGAAATACACTTTGCAGTTAGTGTCTCACCAAAGTCTTGGAGATGGTGGTCGTTAAGTGATGGGTAACTTAGTTATGATTAGGATGTACACACGTGAGTGAAACCGATGGCGGGAATATACATATATATATATATATATATATATATATATATATATATATATATATGTGTGTGTGTGTGTGTGTGTGTGTGTGTGTGTGTGTGTGTGTGTGTGTGTGTGTGTGTGTAAACACACCAGAAATTAAAGGAGTAAAGTCTCTTGCATCCTCGAGAGAAGAAGAATTTTCGTTCCAAGAAAAACCCGAGACTATACACCTCACCGATGATGTTAAATGTTCCAACTGTATATATACCTGTATATTCAAACAGTTTAATCAACAATAATAATTCGTGTAAGAGTTTGAATTTCGTGTTCTTATTGACCTGTGAAACCATGGCCGGTTCGTACTATACACACCCACTCACACACACACACACCGAGGTGTCCAAACCTGATTGGAGACCCCGAACAGTGCTCGCTATCTTATCAACGTTCGATTCTTTTTCTACCTACATCTATATACGTCACTGTTATGGTCCAAGTTCCTTGTACCACGGTGATGGTCCAAGATAGAACCAATGAAGAATAACACGAGCACAGGTATGGAATAACACAGATATATTACAAACAGAAATATGTACAAAGAAGTAGAAGCATTAGTAATGACTATCAGGTTAGGTTAGAGTGAACTATGTTGACAAGTATCTCTATTCCAATGTCTTACAGTAATCGTCTGACGCGACACTGTCTCTGAACTGACTGACTGAAGATGTTCAACAACACGCCCACGTGTGTCGAATGTGGCACAAGGCCGGTTTAATGTGGGCTCACCGAGCCCGTAGGCTCGGCCGAAAAATGCCCGTAGAATCCGTATAAACGGGATCGGGTTGGTCAACCTCCCCGAACGAGTCTCACCCTTCGGCGGAGCCTCGTCCGAGTTCCTCTCTGCCCAGAGGCAGAGAGTTCGACCGTCTAACCGAGTCGTCCAAAAAGGACTGACTGTGAAGTATTTAGTGTCCTCCCCACGAGGGACAGATGTGGCGCAAGGCCGGGTTTAAAGTGGGGTACCCGAGCCCGTAGGCTCGGCCAAAAAATAGCCCGTAGATCCCGCATAAACGGGATCGGGCTGGTCAACCTCCCCGAACGAGGCTCTGCCCTTCGGCGGAGCCTCGTCCGAGTTCCCCTCTGCCTCAGAGGCAGAGAGTTCGACCGTCTAGCCGAGTCGTCCAAAAAGGACTGACTGTAAACTGACTGACTGAACGCTGCTCCTGTATGATGTCCGGAATAGTCCATTATTATTATGGGTAAGTTCCCATAACAGTTACAAATTCAACTACGTAGAACTAACTATTAAAGAACGAAAAATCTTCGCGGATTTTAACGTCATTCTGGGGTCTCTTTTTTATCCAAAATTGTGAATTTGTTTTGCTCATGTTACGAAAAGTAAAACACTGTATAAAATTCACTATGTTTTATTCATAATGTTGAATCTGTTAAAATTATTCAACTTTATAACACAAGAAAAGTCTCAAGTTAATGTTAGAACTTGTCGCAAAACATTGTTGATTTATTTAAGATGTAATGATTTATTAAGACGTGTCTCGAATTTGTATTTTAGATACATCTTATTATTTTTCAATTCTTCGAGTTGATTTGTTCACCTATATTGCATAGGATCCATTATTGTACATAATTAACTTACATTGAAAATTGTATTATATATGAATACTACCATTTTGAAAACTGAGATAGGGCGTATCATAGATTCGGGGACATCATAGATTGGGAGCGTATAATATATTCTGGGGGCACTAGACCCTTGCACCGACCCTGGGTGTAACGATTAGATTACAGTTGATTCCAATTCTTACACCAGGTGATTATATAAATTATACTTTCTATTTAGTATTTATTAGCTTGAGTCATAATTGACGATTATCATACTTCGAAAAGTAAAATGCTCTTACGTTAAGTATAATTACACTAATTATATATTTAAGTCCGAAGTTGAATAACTTTAAGCATGGGGGAGTTAGTCTCACGTTTGTATTAATTTGTACCGCAACAACATTACAGAAAGTTCATTGATGATAAAAATAATACAGTTTTTTTTATTTCTTAAAGAGATTTACGTGTCTAATGTTTAATAGAGTACTGATTTAGTTTTTCATTGTTGAACAGCAGTGTGGTACTTAATCTTTTGTCGTTTTTTTTATGTCTGGGGATATCAGTAATATCTGCAAGACTCTCGCTTCCCTCGGCCATGGATTTTTGAGGCCCGCTCCATCAGGACCATCTCGGTGGGGGGTGCACTGATCCGAGGACCGGCCAGTCGAAAATCCTGGGCACCATCGCTCATCGCTGTGTTCGCTAGCTCAGTCACGTCCTGCGACGACCACACTACCAAAGTGATCTACCAGTTCGACTAGACATTTCCAAACTGGAGACAGCCTCGCGGCAGACCACACAGCCGCTGGAAGGTCGTCGTCCGCCAGGACCTCCAGCAGATTAATCTGGCGCTGGAGGAAGTTCCGACGCTCTGCCAAGGACCATGAGGGACAGGAGAGACAAGGTGATACTCGTGGGCTCAACAGCGATAGTGGCTTTCCTTCTGGATTCTTCCGGAGGGATTGGAAGAGGAGGAGTGGATTTTTCCCGTCGTAGTAGATGCTGCAGTTGCAGTATTTATTCCGTGTCGGAGTCTTTCTCTCCTCCCTTGCGTCCCCCCACCGTTGCGTAACATTTGTTCCGTAGCGGTGGTACGACCGGTTATGACTAACTCAAACTATGACCAGCTTAGGCAAACTATGACCAGCTTAGGCAAACTATGACCAGCTTAGACAAGCAATGACTAGCTTAGGCAAACTATGGCCAGCTTAGGCAAACTATGACCAGATTAGACAAGCAATGACTAGCTTAGACTAGCGGCCAACTGGAAAAACTCGGGTCCCCACGTTAAAAACCGACCATATGTCAAAACCAGGCTCAGTCAAGGTAAATCACGGGTTCAACGGCGATTACAGTAGATGATTTTAAAAATAAGATCAAGTATACTTTAAACGTTTGCTTATTAAAATTGTAAATAGTAAATATTATATTTTCATCATTAGCAATCGTAACGTTCACTCCATTGGAGTTCAAGGTTATACTGTAGGGGTTAAAAATTTATGAGAAGATCGACGCCTTTTTTTGAGGTCAGCAAGTTCTGATCTGACTCTTCGCTGTGCTTATCGTTTGGGGATGAAAGGTGCCTGATTTCACTGCAAAGTGACCGCGATATGATTTGGCTTGAGTGTTATTGAAGAAAAGCCAAATTACGAATTGAAATATATTTGGTCAGAATCCAAAGGTCATTCCACTGCATAGATAAGGTTTTAAAAAGTTGTATGCAAAAAGAAAGAAAGAACGAAAGAAAGAAAGAAAAAAAGAAAGAAAGAAAGAAAGAAAAAGAAAGAAAGAAATAGATAAAAGAAAATTAAGGCATTCCAGGAATTTTTTTAAATATTTTTTCTTTCGTTTTCATGTATTCCCCTGAATGATATTAGCTTAAAGATTATCATCACGAAAAACAGAACGGGCGAAATGAGTTCGAATTTAGGTCTGCGCCCAGAATGTGGAATTAACAAATACTAAGCAATTCAAACACCTCGGTGTATGGGTCAGTTATAACCAATTATTTCTTTACTAATGCTCACCCTCTACAAGGCCCCAGAGCACATCAAGGTAGAGGGTTGCTGAAGGAGGTTGTTGTGTGAGTGCTAAGAGTAAGCGGTAAGAGACACAGTTTATCAAAGATAACGGTTAACCCTGGACATGAAAATATTAAGATTATAGTAGCAGAGAAAGCATCCTCTTGGGAGTCGGTTCCACAAAGTAGATGTTTGAGGGAAGAAAGTGTTCATGTGGAATTTACTTCGTACTAATGGAATAGGAAGCGAATGAGGGTGGTGTAAGGCGAAGTGGCGGGTGTTAACACTGAGGGTTAGGGTTAGTTCCAGCAACTAAGTAATGTGTCTCGTGTAAATTTTTTTCCATGGAAATCGCGATAGAGTATGGAGAGGCTTGCGATTTTTCATGTTTAGGAAAAAGGGTTGTGCTAAAAAAAAATTTTTTTTTAAACACCAGGTAGGCTGCGCTAGAGATAGTTTTCCCCAAGATAATACAAAACCAAAACATCAAACTAAGAACTCTTAGATCGAGATTCTCATGTGGCTATCATGCATGCCAACCAGCTCGTTCTAAAATGCTTAACCTATCAACAGACCGTATTCTCTGACCAAATGGCACCCAGACGATAAACATCTTCAGTATTTAAAATATTCGGACTGTTATCCTTGTCTTCATTGCCATATTCACAACATTTCGGTCGTTGTACGCTCCGGCCTTCTTCAGGTGATTCGAATGTCGAACCGAACCCTTTATTTCGAACCCTTTATTTCGGGGTATATTTTTCTAGTTCCACGTGTCATGCCTCTTCCGGATGTCTCAGTCAGACACACTGGCCCATGTGTCCTTATGTGGATAAAGACGTTGGTTAGATCCAGTGACTAAACACAAAAAGTTGTGAGTTCAATACCAGACCACAGCAGTTGTGAACCGAAACTTAGAGAGTTGAGTTAAAGGGAAATAACTGAGACATCCGGAAGAGGCATGGTACGTGGAACTAGTACAATCTACCCCAGTGGACGAAATAAAGAATTCTGTTCGAAATTTCAACCACCTGAAGAAGGCCTGAGCGTACAACGGCCGAAACATTGTGAATATGGCAATAAAGATGATGATAACAGTCCGAATAATGTAAATAATGCAAGTAAACATAATACCTCATCTCAGAGATATAGAAAGAATCATCTTCAGATCTTATAGACTGGCGCAACAATAGCACAAACTACATCACTTGAAGACTTTCAACAGGAGCAACAACTAAAATGGATAGCACATGTAACTAGAAAGGAAAATAGTAACATAATCAAGATATTCACTTTCCACATTACCATAAATAAAACGTTAGGTAGGAAACTACCATCAATACTAGAACGAGCAATGGCAGTGGATTGGGAAGCTGAAAACCGTCTTAAAAGATAGATTCTATAAATTTCTTTGAAATTGGCTCTACAGAATCACAAACAAAGAACTTTACCAAACAAACCACATCACTTGAAGACTTTCAACAGCAGCAGCAATTAAAATGGATAGCACATGTAACTAGAAGGAAATATAATAATGTTGACTTTCCACACTCGCTTAAACAGTCGCTTCCTTTTCAGTCAATGAATGTTAAATTTGTCAATACAATATTTAATTCTTTGATAAGGATTATATATGAACAGTGTTAACGAATTATTCTGAAACTGTAATTGTGATTTAAAGCTAATCTTCGCATTTAAAAAAACAAACAATTTCTTAATATGTCGTCACCAACAGTTATTCAGATCGAGTAGCTGATTCAATTATTCCAACAAGTAGATTAAAACTCATTGTCATTGCGTTTAATTCCAAACAATTATAGAGTATTTACTTCTTTTTATTTTAAATATATGCAATACGTGTCACTTGTAGATAGGAAATAACATCTAAAACGAAAAATGCTGATTGTTTTGTGGGGAAAAATGTTAAAAATTTAGATGATTATATATATATATATATATATATATATATATATTTAAAAACGTTCCAAAATTCGCTTGAATATATATATATATATATATATATATATATATATATATATATATATATATCATAGCTGGATATGTATATATATATATAATCATACCTGTATAAATACATATATATATATATATATATATATATATATATATATATATATATATATATATATATATATATATATATATCAAAGAATCATTCATACAGAACGTAAATGAGTAAAGTTAATGATATAAAATGGCGAACTGACTTCCCTAACAATTTTTTTAAAATGCATTAACCCACTAACCACTCGATGAATGTTACGATCCTTGGTTTTTTTAAATTATAAATTGTATTAGGTCTTCCTTAAATATACATGTTCTCCGGTCATCATCAGGCATGGAAACTATTTTCTTTTTGGTAAAATTCAGGCAGCATCCGAGACGAAAATATATAATGCCAATTGAAATATGTTTTTGATGTGTGTTATAGAAAACAGATACAAACTTGTGGAGCGTGCAGTCGCAACTCTAAGGTTGAATATTTTAAAATTTAAGTGAGAGCATTTTTTTACTAATATGCCAATTTAAGAATATATATATATATATATATATATATATATATATTATAAATTAACTGATTTAAAAATATAGTTTCATAGCTACACAGGAATTACCATGTTTCAAAAACAGAAAACAAAAACTTCAAATTCAGTTATATTAAATTAAAAGTATTAGTTCTGTTTCATCTTCAAGCGAATTTTGGAATGTTTTTAAACCAGTTAATTTATAATATTTATGCTCTGTAAATGTACATTGAGCACTGTTTTGTAAAAATAAAAATATCAATAAGATCACCGGATAACATATCTAACTGTTCTTATTTTTTTACTATAATATATATATATATATATATATTTAACAAAATTTAATTTATAAAAAAAAGTTATAAAAAAACTGGAATTTAACAAAAACACACTGAAATGTCTACCTGATGATGGTCGTTCGAAACGACTGAAATCCCGGCTAGTAGAAAAATAAGACCTGATAAAACCGGAATTTATAAACAAGGATCATACCATTCATTAACGGATTCGAAGTTGATTGTATTTTATTATTAAATATTATTTGCGAGAGTGATTCTTGCCGTATAATTAGCTTCAGTATTTGTTTTTCGTTTGAATGATTTACGTTATATATATATATATATATATATATATATATATATATATATATATATATATATATATTGTAGGAGTTTATCAGTCAACGTGGCATAAACTAAATTGTTCAATAACTAGAGCAATGTCTTAGTTGTTTTCCCGAAAGTTTCACACTTCGGATCACTTCTTTTAAATCAAATATGCTGTGAAGTTTAATTTATATTACAATGGGTCATTCATACAAAAAGTAAATTAGTAATGTTACTGATATAAAATGGCGAATTCACTTCGCTAACTAAATTTTAAAAATGCATTAACTGACTAACCACTGGAACAAAAAAATTCTTATATTGCCACATTAGTAAAAACCGCTCTCACTTAAATTTTCAAAATTGCATTCAACAATCCATGTTGAGCCAGTTGCACTCGTCGGGTGATGTTTAGCCCGATATTAAAACAGTAACGACTGAAATTTTATGGAAACAGTGTTTTTAAATGTTTTTGAATGGTATTTAGAAAATAGCATTCTATAATGGAATTTACACGGGCTCTATCTTTAATGTTTGAACACCGTTTAAAAAAAAACAACAGCGTTATTTATCTCTCATCATTATTTACATATTAATTATATGTACTCATCGATACTGCAGGAGACGATTCTCAGCTTTTCGGTGTTCTTGTTTCGTTTACTGGGAGCCTCTCCATTGCGTCGACTATGGACAAGCTCGGCGCACAACTGGGTATTTGAAATTCAAAATATGTGTGTTTGTTTTTTCAATTCGGTCTTGTCCTAGCTTAATCACATTGAAACACTGATTCCCGTACGATCACTGATGTTAAGCAAGGTCGAGCTTGGTCACTACCTAGATGGGTGACTGCTTGAGAATACCAGGTGCTGTAAGCTTGGATGTGCGGAAGGTGTAATTTATAATGATTCGGGATTTTTAATCGCAGAGCTGAGTTCCAATTCCAGTTGGGTACTTTATGTTCACTTACGCGCGAATACCTCTGGGAAAGGTATAAATCCACCACTTCTCCCGCAGCTATATGTTAATAAGTCAAACTTGTATTAGTAAATACTTTTTATCTCGTTAAAACAAAAGAAATCTGACAATCTAAAAATATTTCGCGGCTTTAATTAACCTGCAAAGGGTTTATAAACCGTAGAAAACGAATCAATCATTTTGTCCATCAAATATAAAACAAATTTGCTAACTTGTTTTGATGGTCTATTTCTTCACATCCATTGAATCTGCATTTTCAGTTGCGCTTTACTGCGAATATTTTTACTCTCTCCAAATAGTACGTTTAGTCTTTTATATTCTTTTATTTAAAAAAAAATGATTTTATTTATTAGTCTTTTACTTACTTCTTTTATTTATTTCCAATTCGAGTTCTTCCTCTTTGAGAATTCTTGATATTGTTATATTTTAATTCATTTTTCATTGCTACCTCCATTTTTACCAGTTTGTCTTGTCTGCCTCAGGGATGAATGGCGTCACATATCCAGCCCCAACCGTCAGTTTCTGGGCGGTTCGATATCTGTAAACCAACGATCGATCGCGTATAAAAGACGAACAATAATTTCAAACGCGCAATTCTAAGTCCGTTTAATCTCTGCTGGTCCACACCCTTTGATGGCAGAGAGGTTTTACCCGCTTACATCTGTTTTCATTATTTTACCATTATTTTGTCTTTAGGCATACACTGTTATATTCCAACCACGCATGCCTACTTACGACGAACACTGCATAATTTATTAATGCGGACAAAATATCAGACTGGGACAAATACAGCTGTAAGAATTTTCTGTTTTGCCGTAGGGAAGTTCTGCTCTGAAAAATCACAACTTAACAAAAAAAAAAACTGGACTCAATCCCCTTTTCCGAGACCAGTAATAGATACACAACTACCTCAACCACCATCGCAGATTAACGGAATGATTTTATGATCAGTTTATGAAATGTGATATTTGCGAGATATCTGTCCTCCTGTACGCGAATGCTGGACAAATTCCTCAAAGATGAAGAAAAGTCTCGAGGCTACAATAATGTAGTCCTACAGAATGATACTGAGGATACCATGGACTGAACATGTGAGCAACGACGAGGTTTTAGAGTAAATGGAAACAGAAATGTAAATTATACTTGAAACCAGGAAAATATAGTTGAAATTTCTTAGGCACGTAGTGAGGAAGGAGGGCTCGGAAAACCTGATACCCACAAGAGAGATTGAGGGAAAGATGACAGAGGAAAGCAGAGCGCAACATACTTGATGAGCATGATCAAATGGATAGTAGAACAGAGTTGGGAGAAATAACAAAAAGATAAAACTTATTAAGAGTTAAAATAGACAGAAAGATGTGGAGGGTCATGATCCCATACATCCTGAAGGGACACGGCACACAAAAGAAGAAGTAGTTAGGGCAGAAGATTTGCGTGTTTCCAAGAGTTGCAGCTCTCGCATTACAAGACATCGGAATGAAGAGGAAAAAAATATTTAATGCTAAAACATTCAATTATCTACCTGATAATATTTGATTTTTTTTTCGTTACGTTGATGCAAATTATCCATTTTTTTTTATCTCCTTTATAAATCTTTTATTCATATAAATGTGTAGCCTTTTTGCACTGTCATGAAAGTACTTAAATTGGATTTCTATGACCTTACACCAATATTCTCTTAAATTTTGGCATTTCATTCCAATGATGTGTATGTGTAGCCTAACCGTTATTGAGGCGGGAAATAGAATCGCCAGACTTACTTTAAATAAGTTACGGGTCAAAGTTTACCCGTAACTGACAGTCCTAGCAGATTTTAAAAACTAATCAATACCGAAACCGTAGAGGAATATTAAGAAACTTTATCTTAATAACACCCGCTTTCTCTCTTTCTTTCTCTCTCTCTTCCTATACAGACACACACTCTCACACACACGCACATACATATATATATATATATGTATATGTGCGTGTGTATGTGTGTGTATGTATGTGTGTGTGCAATTTTTGGTAAAAACGACTGACAACGTGTTGTGGTTAAGTTTTATATATTTCACGTGTTCGTTTAATTTATATAAGAAGAAAAATTATATAAAAAAAACTTAACCACTGCATTTTTTAACGAAAAACTTTAACTTGCATAAAAGAGGAATTACTGTCCAAATACACAATATATATATATATATATATATATATATATATATATATATATATATATATATATAGAAAGAGAGAGAGAGCGAGAGAGAGATAGTGTTCATATAATTTATATAATAAAGAAAAATTATATAAAAAAACTTAACCACAACACCTTAACGAAAATTGCATAAAAGAAGGATTGCTGCCCAAATACACAATATATATATATATATATATATATATATATATATATATATATATATATACATATATATATATATATATATATATATAGAGAGAGAGAGAGAGAGAGATAGTAAAATACCAAACAGATGGCTTACGAGAGGGAAATCACTCATTTTGACAGCAAAAAAACCCTTACATCACATTTCTAGATGTTTGTCGTGTACGGCGCATATTAATAATGTACACTACGAAAGGTGA
>OZ038482.1:79678781-79706281 GCA_964036315.1 Acanthosepion esculentum | reverse complement strand
AAGTGAAAATTGTGAAACAGAGAAATCTGAAAAACTGAAAAAACCTTTTCGGGAAGCGGAGAAACCTAGATTTCTTTAAACTTAGAATCGAAAATGTCCTTCTCTTTCTATGTGCCGTGTTCTTTCAGGCCTCTCCACCTCTCTCTATCCCTTGCAGTTCTCAACAAGTTCCTTCACTCTGCCCCCCCCCCAGACCACGTTCTGTCATCCACTTGCTTAAAGCCCCTAGGTACGTCATGCGTTGTTTTCTCTTGTCTCTCTTTCCCTCTATACGACCCGTGAGTATCAGATTCTCCAGGACCTCCTTTATCATGATGTGTCCCAGCAACTTCAGCTGCCTCTTCCTTATGTTAATTAATTTACTTGTCTTTGAAAATAAACGTGATTACAACGGTTTATTAATAATATTACAATAAATTTAACTGATGTAGAAACATTCGGCATTCATGGAACGAACTGCCTGTGCTAACGTTGGTTGAAATTTATAAAAATATTTCTATTAAAACAGTTGTCCAGGAAAATTAGTTTCTTAAGTTCACTCTGATGGTTATTTCTAGTATTGATGGGAACTTTCTTCCTAAATATTTGTTCGAAGTAATTGGAAAGTCAACATCAACATTATGCCATTATTTTCTCTTTGAGTTGATTGTGGTATCCATTTCAGTTGTTGATATTTGTTATATAGGAATAAAGTGACGTCTAAATGATCGCTATTTCTATTCTATCTTCTATACTATACGGATCTCCATTTCTAGTCTATCCTCTATTACTATACGGATCGCTATTCCCTACTCTATTCACTATTTCTCTATTCGGATCACTATACGGATTACTATTCGAGCGAGTATTATCGAGCAAGTACTATTAGTGCGAGTGATATTGAAGGCGTCTGACACCTGCATATCAACGGCGTTACTATAGTTGTATCTGCGATTACAAAGTCTCTACTACAACGAGCATTACGAAAGTGACCATTGACATCTCAAAAGTGGCAATGAGTGTTCGTTGGCATCATAATAATATTGCTAAAAGTTTTCAAGTGATCTGCTTCCTTTTATTTGTTACAGTTCTTTATTTGTAATCTAGCTCACGCTATTCAAAGATGTACCGTCCTTTCCAAATTCTACAGGGTCATTCGCCATTTTTATTCATTGAACTGAAATATTTTGGCGCCATGCATGGAAAGTGTTGATCTGACAAAACTATTTAAGAACATGACTTTAGTTTTTAGTTTAATGTTTTGTAACATTCTGTGGTGTGTGTGTTTTTTACAATAATGTTCAGTCTATACAAGCCACACGAGGTTGAGTGTTACGTAAGACGGAAGGGACACAGTTTATGAGAATGTGGGAGGTGGATAACGGTTACCCTTAGATTTAAACAAGTTGAGATTGTAGTGATCGGGGAAGCAATCACGGTTCCACCTTGAAGCAATTCGTGGAGGGAAAAAGTTGTTTGAGTGGAACTTATATCTTATCAGTTAAATGCGAATGAGCGTAGTCCTCTACTATGTGCGTAGCATGGCGGGTCTTAGCTACGAACGTTAGAACTGAGTGAAATTAAGAAATCTAACGAGAAGTTTGTAACGAAAGCGGCGTAAAACAATTTATCACCCACAGGGCAGCCTAGGCTTTGAATTATAAGTGAAGATTGAGCAGCTCCTGCCCATATATGCCAGCATTACACTATTTTCAGTCTCACCTAGTACTTGTAAATGTAGATGATAGCAGGAGAGATCAAGTACTTCCTACAGCAATACAGGGAACCGGCCATTATCAAAGCATCTTTAGCGATCGATCGTCATGTTAACTTAAGACCCAATAGACGCTAAAGGTACAGTGCCTCACCTTGCGAACACCAGCTCATCGCGACAGATGAAAATTTAGGGTCAGCGCAGTGTTGATGGAACGACATTAGTTTTTTTTCTTCTGACATTGAATGTTACAAGCCAGTTTTTCTCGCACAGTTAAAGCTAATGCAAAGGAGAGATAAGCTGATCGGCTCTACTTGTCTAGTATTTTGGAGGTATCCCCATATACGGTTTTATCGTCAGCGTAGAAGTCCACAAAAGATCGGAATATACTTTTAGGCAGATCATTAATGTAAAGTTGTACACGAAATGTACAGATTTGGACGGAGAAGCGCGGCGGGGACGCCTGATTGTTGGGTAGAACAACTCCAGTGAAATTGTACTCTAGCGTAAAGAGTTGTACCGTGAAGCGCCAATCGGACCCCTGATGTGTTAGGCAGAACTACCCCCGTGAAAATGTATATGTAGCCTAAGGAGTTGAACCCAGAATCGCGAAAAGGACCCCTGACTTGTTATGCAGAACTACCCCAGTGAAGTTGTGCATGTAGTGTAAGGAGCTCCGAGAAGCGCGAAGGAACCCCTGGCTTTTTGTGCAGAACTACCCCACCCCGTGAAAATGTGCATGTAGCCTAATGAGTTGGACCTAGAAGCGCGAAGCGGACCCCTGACATTGTGCAGAACTACTGTGTACATTTAGTACATTTAGTGTCAGGATTGGACCGAGAAGCACGAAGGGGACCCTTGGCTTATTGTGCAGAACTACCCCTGTAAACTTGTACATGTAACATACACGTTTGAACCATATGAATCTATGAGAATAGATTAGGTGACGGCAACGTTGTTGGACAGAAATACCCATTCAAACTTGTGCATGTAGCGTAAAGAGTTGAACCGAGAAGCAAGAAACGAAAGCCTGCATTGTTGGACAGAGCTGCCTCTGTAAAATGTTGTATGTAACGTACAGAGTTGGACCGAGAAGCGACAAGGAAACGCCTCAATTGTTAAACAGAACGAACTCAGCCTAATCTGTATGATGATCTGTTAATACGTGACATTTCCATTCCCCATGCAGCGTTGATTCCTATGTCTACGCATATGCTCTCTCTATATATATTTGTATGGGGAGGAGTTTCTTTAATTTATCATTTTTTTGCTGTTATTTTATGTCATCAAATTCGTCCGTGACGTTCATTATTCCTCTTATATAAAAGCGATTCATATTGTAGTCTTTCATCAATGACATATTAGGATTCGTTCTTTCTTTTCCTCTTAAAAGACACATTTTAATGGAACTCGCTGTCGTGAAAGCTTACCTAAAAAAAAGCACTTGCCTACCCTGTCACTCTGTCTTTCTATCTCTCTCTCTCTCTCTCTCTCTCTCTCTCTCACACACACACACACACACAAACACAGGCTGACCCATTAACCCACATTGATTCTCGCACACTCATTCTTGCTCACACAGATTATTTCTTCCTCACATACAGTCTCACTTACACACGCACTCTTCCCCAAAACCACTCTCTCTTTCACACACATGCTCTCTTTCTCTCTCTCTCTCTCTCACACATGTACTTATTTTGCATCACACAAACAAGAGCACTCACACATACAATTCAGAAAATATATCTACACACGCACACTCACTTTCTCACACCTTCTTTCGCACACACTTTCTTACACAATCTATCTCTCACACACATAATTCAGAAAGTACACACACAACATCTCACACAAGCTCGCTGTCGCACACAAATAATAAATCGACACACACTCTCCTTCTCACACACGCACACTTTCACTTACACACCATTTCTCACACAATCTCTCACTTAACGCACAATCTCTCACATACACATAAACACACCACTTTCTTCTTTTTGTTTGCTTCTCTCCCATCAATTGATGCATCAAAATGGTGTTGTTGCGTGCCATATGTGATTAAAAAAGAAACGACGCAGAAGACACTGCACCTTCTCGTACATTCTGTTATTCTCTATCTTCCGGTAATGGCCTCGAATGAAGACCTCTCTTGAGACATGAACAAACCTAGAAAGAATTTTACTTGACCGATTCATTCAGGCGGATACTTGTATATTAGCCGATGTTTTAACACATTCCTTTTGACAAAACCTTTCATTTGTCAATTACAGCGTAAGTATTAATAAAAAAGGAACTTATTGAAATGCTAGGAAGAATCATCACCATCACCCTCAAACTGTCGTCCTTGTGCCGTACTAACCTTAGTAAATGTTTAACGCTCTCTTAAAGCGAAGTAAATTGTTTTTCAAAAAACACTGACTGGAATAATTTCGATCATTTCAGGCTATCTCACTAAGTACACTGGTAATGAACTGCAAGTGTTACTAGGAGCATTTAACCCAATACTACCGGCATCGGCTAAACCGGCTTCGACGAACCAAGCTTTTCTGGTGAGGAGTGTCGCTAGATACCATGCAGGATTTCTGTTTTTTAAATGTATGATCTGTCAAAGGTCGGATGTAACTTCTTGTAGGACACCTACACTTTGAGTAGTAGGGTACCTACTAGGGTACCTACAGTAGTATACCTATGTAGACAACGAGGTATACTGGACTCTACAGCTCGGTATGAGGCCAGTGCAATGATTACATGGCATCATTTGGCGATATCAACAGCCAGAGCGAAGGGTTCCCCTGATTGAATCAAGGACTGGTGTTCGGGATAAAGGCGAACGTTTAAATTGAAAGGTATCGACTCTACTTTGACATAGAGAAAGAAGGGCTCTGCTAGCCCAGCTGCTCAATCCGGATATGTGAATAAAACTGGTCAACAGCGTGACGACCTTAAGACCACACGTTGTTGATGTTAATGACTGTACTAAACACTGCAGTTATTACGGGTGACAGGCAGCTTGAGCAAAGGATAACAAATCTGATTTTACTATAATTGTCCAAGGCAGACACTTATACTTAGGGGTGCCTGTTATACTAAACCGAACTGACACTTGGAGCTTTCAGATATTCTAAAATTTCCATAATTATTATCTTGAAATTAGTTCAAATTTCGTTCCCTTCTCGCATAAAACCGTCTTCTCCCACCTTTAGGTTAAATAACAGATTTCGCGCTCTTATGAAGCGTGTGGGCACAGTGGAGTAAATCGATAGCGGCTTCAGATTAAGAATTTGGGAGAAGAGTTCGAATTCCTGGCGAGTTCTTTAGATGCACGAGAAGATACTCATTGATACATGCAAATGCCCTTGCCACAGGTATGAATTCATCTCTTCACCCCCCCCCCATATATAATCGCAGGCTAAACTGGATCCTATAGCCTTAGATGGCAACCGGTCTAGGAGAAGGACGACTTTGAATTCAAAACGCCCAACGATGCGTAAAGAGTAAGACATACCGAGTTCTACAGCCTTGATCGTCATCCAGTTTGAATTCAAAACCGCATGCAACTCTGGCAAAGCACATGCTGTGCAGCTAACGAAAGGAACGCGGACTTCACAATGACTTTGATGATGCGCGATCTTGCCTTGCATGACAGCCAGAAAACTGAATTCAGACTACAAAAATGGTTGTTTAGAAAACACTTGGCACAATTCTTCCTACAGCCATGGAGAGGCTAGCTGTTTAATTCTAAACTAAACTTTTGATCCCTCTTTTAAAATCGTCCAGCACACACTAACACACACACTAATCATATATATATATATATATATATATATATATATATATATATATAATATAATATAATAATATTTTTAGTTTTTAAAAATATGATTCCTTCGCTACATAAGAGTTCTCATGTTTCAAAAGCGTGAGCCGAGACCCCTAACATAATTTTTTAAGTTATGAAGAGTTAAGGCGTCTGGACCCGCTTCCTTGTCAAGCGAGAATTTGGGAATAAGCTATCTTTTGGTTAGCTGGTGTTTATAACTACGGTATCATTGGAACATTTGTTGCTATGGAAACGGCTAGTTTCGGCCGTTGAAGTTTGGTGGTTTAAGGGGCTAAGAATTAAGCTCTACTTCTGTATGGAGCACTGTCCTTTTGAAAATAAAGCTAAATACTAAGGAACACCGGATTATCTACCTAACGTGTTCTTTCCTATTTCACTGCACACCTGCATACATATATATATATATATATATATATATATATATATAATGGACTCTCCCGTCGATTTCGACGTATGAGGATCTGAGAGCTTAGTTGATTCAGTTATGATATTTTGTGCGATAATCGTAAGTGGCATTTAAGACCCGCTAGTGATTTACAAAGGAAGCCACATATGGAGCAAGTGTGAGATAAGATCACTGTTAGATTGGCTGACCTTTTAGATCTTGGTCTCGCTTCTTGAAGATGATTCAGACAAGCAGAGTGAAAACTGCTGAGTCCACTAAAACACATTGATCTCCATTCTACCCGATCTAAGTCTAAGTGCTCAAGCGTGTGCAAATATAAAAGTGAACATAGAAGTCAACAGTTAGAGGCGAAAGTCTGTTTCATGCTAGATGCAATCGTGGCCTGACGATTGCATCTAGCCTGAAACAGACTGTCGCCTCTAAGTGTTGACTTCTATGTTCACTTTTATATATATATATATATATATATATATATATATATATATATATATATGTGTGTGTGTGTGTGTGTTTGTGTGTGTGTATATGTTTATGTGTGTGTGTGTATGTAACATTTTTTATATAAATATTTCGTAAAATACATCTATTGGATGCTTTAGCAGACATTATCAATGTTGTTTCTACCAGATGTTCGTTAGGGGTTTCGAGTATTTCAACTTCAAACCCCCTCTCCAGGTTGACCCATCCGATTTTAATAGGGTTTCGGTTTGTGTGCCTTCTGTTAGCTACAATTTTTACATCTTCCCAACAACAAAAGATGCGACCCTTCTTGGCAATTTATTGTCTAATCCAGGATGACTTCTGGTTCACCAGTGATGTGCGCTATTCCATAAAAATACAGCCACAATATATTTATCTATATATGTATTATCAGTAAGTAGCAAATATATTATCTATACATATAATAATTTTTGTTTAAAATATAGGTTGTAAAATTTAATCCTTACCATTACCGCAGTGTTAATAACGGATCTTCAACAGTAATTTGTAAGATCCTACCTGTTACAGAAAACGCGATAAGAGAAAGCTTGGGATTTTTACCACCTTTACTTAAGCCAGAATTTAAATGGGTCCATATTTTCTGTTTTTCTTTTCAGTATATTGGAGCACTTTTATTCACCAAACAGTATTGTTGCTCGATACAGAATCTTGCTGTTTCTATTATAATTCTTTACAAACTTTACACACACATATATATATATATATATATATATATATATAAAGATGATCTACATTTTATTTTCTTGCATGAAAAAGTCGAAATTATTTCACAATATAAAACTTGATGTTACTTATCCTTGTATATATTTAGAGAAAAAAATCTATATTTCAGTATTGATTACTAAAAAGGAAACACAACTAATTAAAGATCGAAGCCATAATCGATACACCTTAGAGTTTACACCCTATTCCTTACCTTTATAACAAAAATCGATCCACTGATTGGCAATCCTATATCGGCATATATGCATTGTTTGACTGATTTCTTCGTAATCAAACTAATGCGAATCTTGTATTGATATTTACGTATTTGCTATAGCTTAAAGAGATCGAATTAGAACTTTATTTTATTTGTTTGTCTGTTTGTTTGTTGAAATTCATTTCAGGGCGTATTTTGAAATTATATCCACGATAATAAACGACGTTACAAATTCAATTTTATAGAGGGTTTACTGCAAAGGCGAGTGCGCTCAAACGAACTGGGCGACAGCTTTCGAAGAGAAGGAAACACAGCAACCTGCATTATTTAAATACATTTAATATCTAAAAAGGGAAAAAGAAATAAAAAAGGAATTTTTGCAGAAGATGTACGTCCTTGGACTTAGCTGAACAGAAGCGGTGTCCGGAGCAAAAAACAACTTAGCGATTCACCACCCGAGCAAAGAGGGGAAGAGAAGGAAAAAAGCGAGGATTGGTTATATAGCGATTTCCACTTGACCCTTGTGTGAGCAGTTATTGGTCCTTTCTTTAGCCAGTCAGCGTTATGTGCTTGATTGACTTTATGTTCTGGTTGATTATTCTAAATTCTAATAAATTTAAGCAAATTATTTTTTGAATTTTCGAAGTTAAGCAACGTTAAGCCTGTTCAGTACCTAGATAGGTGACCGTTTTGGAATAAGAGGTGCTGTAAGCTTGAGTTTGCGAGTGGTGTAATGAATAATGTTGTAGCATACCTACGTACAATAATGGGTATGTTCCCATTCACAAAAATACAGTAGTAAATACTGTATGTTGGTCTTCAGTCGGAGATTCGTCTCTAGCTGAGCTGGTCGAACTCTCTGCCTTCTGGCAGAGAGGAACCCAGACGAGGCTATGCTGAAGGGCAGAGTCTCGTCTGGGGTGGTAGACAGCTACCCGACCCCGTTTTTTACGGGTTCTACGGGGAAATTTTGCCCGAGCTCGGATACCCCACGTTAAATTCGGCCTTGTGCCACATCTGACCGCGTGGGGCGGTTGGCAAATATTCTTCAGTTGGAGATTCGTCTCCAGCTAAGACAGTCGAACTCACTGCCTTCGGGCAGAGAGGATCCCCAAATGAGGCTATGTCGAAGGGCAGTGTCTCGTCTCAGGTAACGGCTACTCGAACGGCGAATTTTTGTCTAGGCCTACGGGCTCGGATAGCCCACATTAAATTCAGCCTTGTGCCACACCTGACTGCGTGGGGCGAAAGGTAGATATCCTATTTATTGTGGAATTCACTTGACTCACTTCTATCAGTTGACTACTACTTCTATGCGCAGCTGTGTTGTTCTTGTCCTAAGTATTATCGTTCATTACCGACCTTCGTTTGATTATTCTATTCAGTAACCTTCCCTACGTTACGACAAATAAAGGTTAATCATTTCTTTCTCTAATGGTCTTACATATTCTCATGCGTTACAATCGAACTCAATTTTCCATTTATTCCTTTCAGTGACCCAAGTTAATGTTCATTCATTTCGTTCCAGTATCCCAAGTTAATTTTTCTTTTGACCACTTCAGTTTTCTATTTTGAATTCTTCTTGTCTATGATGTCTTTTTTCACTGATATACGCGCGTGTAAGATGTTTTTTTTTCTTAATACTCTGTATACTGTATCAAATGAAACCTCAATGTTATGACTGTATTCACTCCTTACTTAGCTGGCTATTAAGTCTGGATTTCCTACCTGGACTCTCATAATTTCTTTCATCTCCCTTGTCTAACTTCTCGGCAGTAACAAAAGTTTTTTGAATGGTTGGAACACTGTTTCTAGAAATTCCCAGCCGTCTGGCTATCATTCGTTGTGTCATTTTTTCTTCAAAGAAAAATTTTAATCGTTCAGCAAAGAAATCAGCAAAGATTTTAGCCGTGACTTTAGTGCAATAATAATTAGCTAATGTTTAACTATGGTCTTGTTAAGGTACCTTATGTTAATAAGATGGAAGAATTCCTACCTAGATATTTTCATACTATCATGACTCTTTATCAACTCATATCTTTCATTGGCTGAATAGTTTTGCGTAGTCATTTTTCAACTTTAAGCTCTGTTGAAAGCAGTGTATAGTCTGTTACACGGCTACAACTTATTTTCCAATCCTCAATATTCACAGACACTACTGATAAAAGCATACTGTTAAACAGTCTTAGCTTCTTAATAAAATGAAGATAATCATTTTATGTCGTTGATCCAAAGTTTTTGCAGGAATGTCTATAAACATGTACACATATACACACTTTCAAAGACGTTATCTTCGCCGCATGTTCAAGGATATACATATATATCTACTGGTTTAATAATTATATATATTCAAACTATGATTTATAAATAGAATTCGGTTGCTGAAATTTGACAAAATCTCCTGGATATGCGACAAAGGAGTAAATAGGTTCATTTATTGACCGGTTCACACACCTCCCAGGTCTTATTTCCTGTTTAGCATTAGGTTTGCAGAATCTTTCTTAAGTTTATTCTATTCTTCTAACGTCTTCGGCTAAATCACTAATTGAATCCTGACATCTTCAAGTCTTGAGTTAAGTGTTATCTTTCATCTATAGCATCAAAAATTTAACTTCTTATCCTTTTTTATGCACTTAAAACACCACACAGTAACGCTCTATATTGAGAGACTCTTGGACCTTATAATGGGTGAACTTCTGTAAGAACATTAATAATAATTACATATTTTCAAATGCACACACACATATATATATATATATATATATATATATATATATATATATATATATATATATATATATATATATATATATATATATATATATATATATATATATATATATATATATACATATATATATATATATATATAGCAAGGTCGATTTTACTATCTTTAACCGGACGCTTCTTCGTGGCCGAACGGTTAAAGCACGTCACGCGAAATGACGGTTCCGTATAGGATACCGGTTCGATTCCTGTCGGAGAACGAAAATTTTCTATGGAAATTTCTCGGACATACAGGCCGGTAAATGTTATTTAATACTGTTTATTATAAAAAAGAGCATTTGCTTAAATACTTGTATCTATAAAAAGAACGTTAAACATATCATAAATGTCTTTAAAATAAATTGTCGGACATTGTCCAATTCAAATATATATATATATATATACAAGGAGTACTGAGTGGTCCTAACATAACATCCCTGGTATTTTTAATGGATTTTTTATCCGACTGTCTAGATTGGGAAGACGAAATAAAGAAAGATTTTGACACTGATAGGAATCGAACCTATATCCCTTTTTCATCCGACAAAATTGAACCCAGTTATAAGGTTGAATTTTATAGGACTGAATTACAAGACATGCACTCGTGCCACCTTCTACCCCCGGGTTTAGGATTTATGAATTGTTTTCTTTGCTCTCAAGTTTTAACCTTCTATTCGAACTGTCTTTTCTAAGTGCATTCACACGTTTGCTTATAGCCTCTTTGTACTCAACCTGTTCGCCCATAGCGTCTGCACCATACTCTACCACCGTTTCATATATATATATATATATATATATATATATATATATATATATATATATATATATATATATATATATATATATATATATATATATATATATATATATATATATATATATTCAATATATATATATATTCAATATATATATATATATATTCAATATATATATATATATATATATATATATATATTGAATATATATATATATATATTGAAGGAAATCAGCCAATATAAACAACACATTAAGAAATGTTATTCAATACGTCGATTCTTTCACGTGTGTAATTCAGTATCTGAGTCATTCCGAGAGAAAAAAAACTGTTTGCTATTATCCTATTCTTTCCTTTATTACACATTGTAACCTAAGGACTCTGTCGTTAGTGCTTGATAAACACTCATAGGGAAACGGTCGGTGGCAATATTCCATAATCAGTTTAAATTACGCGAAGCATGACGAACAAGGCATTTATTTCTAAGAAGAATAAATCTCTCCCTCACACTTTGTCAACTCGATCCATCCTACACTCGGTTTCTCAGTATCCAGCCCGAACCATTTCTTCTGTAATAAGAAAATTCGAGCGTGTTTTCTCGTATTTCTCATAACTGAAGAGGAAAAGGCGGGAAAAATAAAGAGACACAAACGAAAGCTGCAAAACGGAAGTCGATAGAAACAGAAGCTGACGAAAAGGAATGGCGGAAAGTTCATCAGAGCATCTATTAAAGGAAATCTAGTATCCGGTTACTGACTCAAGGTTTTTTGTTTTGTTTTCTTTTATTTTTTGTTTTGTCAAGGACAAAGGTGATTGGAAAAAAAAAAGTAGGCCGTGGAGTCGATAATGAACTGTAGATCATTCTGCAAAGAAAGAAAGAAAAAAAAGAAGGAAAGAAAGAAGTAAGGAGGAGGATGATATTTACCAGGAAAGAACTAGAAGAAAAATTAAATAAGAATTATCAAGAAAAAACAAATCAGGAAATTTCGAGTTCAAATGTAGATTTTTCCTGAAATAACAGAATTAGTAAAAATTAAAAAGAAAAGAGATTCCCCAAAAGATTAGCGAGAGAATAACACACACACACACACACACACACACACACACACACACACACACACACATATATATATATATATATATATATATATATATATATACAGAAAGTATCAAAAATACTTTTACAAAATTTGGGGGCGGGTTCTTCATAACATCACAAGGACAAAAGTAAAAAAAGAAACATAAGTCCGCAAATCTTTCGTTTTTGAGTTATTATGTTTATATATATATATATAGGGTGACCAAAAAGAACGGGAATTTTTGAAGTACGTATTGCCAGACATGAGCAAGTGGCAACACTGCGAGACAGTGACCTTGAACAAGGAAACATTTCGCCATTTTAGTAACGAGAATGAAATTCACAGTATCCCAGCTGAGATGTTGCAGCAGTCAATGGGGATTCTCAACAGCAGATTTCAAGAATGCATTCGTACACGAGTACGCCATCTACAGGACGTAATTTCAAAAAAATTAAAATTTCATCATTGTTTCTTAAATGGCATGTTTTAAGGTTTCAATTATTATGAATTAAATATGTTTCTTCCATCACTCTTGGTCTTATTGGATTGTTAAAAAGTTCCCGTTTTTTGGGGTCGCCATATATATATATATATATATATATATATATATATATATATATATATATATATATATAAAGAGAGGGAGAGATACTAAAATGAACTATTTCTGTTATATCCAGGCTGGAATCGTTGAATCTTCGCTTTCTAACATTAATAGGTTTCACAATCGTGTCCACAGGCTTGTAGGAAAAAACTTATTTTTCACTAAGCAACCTCTTTCCCACAGTCGTATCGATGCAAGTCTATTTTTCCAGTATTGTTATTTCCATGGAAAATATTAAGATGAACTCCACTTTATAGTTCCAGCAGTTCAAATCTTTACACATAGGAGACGACATTCCACTTCGATGTCGTCGAATCTCTCCCATTTCGTCCCTGATACATATGTAAGAAAATTACATTCCGACAGTGAAGTTCATTTAAATATATGCATATATTATATCATATTATTATAAGAAAAATACAAAAAATAAATAAAATACAAAAAAAAATAAATCGCATTCTTTTTGTGTTACCTCGTACCCAATAATTGTTACACATGACGTCATCGTAGACTATTTCAAACTTCTAACTACTCAAAGAATATCATGATGAAAATTCTTTATATATATATATATATAGATATATATATATATATATATATATATATATATGTACCCACATATATATATACCTACCCACATTTCCCAGATATATATATACCCATACATATATATATATATATATATATATATATATATATATATATATATATATAGTATTTACATTAGTCGGACTATTGTCCTCATCCTCATCGCCATATTTGTCACAACGTTTCGGCCGTTGTACGCTCCGGCCTTCTTCAGGTGGTTGGAATTTCGAACCGAACCCTTTATTTCGATCACTGGGGTAGACTGTTCTAGTTCCGCGTGCCATGTTTGATGGATGTCAGTTATCAGTTATCTCCTGCTAATTTTCCCTCTGAAAGTTCTCCACTGCCTTAACCGTGTATTGAATTCACACTCTTTGGGTCTGTCACTGGATCTAACCAACGCCTTTATCCACTGTGCCATGTGTCATTGAGGACATCTGGGTATGAATTTCTTGGTATTATAAACCTAATGCTGCCTAATGTTTTCAGCAACTATTTTTTTACCAGTGCTCATATTGCAATTTTTGCTGTTATCAAATTATGTTTTTACCAGAGCTCATATTGCAACTTTGTTATCATTGCTTTTCTCTGGCACACGTTATTACTGGTTCCCATATTGTATTTATTTCTATGCTTGGTCGACTCAGGAGATTTTTGTGGCGTAGCATATGTGCTGATTCCTTAAGTTTATGAATTTTCCAATGGTGTTCCCTGTCTATGATCTCAACATGATCCCACAGGGGACGGTGATCTCCCTTCTCTCTCCATATGATTTTTCTACTTCCCCTCGCGTTACAGCTTTCTGGTGTTCTTGAAGCCTTACCTTGAGGTGGCGGCATGTCTCTCCTTTATATTCCTTTCCGCAGCTGCACGGGATAGCGTACACACAATCTTTAGTCATGTTCTCCTCTATGGGGGGTCTCACTCGAGAGAGATATCTGCGAAGTGTTGTCACGCTTTTGAAGGTTGTCCTGATGTTATATGGACCGGAGATCCTTTGTATTTTCTCTGATAACCCCTTCACATAAGGGAGGCAGACTGTTTTCTAAGTGTTGTTGTCCTCCTCCTCCTCTTGCTAATATGTAATCTTATATATATACCCATACATACATACATATATATATATATATATATATATATATATATATACCTACGCACATTTCTCACCCACACAAAACAGGCATGCTTACGGAGGTGTTGAGACCTCACACTTATACAGACACCCACACTTACACACATCATACTCTCTCGCTCCCTAAGAACTAAATAACACACACACTTAACAGAGACACATCTCCTTTCTAGAACTAATAAAATTGTCAAAATGACCAAGAGAATTCAGAGCAGCATGAATCCATCTAGCTCTTATCTTAAATAACATCTTAAAAGAAACTGTTTGACCAACACAAGGTCTGACCAACATTCATGTTAAAAAAATCAAAAAACAAACGAAAACTACAGACAAAAGTTCATTCTCCATCAAGACATTCAGTTCTGTAGTTCACTGCTACCAGCAAGTAGAATTTGTTCTCCTGATGATGGCAATGTTGGCCGAAACTAGTCGAGGAATCTAACTGAAATAATAATAAAAACGAAAGAATATTAATATACAACGCAGTGTGTCTGATGATTTTAATTTTTTAATATTTTTTATTATTCAATATATATATATATATATATATATATATATATATATACGTTATTATAGGGGATACTTCGTATTTGAAATAAACGTCACATTTTTTGTATTACAGAGTGTGTATCACATGTACTGTACTGCGAATTCGAGAAATCTTCGTAAAAATGTATTCCTCAGCAATACGATGTTATATATAATATAATTAATCGGATAGTTTTCTTACTTGTTAATTATATATATATATATATATATATATATATATATATATATATATATATATATATATATATAATCTATGTAAAGAAGTTAATGGTCAGAGTTGAATTAGATCAGGGAACAGTGGTATTAAAAAGTACTCAATACAAAAAATATAAAAAGATAAAAGTTTAGCGTGTAGAGCTTTTAGGTATAGAAAATTACCATTGTTTCAATCTTTCGGTACCTTCAGGCAATTTCAGTCAATTGATTTCCTAACGCTTTATTATATATATATATATATATATATATATATATATATATATATATATATATATATATATATATGAAAAGAATAAACAAAAACTAAAAATTCTTGAAGCTATATACATAAAACAGTTGAAACCTAACCTGAACAAAATAAACTATGAAATCTCCACAAATATCCTTAAATGCCTATAATTAGTAACAGAAGCCATTGGTTCATACCAACGGCTTTCCATACTCAATACTCATCGGATTCACTCTCGCGTGGTCATGAGCTGTGGTGCGATTTTCGCTTTCAGCGTCTTATATGCACGTGTTTATCGTTGCTTGGAAATCATCCATGTAAACAAAAACAGACTATCATCAATTTCTTGTTCGTGTATTGCTTAATATAATGTGTAATTGTCATCTTCGATAATGGCTTATGTAAGCCGAAAGCTTAGATTGAATTAAAAAATATGTATCAATATTGTGATTTTCATTCATTGTTTAATGATAATGTTATTAAGCTTATCAGACGATATGAAAAGAAGTTACATAAAATATATAGACAACACTTATCTATATTATTTAATGAAACATGTATGAATGAAAAAAATGCTGCCTAAATACACACAATATATATATATTTATGTATAATTAGGAAATCAGCCGATTACGCTAACTTGGTTCCAACCTTTCGCTCTCTTCAGGCGATTTCAATTGATTTTCTAACGCTTTATTTTTTTTTTAAATAAAATTTATGAACGCTATATTTTTTTTAAAAAGAGAAATAAATGAATAAGCGTACGACATGAGGTGTGTTAGAAGGTGAGCAGGAAGAAGTGGGGGGAAAATTCAAAAATTATTTTACTCGAGGTATTTCTAGATCACCTGGACTCTATCCCATTGGGGAAATTATACCCCGTCGTATTCTTACGAAAAAGTTCCTCTTGCGTTCATTTGAAGCGGGATAAAAAGAACGTATATATATATTTCATTTGATCCGCTACCGATACATTACTAATACTCGGTATTTTCCCCCCTCTTCCTCCTCCTCACCTTCCACCACACCCCACATCATGTGCTTATTTGTCTATTTATTTATTTTAAAAATAAAGCTTTAGGAAATCAATCTTTCCGAAATCGCCTGAAAAAAACAAAATGTTGAAACCAAGGTGGCGCCATCAGGTGATTTTCTAATTACATATATATATATATATATATATATATATATATATATATATATATATATATATATATATATATATATATATATATATATAATGACAGTTTTGCTACATCATACGCTATTATATTGGATACTTCTTATGGACCAGGAAAGCATTTCTCTCTCTCTCCTCTCCACACCCCCCATATATATATATATATATATATATATATATATAATGAGAGAGAGAGAAGTTTGGAAGAGAGAAGGATAGCTATATCAAATATCTAAGAGTTAAATCAACAAGCCCTCTAGACTAAAACGCATTTCTATTAATATTTGACGAATCGACCCCTCTTTGTCAACAATTCCGAACAAATATTTTGATATAATAAAAGTGTCAGTTGGTACAGTAAAATGGATGGTTGGTTGATTTTGTTTAGCGGCATATAAACACATCTATGGGTTATTTTATGCCGAAATATAAATATTTTGTATGCAATTTTATATTACATTTTTCCTTCTGATAATATTGGATTTAGGGATAAAAGTCTGACTAATTAACACATAACTGGGGGAAGAGTTGGATTAATACCTTCCCCAAGGGGGTATTTGCGCGTAAATGAATATTACTAGTATTGAAACTCTGCTCTCCGATCAACAGTTCCGGGCCATTAACCATTACACCACCCAAATATCGAAGCTTACAGCAACTGGTATTTGCAAAACAAACCTAAAGTTCGGCAGATGTCATGATTTGGCCACATGACAGGGCATAACGCACTCTGCAAGACGATCATGTAAGGTACCACTGAAGGCGGATGCAAGCGGGGACTGCAACGCAAAAGCTGGTCCGATAACATCAAAGACTGGACTGATGTGAAATTGCCGGAACTCCTGATAGACACTGCCTGGAGGTGGTGGTCTGTATCTTCTGCTCTTAGGTTCCCCACCACACGACCGACGACTGAAGCATTTAAGCGATTGGTTATGAATCTATCAATGTATATATATATATATATATATATATATATATATATATATATATATATATATATATATATATATATATATATATATGGAGAGAGAGAATTAATACAAATATAAAGTTTGTCACTTACCTAATTGGTGTCACGTTCAGCATCCCGACTCCAGAGTTTGGTAGACGGACCATCCAGCAATTACTCGCCAGTGGTATCAGCGTTCAAGTGATATACAAATCAATAAGACGCATCAAAATCCTAAAAAATACAAGATTTCAATGATTTTAAAGCCACCGGAGTTTTTTTAAAGAAAGTCCTCAATAAAAAAAGAAAAGAAAATTTGAATCGCAATAACCAATTAATTAATAAACGTTCAAGTAACTTACATCTTGACCGACTCCAAATTTTCTCGTAATACTGCTCATTACGCACGTACACACACATACACACACATACATACATACATATATATATATATATATATATATATATATATATATATATATATATATATATATTTGTGTATTTAGGCAACAATTCTTCTTTCAAGCACATTTCATTAAAAACGACTGACAAGGTGCTTTTATTTAGTTTTTTATATAATTTCTCGTGCGATATATATATACGTGCGTGTTTGTGTTATGTATAAATTATATGCAGAAGTGTGTGTGAGAGTTTATGTAATTCTCTCTATATATATGTATGCGTGTATATATATATATATATATATATATATATATATATATATATATATATATATATATAGATAGATAGATAGATAGATAGATAGACAATTAAATAAATTTAGTTCCCTGTGATAATACTCAGAAATATCTAATAAATATTATATTAATTTAAATATATCTAATTTGTTAAAAATATCATGATTATTAATGTTAGCCAAGTTCATATCCTGGAGTAGTTTTAAGCCAACTAGAATAATAGCGATGACATTATAAAAATATACAATGTAAAGACAATTAAAAGACTGTAATTATAGCCTCTCAACAGCGTTGACACGTGTTTACGAGAATAAATTTGAATTTGATTAGCGTTCAGAAATATGTAAAGTATAAAGGAAATATAATATGCAATATATATATATATATATATATATATATATATATATATATTTCAAACACGTAGTGTTGAATGTTAAAGACAACATAGTCTTATATATTTTCTTTTGAATTTTCTCATATTCTCTAATGAGACTTTTTATTTGAAAATAGTTTCGAAATATGTATTGTCCATACGATGACCTAGCGCTTTCGAACATCATTGTTCATCTTCAGGGTCAATATTTTAGTCAAAATTTTGTAGCGTATTCTTCGATCTTTTGGCTTGTGTATTGGAAATCTTTTTCACGCTATCACATGATAAAAATCTACGCCATGCACGTGATATAACATCATCGCGTCTTTTGAATTTAAAAGGATTTTAACGTTTTTAGTTTGTAAAAAAGTAGCAACATGATTACGCTACAAGATAATGGCAAATGTTTGTTTAAAAAAAATAAATAAATAAAAAAATTTTTAAAAAAAATTAAAAAAAGAAATTTTTTTAAAATTTAAAAAAAACAAATTAAAAAAATTTAAAAAAATTTTTGACTAAAATATTGACCCTGAAGATGAACAATGATGTTCGAAAGCGCTAGGTCATCGTATGGACAATATATATTTCGAAACTATTTTCAAATAAAAAGTCTCATTAGAGAATATGAGTAAATTCAAAAGAAAATATGTAAGACTATGTTGTCTTTAACATTCAACACTACATGTTTGAAAGAAAAGTTGCTGCCAAATTGCACATATATATATATATATATATATATATATATGCAAGATTTAAGCAGATATTTTTATATGAAGTGCTCAATATTAAAAGATAATAAAATAATATTAAATATAGAGCATTAATGATATTATATAAAAAGGTTACTTAACTTCTAAATATCAATTTTTATTCCGACTTCGAAAAGATTAGTAATATCGTTCAAAACCATTACCCGTGAAGACTGAAAATTTTACCAAGAAACATCGATGTCGGGATATAATTTTCTTCTTTTCTGTAGGTAAATTTGGTCGAATTTATCCGAATGTTTTATACCTCCGAACGCTGTTTGCTATACTTTTAGCCACTATCAAGGATAATTTTATTTTTTACTTTTAACTGTGTCATGTATGTATCTAGAGTTATAAGAATGTTTTATTTTCCAAACACTATTATTAATTTAAAAAATAATAATAAAGAAGGAAGCATATTTAAAAAAAAAAAAGAAAAAGCCAACATTCAATAATATCAACTATGAACTATCACGTGATGAGAGTGTTTGGAAAAATTAAATTAAAAAATTAAATTTAAAAATCGTTTTTAATGAAATATGTATAAATAAGGGATTTCTGCCAATGCACAATTATAAAGTAAATAATATAAATTAAAACAACGTAAAATCTGAATAAAAGAAAAGCAAATTCTGTCTGTTCGTCCGTGACTCTGAAACCCGTCTAACTCGAGCCATACTTGCTCAACATTGACATATTATACCTTTTTTGAATCAGGATGATGCCGGGATTGTAAATCTGCCCTTCATTTATTGCTTGAACATCCAGCATTCGGATTTGTATCCGGATGAGTAGGGAAGAGTTAAAAATTCAAATTTTAAAATCAGTCGTCGATAGCGGACACGCAACTATCTATCTCTGCAGGCAGCTTCAAATACTTTAAAAGTTAACGATTGCTTACCTTGATTCTTATAAAATTGCTGGTATTGTACTAAATTGATTTTAACTTCAGTCGAGTGAAAATAACTGATCAATCTGTTACAGTTACGTACGTCGAAGACGGACGGAAACTCTATGAGAATTACAAATTTGTGTTAAAAGAAAACTTTAAAACGATATATATATATATATATATATATATATATATATATATATATATATATATATATATGAAGAAAAAATGTATGTGTACTTTCATTACTAGCTGTGAGCAATATTAAGAAATTAAAAATAAAAGAAAAATTCTTTCCACTTCTCGTATTTCCATTTTCAAAAACTCTTTCGTTTTTCATCTACAATCATCAGAGAGTTCAAAAGAAACGTGCGACTTCACTTCAAGAATATTGATTTTGATTAAATTGCCGATGGCCAAGGGTCACTAAAAACGAAATCGACATACCTCCAGTGCCATCTCCGATAAGTTCGCTGTCAGCGATTAAATAAAATCAACTGAAATATATTCACAACATGACTTTTAGAGTGACAACGAAAAAGCAATACTTATAGGCGTACGAATAATGTCTGATCAACAACAATTACTTGTACGGTCGTGTTTAATAGAACATCGTTGGTGCGTCCGAAGCGAAAATGAGTTCAGTAAATATCTCGGGGCGTTTGCCAGAAGGCGAAGTTTAGTAAGCTAGTGTCACGACCCACTGTGTTCGATCCTTACTGTGCGCACCAAGATGGTAAACCTTGCTAGACTAAATTAGAAATTGTAAATATCTCCAGACAACAAGAAGTGTGGCGATGGTAAGCTAAGCAGTGCTGTTAATAACACGCTAATTTTAAGCTGATTATAATCTGAAAGGCTGAGATAGTTTGCAAATCTTATGCGTTTTTCATTAAACCCTTTTTTTATAAACGGTTTCATAGTTGTTTCTCATATAATAAACACTTTTATTATACACCTTTTTACAGGTGAAACCGTTACGTGTGACCGTAAGTTCTATGCTAGCAGTATTCTCTTACAATTCTCGCTTGTGAAACCCTGCTAAAATATAAAGAAAAATTTGCAACTTTATTAGTGTTGACATGTATATCTCAGCTTACCTGCGTTTCTCTATGAATATTTTTATGGAAAATGTTCCGATGAGATTTACTCTTTGATACCTCGACTTTACGAACTTAAGCGCATGACTAGATTGGCAGTTAGGTCTCATCCTTTTACAGTTCAAATGGCTAGATGTAACCATAAGTTTTATGCTAACGGTTTTTCCCTCGCATTTCTCGTTAGGAAAAGTCGGATAAAATCCAAAGATGAATATTTCTTAAGACATATCTACTAATGGGAAAGTTAGTATGGAGGAGACACTTACAGGTTATTTGGCTAGCAGAGGAGGTCTTACGTATGGTGGTTTTGCTTATATGTGACACAAGGCCGAATGTATGGGGCACCCATTCAGGATCGAACTCAGTATTCAGTTGTAATTGGTTTAGCTATACAAGCTTACTAACGATTACACCACAGCGATTTAGTAAGCGTGGCTTATTTATGGTACAAGGCCGAAAACATGAAACACCCTGTGAGGGATCGAACTCACTCAGTCGTAATTAATCTAACGAGACAAGCTTATTAAACTTTACACTGCGCCGAAGTGCTCAAAGGAGGCCTTACGCATGATTAAAGTTTTAATATAATTAAATTTCATTAAACATTAACAGCGAAAAACAAAGATACTAAAATATTTTTATTTATTACATTCTTTTTTAACCAGCATTGACAGAAGAAATTCATTAATTCATTAATTAATAATCGCAAAATTAAAAAAAAAAGATTTAAATCTACATAACGCCCAAGAAAAAAATGCTCCAAGATTGATTGATTGGATTATCTGTTTAACGACGTATCAACTCCTTATGGGTCATTAAATGCCGAAATTAAATATTAGGTTGGTGCAAAAATAATGTCGTTTTCTCACATGAAGTTGAACGTCAAAAAACGACATTATTTTTGCACCAACCTAATAATTTTGTGAGCTTGGAAGTAATAAAAAATATGTTATTCTACTTTCACAGTTGAGTACATGGTACATGATACTCAGGTTTTGTGCATACACATGTCTGTGCTGGCATAATTAGTAGAGGTGTGGATGCGTGTTTTATGTTGTTATATTTTGGAATACAGTTTGATATCTTTAAGAAACTGTAGGATATTATATGGCTTAATATCATGAAAATTTGTTTATGTTTGGTGTTTTAAGCTAATTTGCTACAGTTTGTTAATGTGTCCGTATTGTTGGCAATTTACTGTATAAAATGTATTGCTGGTATTTTTATACTTTCATAGTGTTTGCTTGGAGGGTCACTATTTTCCCATAAGTGAAACCCTAACAGCTGCTACCACCCCGGGTTAGGGTGGACCTGGAACTACAGCAATTCCTGAAAGTCTCTAATCTCCCGATTATAAAACTTGCTGCCGGATGTAGTTTGTCGTCATACACAGGACAAGCTTGGTCGGTTCTTTTATTTAGTTAACTGTTTCTATTGAACAATTATTTTCGAGAAACCGATAATATCCTGCTCTACCAAATCATATTAAAAAAAACTATATGCAATGTTACTCGTGCTGACCTGGTATATCGGCTCCACCCAGTTTAGCACCGCCGTAAAGTAGCTCCCCTCTGCCGATTCCATAAAGTAGCTCCCCTCTGCCGATTCCATTCAATATTTTCACAAAAGTTCTTTTGATGAGCTTTCCTCTTTGGTACCTCGACTTCATGAATTTAAGTGTAAGACAGAATGCGTGGTCGTCAGTAAAAGGATGATGCGATTTGAAGATCTGGAAACTTACAATCAAGCAGACGAGGAAGTTTAAATATCTGGGAAGCTTTTGACAGAGGACGGTAAGTGCGACACTGAGATCCGTAGACGTATTGGGAAGGCCAAGGACACATTCCAAAAGCCGGGCAGAGTATTGCGAGACAGGAGGATTTTTTTGGAAACAAAAAAAAGAATACTGAGCTGTTATGTGACATCTGTCCTTCTTTACGGCTGCGAATGTTGGACGATTTCATCAAAGATGAAAAAGAGACTCGAGGCGACAGAGATGTGGTTCTTCGGAAGAATGCTAAGCATATCATGGACCGAGAGTGTGAGGAACGTTAGGTCTCAGAGAGGTTGCAAACAAAAACGAGGCTTATATTTAATATCAGGAAGAGGTAGCTGAAGTTTCTGGGACGCATAATGTGGAAGAAGAGCCTGGCGAATCTGATAATCACGAGTTGAACAGAGGGAAAGAGAGACAAGGGAAAACAATGCGTGACATACCTGGCGGGCTTAATCAAGTGGATGAGAGAACCTGGTCTGGAGTAGGAAGCAGAGGGGAGGAACTTGTTGAGCGTTGCAAAATATAGAGGGAGAGGTGGAGAGCCATGATCACCTACGTCCTAAAAGGACATGGCACATAAAGAGAAAGAAAGAAAGAATAGATTGGCAGCTAACTTTGATAATTTCGCCATTGAAATTGTCAGATGTGACCCTAACGTCTATGCTAATAGTTTCCTTTCTCGTACTTCTCGCTTGTTGGACTCACTCCCGGTCTCTTGTTTTACGGTCAACTTTCATCTCCAAAAATTTAAATGCAATATCAGTCTTTATATGCGCTCTTCTTATTTTCTGTTATTTATCTCTTCTCTCTCAATAATAACCATTGTATAATAAAGCGTTTTCATAGTCATTGTATAATAAAGCGTTTTCATGGTCCAGCACACGAACAAACGAATAACTGATACATTGTACTGATATCTCATACTTCTATTCAAATACCGGCACAGATACATCAAATCGTCAACGTTCCTGACAAAGCAGGGTGTATGGTTAATTTAAATCTTATTTCATCTCTAAATGAATCCCCCCGCCTGCTGATGAGAAATAGTATCTTGTACAATGTAACTCGTTAAAACAAAACGGATAGAGTTCAACGAAAACAGACAAGAAAACTGATAAACAGATAGAAAACATTAATTACGAAGACAGTTTAACTGGAAAATATCTGCATGAATTGACAGACGTCTAGATATAGCAACGTTGTTAGATATAAAAGCGATATTAGTCTCAGAAGCCATGGTTAATTTTATCCTCAAAGGATTCGCTACTCTTGATCCCTGTACCCGGTTCAACTCAGCTATAATTAAGGTTCCACTTGACTTTTTTTTTTGTTCGTGATAACTTTAGATATCGTTAGTTTGTTCCTCAAAGGATTCGCTACTCTTGATCCGTGTAACGGGTTCAACTCAGCTATACTTAAGTTTCCGTTTGTTTTGTTTATTTTTTTTTGGGGGGGGTGCACGTGATAACTTTAGATATCGTTAGTTTGATCCTCAAAGTATTCGCCACTCTTGATCCCTGTACCGGGTTCAACTCAACTATACTTAAGGTTCCGCTGATAACTTTGTGTTTAACCCTTTCTATTAAATTAATTAACGAACTTAAACAGCACCTTCTTGCTGTTCATTATACCGTATTACGTTATTTAGAGGATAGTAAGTTTTTCCGACAGCGCGCCGTTACGGAAAGTTTATCCAAATGCAACGCGCTAATTTCTTTTCTGTCAAGCATGACGGTATGTTTACATGCCAAGGACAAGATATTTCGTTTAAATAACCGACAATCAGACGGAGTTGCCATGCTTCTCCAAATGCATTACTTCAAAGTTTGCACCAATATTGATTTTGATAATATTACCCTTTCTTTTTGAGAATAATTATGTCGTTCTCTGTCTCTCTCTCTACCATTACGCGTCAGTGCGCTAGCAGTCATGGTCCTCCACAACTCCCTTTTTTTTAGTCCTCTCAACAAATATATTTTTTCAAAAATCCCACATATTCCCCGCATATCCACATAAACTGTGCTTCTTACTCTGCAACACTCTACCTCGCGTGACTCCAGGCCTTTGACTAGGTAAACATCAATCCAAAAAAAAAAAATCTACTGATGAAGCAAAAAATGAATAACAGTGAAATTCAAATGACGTTGATATTCAATAAGTTTAGCCTATACGGTAAAATGGTAGAAAATTGTGTTAGGAAGATTAGATGGCGCCAAAGTCGGAGGAAGCAGATTGCATTAGTAATTAGCCTGTGAAAATCTTATTTTTACCCTGTCTCGAACAACGGGTAATGACTCCATTGGAGAATAGGCTATTATATCTACAATTGAGCAGTTACGACTGCTTATAACCCTAGGCTCAAGTACTTCACTCGCAACAATAAAGATTACTTGTAATATTTCTTGTAAAATCGATAGTATTGAAGTTCTAACAAATATAGCTGATTTTCTGAACGCGAAGATACCTATTATTATTATTATTATTATTATTATTATTATTGGGGGTAATAAAATAAGCGCAACTCATCTCCCCTCTCACATGTAACCATCCATCACAATAAAATATGTGCACTAAAGCAGAATTAGTCAAATAAAGCTTCATACGCGTCTACTTAGAGTTGTTCCTTTATTACAATTATTATTATTATTATTATTATTATTGTCATTATTATTATTATTATTAATAATAATAATAATAATTAGAGTTTTTACTGTACTACAATTATTATTACTATTATTATTATTATTATTATTGATTAGACGTGTTACTATATTACAAATTATTATTATTTATTAGAGTTGTTACTGTATTACAATTATTATTATTATTATTATTATAGATTAGACTTGTTACTGTATTACAAATTATTATTACTGATTAGTCTTGTTACTGTATTACAAATTATTATTATTGTTGTTTCGATTTGTTACTATATTACAATGTTATTATTATTATTATTATTAATAAGAGTTGTTACTGTATTACAATTATTATTATTATTATTATTATTATCATTATCGAAAACAATAATAATTATACCGATATTTATCTGACTGGCTTCGTTGTGTTTTTGTTCTTTTGATGAAATTTTATGCTCATTCTTTTCCGACTGAGTCGTCTTTGTTTTATTTTAGATTTATAAAGAAGATTGGAAGGTATTATAAGAGTAGATATCGACATGTTTGTTCTGGTTTATTCCCTCATGGGATGCGGCTTTCCATTCAATTCTCGTTCTCATTCAGTTCTCGTTTTCTATTCTATTCACGTTCAAGTGAAATGGCAGCATTGCAAAGTTTCGTATTCGTCCTCATCGCACCACCACGTTCTCTTACCCTTCTTTTGAATTTCTTTCTTTCTTTTACATTTTTTCCTGATTAGTGATCAGGAAGAAACAGATTGACTGATTAAGTAAGATGCATAGAAAAAAATCTGCATAAAACTTTCCTGCCAAACACATTTACTCTGAAAGAAATACATTAATAGACTACGACATCAGAGATGAGACGAGCCACAGAAAGTCAAAAAGCTATGAAGAGTAAACATTCAGAATCAAATAAAATATTCAGAATCAAATAACTATGTATATATAAAGTCATACAACGACGTATATAAGTGCAGTAATTAATATTTCATTTCACCTTCAGGGGCTAAAGTTTGACGATGACATTAAGTGGAAGGATTATATTAAATCAATGGCTAGGTCTGCATCTAGTCAATTTGGTTCTCTTTGTCGTGCTTGGCAATTTTGCTTGCCATAGTCTATCTTATACATTTATAAGCGTACTGTTTACCCATGCACTGAATATTACTTCCACATACGATCTGGTGCTCCTGGTTTGATTTAGTTTGGTTTGTTTTACGGCATATCAATGTCAATGGGTTATTTTATGCCGACAAGTTTTTTATTGCTGGTAATATTTTTTCTTCAAAAATGTATTGCTGGTAATTCATTTTTTTTCAAAAATGTGTTTCTGGTAATATTTTTTTCCAAAAATGTATTGCTGGTAATAACATTTTTTCAAAAAATATATTGCTGGTAATAATATTTATTTTCAAAGAATTTATTGATGGTAATATTTTTTTTTCAAAATATGTATTGCTGGTAATATTTTCTTCAAAATATGTATTGCTGGAAATAATATTTTTTGTCAAAAACTGTGTTACTAGTAATATTTCTTCGGAAACATCTATTGCTGGTAATAATTTTTTTCTTCAAAAATCCATTGCTGGTATTAAAACTTATTTTTACACTTCCATAGTGTTTTAACCCCAGTTTGGGGGTTAACTATTTGCCCATAGCTGGGACCCTAGCAGGTGCTACCATCCAGGGTCAGGGTGGACTTGGGAACACCAACAATTACAAGGTGTTTCCACGCACCTCAAAACCTCCTGATCTGAGGCCTTGCTGTCGGATGTAGTTTATTGTCTTACCCAGGACGGTGGTGCTCTTGGTATGTATTTAGAGAACCTAGATAAAAAAAAACAGAGGATAATCTTATTGG
>OZ038482.1:79668781-79673781 GCA_964036315.1 Acanthosepion esculentum | reverse complement strand
TTAGGTTGTAATAACATTTCTTTGGGCATAATAATGGTTCAGAGATATAAGTCATAATTATTAACCCATAGCTGGTGGAGAATGGGTGGATTCATATCTTTCCCTAGGGTATTTGCGCGTAAGTGAATATAATGAAGTCAACTGAAATTGAAACTCTGCTCTCCAATTAACAATTTCGAACTATTATCCAATACACCACCCGCACACCCAAGCATACAGCACATGATATTTTCAAGCTGTCACTCAGTAGGTACTGACCGGGATCGACATTGCTTAACTTTATACATACAGGAACTAGTGTTGCAAGGTGATCTGGCCGTAAGCCTTATTTTAAATGGGGAACATTTTCATGCCTTTCTATTCATCATGCTTATATATATATATACATATATGTGGGGGGGGGGTTATTGTAAAAAAATGCTTCATATGTCTGTTGTATCCAGTGCTTCTATCGGGAAGACAAGTATCACGTAGTCTTATGAATAAAAAATGTTGTTTAAAGCTTATTTAGTTTCTTGACAGTCCTGAGTTCAATTTCTGGATCGGGTCATGCAGGAAAATTATATATTGCGGTACATTTGAAGAAACGGATAGAGGGAATTATTTGATACGAGTTATCGCCCACGTGCAGGGAAAGTTATTTCTTTGGAAATCATTTCACCCCAAGAGTGGGAATGAAACGCAGAAAATGCTACTGAGGAAAAAAGAACAACAAAAGAACAGGATTCATGGCGACAGAAAATAAAGATCAAAAATGCATTTAAATTTTTGAAGATCGTAGTTTTCCCTGTGAAACAACATAAGATAAAATCCATGAATGTGTGACAATATTAGATAAAATCAATGAAAATTAAAACAAACCCTATATTTCCGCCACTCGTCTCATTCAGCTCTTAAAAATCAAGGGAGATAACTCGTGTTAATTCATTTCTCTGAGAATAAAGCTGTCGGTCGAGTGTGACGAAGGCATATGGCATTTAAAAATGTCTAATGTATTCATATATATATATATATATATATATATATATATATATATATATATATATATACCTGAAGGTTGTGTGCAAGCACATGAAACTTAAAGTAGTACCTAGTCATTGCCTACCTGGTTGTTGAATTAATATTCAAATGCTGTGTCATTTTTATGGCATGGGGCACTATTATGCCAGAAGGATAATTTTGGTCAGACTCTATTTAGAGCTGCTTATTCAAACCTTGGAATCATTCATATATATACATATATATATATATATATATATATATATATATATATATATATATATATATATATATATATATATATGCAAATGAGAAAAAGAAAAGATAAAGTAAAATTCCCCTGTCCGCAATACAAATAGACCAATATATTATTATCATTTTATTATAAGATATTATAACAAAAACATTTTGAAATCGCTACACACTAGCTTTTGTGTTTCGGCACAACGTTGTGCCCCTTCAGTCGATGTTAAGTGACACTTACCATCAATTACTATCGCCTGACGAGGCACAATGTCATCTTTGGTGTTACAAGGCGTTTTGTTGGTCTCCTACTCAACTTTGACCCACATAATAATCAGTGGGGGTTACAGGCTGGGGAGAAAGGTGGCCAGATATAAAGGCTGATTTGGTCGTAGAAATTGCCCGACAGTCATGACTGTTTTCTCCTACTTGTGTGGCTTGGTGCAGAGTCCTGTTGCCAGACACTGTCTTCCAGCAACCACCCTCATGAAACACGTTGCACTAACCACTCAATGCACGATATATGGCTCCGTGTTGTGTTTGATGCCCCGTGGGAAGATGGCGGCATAATGTCGCCATCACTAGTGGTCACTTCAAACATCTTCGTAATCACTATTACTCATTTAACTCTTTACAAACCCTCTGCACTGTCCTCATATTGACATCCAAACAAACTGAAATGTTCGTATTGGAGCTTCCGGCGTAAAAGCCAATCAGTACAGCATGCTGTTTCCAAATTTCTGGCGGAGTGCATTGAGCTATGGGGCTCTTTTTCTAACACACAGACAGTGTCCTACTATACTGTGCAGTCGACAAAATAAACAACACGCATGCGCGAAATTAAAAATATAAAATTTACCCATTGCACCATATATATCTATCTATCTATCTAAATATATATATATATATATATATATATATATATATATATATATATCCTATGATGCATAATTTGGCTTCAGCAACAGAAAAATTGATTTTTAGCCAAGAGGTTTCGTTCGTTTCGGTGGCTTTACAAATATCGACTTGTTATAAATATATACTAACATAATTAATGCTAATTGTACGATGATTAATGAAATTATTCTTTATTGTAATAATCATTCGCCATAATTGTAGCTGTAGTTGTGGTGTGGGGGTAATGATGCTAGTTTAGTAACTGTAGAATGAACGGATTCTTTAATTAAACTTTGATATCAGTTATGAGAAAGTGAGAGGTTGAATTTAGTAGTTTCTCGTCTGCACAGAATTTTAGGTCAAGAAAAAAAACGTTAATGTTACATTTAGCTCCAATTTAATTAAATTTTATGAAATTGTTTCCCAATTTAGCCTACTCTATTAAATTGTGAATTAATTTACATAAAGCCTTGAAGGTTTAAAATTTAGCAATTATTCTAATTCAAGAAGGCTTATTGAAATAATTAAAATACGGCAAGATTTTACCTGGAATATAATCAATAATGAAAATTTCTTATCCAAAAACTTAACAATGTTTTTCAATTCATGAGATTAGCACTTATCCTTATTTACACACGGACTAATGTTTCCATCTTTTATTGTTACTATCAAAAACATACGGCCAGGGTTCCCACCAGCCTTCTTCAGGTATCTGTCGATGCGCGTAATCTTTAGGAGATTTCGAAATGAACACTTTATTCAATCAATGGAGTAGGTAATTCTCATTCCGCTCTCCAATATAGGGATATCTCGTCTTTTAGCGCGATTCATTTATTGTTAATCGTTTCAAGTGGGCTTGTCGCAAGGATTGAACTATCCCAATGCTCCTAAATTCAATGCCCTCAATTATCTAAGCTATTAAAACTTAATTTGTATGGGACCAAGAAGCATCTTCGATTAAATATTTGTGAAAGAAATTACTCCCTTAAATAAAGAATGACCATCCTCAAACTGCTTATAACGTACAAGTAAGTAGTTTTTCAAATTCATACCGTCACGTAAATTAATGATTTTAGATTGAGTTCCTTACAGAGTGCCTTCTACCTGTAGCTTTGTACTAGTGTAGACACGGATTGTGGTTCGGTTTGAGGAATCGGAGAGCCGTGTTCGAGTTCCAGTAGAATTCATTACATTCACTTACTCTTGGGAAAAGTAATAATCCATCCCTTTTTCCCACAGCTATGGGTAAATAGCAGAACAGACTGGGTTCTATAGCCTTCTGGGTATACAAGAAAAAAAAAACTCTGAATTCCAGCCTGAAAAATCCGGAGAGACGTACCCGAAGGCAGTCAATAACTCAATACTATCTGGTATTATTTGACACCTCCTACGGCATGCTTTCTCTTCCCAGACGTCATACACTTGAGTGCCCTGGGATTGTCGGAATAGGAAGAGAGGGTCGCTGTGGCTGAGGCAACACATTGTAATTATACCAAACTGTGCAAGATGCTTAGCTGCGTTAGGTTGGGTCATCATCCATTCTCGTTGGACTATTTCTTTTAGGCAATTTTTAATGATATTGCGTAAACCCTGCCTTGTGTGCCCTCGGATTGTCGGAATAAGAAGAGAGGGCTGCAGTGGCTCAGTGCAAACCATAATAAATATACCAACCTGTGCAAGATGCTTAGTTGCGTTAGGTTGGGTCATCATTCATTCTCGATTTCTTTTAGGCAAATCTTAATCTTATTGCGTAAACCCTGCCGTTGAAGAGTGATTATTTAAAAAAAAAAACAACTAAACCCATCGCCATTCAGGACATCGGAATAATGAGCTCTCTATGGATTCCCCTTTTTTTTATCTGTCATGATTCTTGCAAATGAGAGTGGTGTGGTTGCCCATTACCTCCCTCATGCCTTGGGTGGCAGCTGTGAGTTCAAAGAACTCACATTTACCATCCAAGGCTTAAAATGCCCAGTCTATTTAAACCATAGAGGGAAAATAGATTGATGCATTCAAAGATTCCCAAGGGTATTTCTGCGCAAGTAAATGCAACAAAATTGATGAAAATTTGAACTCGGCCAGCCAATATCTGGCCCTCATAAGCGTTTCAATGCGAATTCCTTCAGACGGCTAGTCATATAAGTCACATGAAATGTCTTTAATATTTGCCCAATTCTCCAAACCACTGTCCTCTTTATATGCCAAAGAAATTTTAAATCTATCTTTCCGATTCTGAGCACAAGTTACGATTTTGTTTCCATTTTCCTTAAAATTTCCTCAATGCTCACATGTTCAGTCAATGGTTTCATTAGCATCCTTCTGTAGAACCAAAATTCTGTTGTCTCAAGTTTCTTCTTTATTTAGGAGAAGATTGTATAGTATTCACTGCCATACAGAAGGGCCGATAGCACACCGCGTTTTCCGGTGTGGATCTGCTAAGCCCACGACCAAACCGGTTTTCCACGTCACATACTGATGTCTACGTTAAGTTCGAAAGCTGTCAAGTGCAAGGAATTAGGATTCAGAAAACTTGTTAACGCCGTCCCATTTTCTTGGCTACCGTAGTGCCGTACGAAAGCCTCTAACAATCACTCTATAATTGCATAACTTTATTTCCGTCTTCCTTTCTCTTTTTCTTTCTTTATCGCAACTTACCTACTTGTTTATTTCGAACTCATTCCGTCAGATGTTCATTTTTCCCCAGACATCGGCTAGTTTAATGAAAATTTATGCTTTTATCTTGTGTGTTTTTGATCAAATTATCATTTCTGTCGCACCACGTTCTGAATGAGCTTCATGTATACCAAAACTCTTAGATGTCGTATCAGTTTATCATTGACTGTACTTTCTCCCGATCAGCT
>OZ038482.1:79628781-79663781 GCA_964036315.1 Acanthosepion esculentum | reverse complement strand
AATAGTTGCACACACACACACACACACGATTTGGTATCAGTCAGAGTTTCTACCCCTAGACTATCATCGCACGGCAGAGAAGAATGGAAATTTTAACGTTTTCTATGCGAAATACGTCAGTGGCCTGGGAGTTCAATTCAATTCGGTTGTAGAGTAATGCTTTAATAGCAAAAATTAGAAAAAAATAATGACGGTTACTGTTGTTCAATATATATATATATATATATATATATATATATATATATATATATATATATATATATATAAATATATACATATATATATATATATATATATATATATATATATATATATATATATATCGACCAGACAGTGCTATTGGTTGATGTTTGATAGTGAGCCAAATGTCCCGATTTGAAATACTGATATTCAAGTTTAGTTTCGAGACTTATTAATTTTGACAGTCATTCAAATGCATCAAAATGCAGACATATTTTGTCTTGCGAATGTCTTCTCTCTGATAACAGATTCTATTCTCATGAAACTTTTCTCATTCAGAAGGGTAATATTTCTTGAGATTCTGCTGGATTCCCCCAAATCTCTCTAAGAGAAACCCGCCTTGAAATAAGAACTTAAGCTTATCTGACGAGGATGAGATAACCTCAGAGTCATTTATAATAGTCGGCACTGGCGATTTGCCTCTATTAAGAATCTTGTTGGTGATTTTCCAGAACTGGCGGAAACCAAGTCTTTTGTTTTCAACTTCGGCTTGGACTGCTTCCGACTAACTGCACTTAGTCTTTTTCTATAACTATCTTGTAGGCAGTTTTGATTGTCACAAGAATTCTGTTACACGATTCCTTGTGATAAAGATAATCTCTTTAGATCAAGGACAATATAGCTCTCTTCTACATATCGTCATTATCAGGACTTAATTCCCCCGATTTCGCCAATAAATCAACATTATTTAGTAACCATCTACCTTGATTGTTTCTTGGTCCTTATATTGGATGAGTATTTTGTAAAAGAAAAGGTTCTGATATCACTTGATATTGTTGAGAGTCTCCATAAAAAGAAAGGAGTAAAGAGTTTCCTATAAAAGACAGAAAAAAAGGTTGTCAGTAGATTGCAAAATTGGGAATGTATTTTTCTGTGGAAGCGGAAAAAAGTGCTGAGTTTGGGAATTTATTCCCGTGGAGGAGGAAAGAGTGGGAAAATGTTGTGTGATTTCAACCATCTTGTATAGCATCCAATGCTGGACCATCTCACCACCGATGAGAAAAAACATTGTAGTCTATAGAAATGTGTTTCTACAGAAGGATACTGGCAATTCCATGGACGGAATGATTAACTAATGAGGAAATCATAAAGAAAACGTTAACGAAATGTAAGACATACGGTGGCACTGTGGAGTAATGGATAGCGGCTCGGATTGAGGAATCGGAGAGCTGAGTTCGAATCCCAGTCGGATACGTTACATTTACTTACGTGCTAATAACCTTGGAAAAGGTAGGAATCCTCTTCTTCTCCCCTTAGCCATGGAAACATAGACTGGGTTCTATACCCTTGGGTGAAACCGGTCTAGGAGAAAGTAACTCTGAATTCAAAATTGTATGTAGCCCGATTACGGTCGAATGATGATGATGAACACTTATAGAAAGAAATTCCTTGGGCAAATAAAGGGCCAAGAAAGGCTTGGAACGCTTAACACCCACAGGGAATATGCATGGCAAGAGGAGAATAGAGGAAGTCAGTGGGTTACCTACCTGGATCAACGGATGACTGAACAGGGGGTTAGGAGGCTTGCTTAATTATGGTAGAGACGCTTCTAAGGGCCACGAGGGATGGGATGTTTTGGAGGGTCATGATCACCCAACACTTTAAAGGATTAAATATGGAGTAAATGGTGGCCATATTGATTATTGAATATTGATTAGTGATTATTAATCATATTATTTTAATTTCGTTGCATTTATTACATTATTGATCCATGAATGTCAATGGAAACTACACGCACACATACGCACGCGTATATATATATATATATATATATATATATATATAATGTATATATATAAATGTGTGTGTGAAGACGCACACATACACACACGTGTATATATATATATATATATATATATATATATATATATATATATACGCGTGTGTATGTGTGTGTGGTTTCCATTGAAATTCATGTATCAATAATAATAATAATAATAATAACATATATATGTGTGTGTGTGTGTGGTTTTCAGCGGAATTTTATTTTTAACATTTTTAACATTGTCTTTTACCATGGATAGTAATCGTCTTTATGTTGTTTCTAATGTTTTCATTCCTTTTATATTTTTCAGGTAAGTCAGAATATTTCCCATACCTGCTCTGTTTCCTGGTAAGTCTAATATTATTTGACTATCCTACCTTCCTGATAGCTAGCTAGCTAGCTAGCTAGCTAGATAGATAGATAGATAGATAAAGGTACATATCGCCAATATTTGATATGGCAGCACAATCATAAGACAGTCAGAAAAGGCTGGACAAAAATGGACAATAATATAGCTTCGGTCGAATGGTAGTCGGAATGTGAGGGATATTGAAGGGGAGGGATATATATATATATATATATATATATATATATATATATATATATATATATATATATATATATATGTATCAGCCAGAGACCCATTGCCTCAAGCAGGGATCGACGGAATTGGTATCAGCCGAAGACTCTACCCCTAAGTCAGTGGCGCACGGAAGAGATGAAGGTGAATTTAGACGTATTTATTTTTTAGATAAACACGCCAGTGACTGGAGAAATCGATTCGTTTTAACATCAGCTGCAGTAATAGCCACTGTTTACAAATTCACTTTTCTCCCCGAGAATTCAACCGAAATAATTTTTTTTCAGGAGCATGTCTATATATATATATATATATATATATATATATATATATATATATATATATATATATATCCCACATGGTCCTACATGGTCAATTCCTTTTTTTTCTGAGGTCGGAGATAGTTTTGTCTATGTCATAAAAGGGTATTAGCGAAATTTTCATTCCTAAACCAGTTCGATAGGATTAAATAATTGCTGTCGTTTTTATCGTTTTAGTGAATTGTTTTCTCTTTTGGCAGGGTATTATTGAGTATGAAAGAATCTGAAAAAACATTATTAACGATTGAGAACAATTAAAAAAAACTGCAACTATAAAGACAGGCGCTAACGATTTACACTGCATTTCAATTTTTGAAGATCAAACTTAACTTTAAAGCAGGAAGAGGGAAGAGAGTTCCACAATATATATATATATATATATATATATATATATATATATATATATATTAAAGAGAATCTCAGTAGCGATCCACCACGGAATATGTGAGTGAGCGGCGCTATATTGAGTCTGATTTGCTACCTCTTCGTCACTGAGGCCCATTGGAACAGTTGGTATGACGTTTGCTTGATAACCTGTTAGGGTTTCAATTCTCGGTAGTGGATGCGCACTGCTGATGACTCCCAAATATAGGACGAAACGGCCGTCCAGGGCTTTCTGCATTCTGTTGAGGTTTCAGACTCGATGAATCACTTAAATATAAGTATCAAATTCTCCTAATAATTTCAAATATATATATATATATATTCCACCCACTTTTGTAAAGAATTGCATAAAAAGATATTTCATAATATTACAAGAATTTATCAGTGATTGAAACATTCGCTGTCAAAGGGGGAAATAGTTCGTAACGGATTTTAAATAAATATTTTACAAGTATGGAATATGCTTTGATTGAGTACACAAAATACTTGTAATACACTGATCCAAACAACTGCTCCAAAAGGAAATCATAACAAAACTAATACATTTTTTTACTAAAACGAACGAAATTCCCAAGTTAGGTCATCAGTCATATGTTTCATGTCAATCACCGACTGAATAGAGAGTCCAATGGAGGACTAAAAGAAAAAGTGAAATGTCTGTGGTAGGGATAAAAAATTGATTTCTTTTCGATTTTTGGTCGATTACTTTTTTTTTTTTTTTTTTTGTCTTTACTTCAGAAAAAATATAAATAATATATGGGGATGGTAGGGGTTAAAAGGAAAATGTATCGATCTTTTCCAATAGCCCCTATTCAGAAATCATTACGCCTACCTGATATACTGCCAAGCCTTGGTAGAGCGAAGAAAGATTTTGGTGGCGGCGGTGCCGGTGGAAAAATATGCACGTGTCAAAGTCATCATATTGATTCAAAATAACTTCGGAAACATTACTTTTTTTCAAGAATCAGCAATCCATATATTTATATGCACATACATACATTATATATATATATATATATATATATATATATATATATATATATATATGTATGTATGTATGTATTAATTTATACACACGCACACACGTATATATATATATATATATATGCTGTTTTAGAGAATTTGTAAGAATCAAACACATCCCTACATATTCTCTAAAGTTTCGGATAATGTACCAGACATAAATATATATATTAATTTATACGCACGCACACACACACACACACACACACACTCACTCACACAGATACACACACAAACACATAGACATAGATACACACACACACACACAAAACATATATATATATATATATATATATATATATATATATATATATATATGCTATTTTAAAGAATATGTAAGGATCAATCACACCCCTATATATTCTATAAAGTTTCAGATAATGTACCAGATATAAATATATATATATTAATTTACACACAGACACACACAAACGAACACATAGACATAGACAGACAGACACACACACGCACACACATATATATATATATATATATATATTTTAAAGACATTTATATTATGTTTAACGTTCTTTTTATAGATACATGTATTTAAGCAAATCCATAAAATCTATAAAAAGAACGTTAAACATAATATAAGTGTCTTTAAAATAAATTGTCGGGCTATGTCCAATTCTAAAATATATATATATATATATATACATATATATATATATATATATATATGCTATTTTAGAGAATATGTATGGATCAATCACATCCCTACATATTCTCTAATGTTTCGGATAATGTACCAGACAACAACCATCCATAAACGGGGTGTTTCATTAAGATGGATTATGTATAAAAGTGTTTCATTAAGACGAATCAAATTCAGCATTAAATAAATCAGTATTATTGGTGAAAATTTATTTATTTCTATATTGGATCATGTTATTTGTGTGAAAAATAATAACGCCCAAATATCCGCCAATTCTGAAAGAAAAAGAAAAATATTCATTAGACTCTTAAATTTAATTCACAGTTAATTCACGGGGAATTAGTTCAAGGTATCTGAAGATCTCGATTGCCATTACATTTGAATAATTGAAAATTATAGGTATCAGGGAAGCAAGTAAGAGGAAGGGAGTCCGACAGACGGGAAGTTCGAGATATGAAGCTGTTAGAGTAGAAGAGACGGCTACATTTAACCGTTTCGAGAGTGAAAGGGTGGGACTGAAATGTCAAACTAGTAGCACGCTTAAATTCATGCAGTCTGGGAACTAGCGAAAATAGCTCGTCGGAGCACTTACTGTGAAAGTATTTGTAGAAAAGGGAAGCGACGACACGTCTGTGAGAATATGACTGTAGACGAGATGCCAGATCAGGGCCAATCACATTGCATATCCGTCTCTGGATTTTGTCGAGAACATTGAACCGAACAGCGAGGGCTCCAGACCATATATAGCAGCTGTATTGCATGCAAGAGCGAATGGTTGATTTACAGATTTGAAGGATGGACTTAAGCGAGAACAAATGTCTGGCGCGGCACAGAGAACCAACCATATATATATATATATATATATATATATATATATATATATATATATATATATATATATATATATATATTATTATTATTATTATTATTATTATTACATTTCCTTTGATTTCTAGTGTATATTCATTTTTTCCGGGTCCCAACCAGAGACCTAAATAAGAAATGTCATCATGGCATCTTCCACTGAGCATTTTTGGAAAAACAAAAAACTAAGATCACCCATATTTTACATAGATAAAGCCCTTTGTAAGGTGTGACCTTTACTTATGAGTTCAATTATGTACATTTCCTTAAGGCTTGGGGTACTAGGGATCCCTACAATAGTTTATCAGAGCCTCTTCCAATCAAACCGAGAGTCCAAATACAGCTGATGTTGATGCCCTCACGTGACACATTTTGAAATTTCGACTTCAAGATTCTTGTACTTTGATAGTCTTTTCAAGATCTTCAAAGATGCATTACAGTCTGCAGATACTGCCATGCCAATTAGAAGGCATATTCTGCTTTTGGGATCTCTAATCACGATGTCGGGGCGATTACCTTTGATTGTTCTGTCTGTATGTATTGTAAAGTTCCATAAAATAGTTACAAGTCGTATGTCTGTACACGGGTTTGGGTGGTTTTCATACCAATTTCTTGTAGTTTTTTTTTTCCATAATAGTTGCATACTTACCAATGCATATATTGGCCCACTCTGTTGTTGTTGTTGTTGAGGTTATTATTATTATTATTATTATAATCATCATCATCATCACCATCATCATCATCATTATTATTATTATTATTATTATTATTATTATTATTATTATTTCCTTTGATTTCTGCTGTGTACACATTTCTTTCTGGGTCCCGGTCAGAGACGTAAGGTTAGAAATGGCATCATGACATTTTCCACTGACCAATTAAAAAAAAAATCCATATTTTACATAGATGAAGCCCCTCGTAAGGTGTGGCCTGTACTCTTGATAACAATTTTTGTATTTCTTTAAGGCATGGGTTTCCAGGAATCCCTTCAATTAGTCTACTGGAATCTTTTCCAACCAACGCGAGGGCTCCAACTACAACAGGGATTGTTGATGTTCCCATGTACCGCATTTTTGAGATTTCGATTTCATGGTCCTTGTATTTTGATAGCTTTTTGAAGATCTTCAAAGATACATTGCAGTCTGCAGGGACTGTCATATCAATAAGGAGGTACATTTTTTGTTTACAGTCTCTAATAATAATGTCTGGGCGATTAGCTTTGATTGTTCTGTCTGTGTGTATTGTGTAGTCCCATAAAATTATAACAGGTCCTACTTCCGTAACTGGGTCTGGGTGGTGTTCATACCAATTTCTTCCCGTAGAAGTTGCAGATTTTCCAGTGCAGATATTGGACCACTCTGTCGTGCTGGGTTTTATATTCAGTTGGTATTATTATTATTATTATTATTATTATTATTATTATTATTGTATATGGTATTATATTGCCGGAGAGTAATTTTAAGTGCTTAACTACAAAGACTTCTTCGGGATCTATTAATAAAAAGGGACGTTTCCTTTACATGGAAAAGATGTTGCGCATGATATATACAATTCCGCACAAAGTGATCTTTTGTAGCTCTGGCATGCTGATATATCCACGAATTTTACCAGTACCCTTCTTTATCATACCCTATGGCCCTATGCCAACAGGGTTGATCGTTTATGTTACTCCGATTTGCAGGTCCTTATAATTTAACAGTCTTTGAAATTTATTTTTTTAGAAATATTGTAATCCTGTCGGCAAATCATAGCATTTAATTGGAAGGGCTCCTCCCTACATCAAGACGCTTGGCGGGCTGCCGATGGCAATGGCAGCGATCCTCTGGTGGCAGTCACCGGCGGACCAAAGGTGGGCCACCAGCGATAAACGCTCGTGGCTGATTGGTAGCTTGCGTATAGGGCTTTCTTGAAATCTTTTTATATTATGTCTGGTTGATTTGCATCAATCTTCCTGTCTGTGAGGATTGAGAAGTTCATTCCACTGACATTTTAACATCATTCGGGTGGCGTCTGGTTCATGTATCCAGGACTTCAATACCATAGTTGAAACAGACATTTTTATTATTATTATTATTATTATTATTATTATTATTATTATTATTAATAATAATAATAATAATAATATCTGCAAAATTGGTTGCAAAAGATAAGCTGTGTAATATATTGATGAAAAATGTTGGCGTTTAAATAAAAGATTTTATGAATATATGCGGGATCTTTGTTAGAGTATAGTATAATCAGCGAATTAGTTATTCATTGTGAAATGTTTGATCCTAAATTCTAACTAAAGAATGTGTTTCGATTCAATGCTACAACGATTTGTGCCTCAATCTGGATATGAGAGGAATTATGGCCTTCTTCCAGTTATCTTGGGGACAGGCAATGCAGAAAGGCATCAGGTTCGTAGTGACATTTCACCAAATGTCAACGGTTAAAAGGCAAAGAAAGAAGTGTGGAAGAGATTGCCATTCTCGAATAGTTGTTTTAAAAGACTGAGTCGATTTTTAAGTAAAGTCGATCCTCACTCAGCGCCCGCACTTAAAATGAGCGATGTCAATAACTACAGTGACATCAAATTCTGGTAATGGACACAGAAAAATCCGACTGTACTTTAAAGTCGATGTCTTTTGTTATTCGGTACAAAGAACCACATTTTCCGACATGTTCATTGGATTGGCGTGTACTTGACCTCACCGAATCGGAATTTATGGATTTTCTCTGGAATCAATCTAAATACTTGTGCTAATAAAAGGAAATCTATTAAAGCAATCAATTTCGCAATATTTCTTTATCTGATGTTGATTTGTTTCGGTTTTTACATATTTCTATGTATACAGGCTTTTTAATACTAATTATATTGTGATAAATATTGACTTGCCTGATGAAATAAAATCTTACATATATTTTCTGTCTGTCTGTCTGTCTCTCTCTCTCTCGTCCTTATGTCATTCCTTTTTATTTTATTTTCCTTTCTTTTTTTCCTAATAGAATTGAATTTATTTTACCCTCTTTTATCCCCTTTGAAAACTTTGAATATTATGTCTTTGGTGATATTTCGGGTACATACAAGCATTGGAAGTTTTTTTTTTTTTTTTACTCATGGCTCACAGGCGTGGGAGTGTTTCTCTTCTACAAGAAGTAAATGTTGGCACAAGCCTATTTTAGTACTGTCTCTCTCACCACCTCGTTCGACCGTAGGAACTTAAAATCGGCCCTCCTAGCTGGCATTGTCAACCCTTGCTTAAACGTTCGTCTAAGTAGCCAAAAGATATCGTCGCCCGTCATCCTCGCATGTATCTCTACCAATTTTATTCTGTATTCATTTTATTTTCTCTCTGTCTTTCTTTCACTTTTCCTCGTTACTAACGTTTCCTTCCTTTTTTTTAATTTTATTTTTTCTTCTATTTTTGTAATTTAATTGAATTTACATTACTCTCTTTTTCCCTCTTTGAAAACGTTGAATATTATGTCTTCGGCAATATTTCGAGTCTATACAAGCATTGGACGTTATATTTTTTATTCGTGGCTCACAGGTTTTGGAAGGATTCTCTTCTAGAAGTGAATGTTGGACTTTATATTTACATTCTTGATTCCCTATCCATAGCCCCTCCGACGCATATACTTCTCCTCTATCCACATATAACAATCCATATGGGCGGGTGTAGTTAATGCTCAAGTATCTGCTTGTGCTCTCTCCCCTCAATGTGTCTTTTAGACCTCTAGCCCACGAGCGATCTTTACATACATAGTGTTGTTGTGAATCTCTTGTAATGTGTACGGTTTGTAGCAATGTCTCTTCATACTGAAGGTACCGGGTTGACAGTTCTCTGGTTGCTGTTCCCGATTTGGATTTAGCATCCCGAACTATTTCGTAGCGTCTTGAGAGGCTGCTCTGATCAGCAGTTGCATTATATCTGGGTTCTTGCAGTGCCATGTCACGCAAGGATGGATGTCCCTGCATGCATCTCCGATGGGCAACCCCGTGGCCGCATTATGTTGCAGTCTGCGCCAGTTCCTTTCTGCTCATGCCATATTTAATGACCAACTCCTTCTATTACTTTAGGCTTTTTCCTTACCAACGCAACTCAATATGGCCATAAGCAACCAAAAATATAACCCTAAACTAGATAAAAATTTCACCTAAACCTTTTAACATTTCTTTCTCCAACATCTGTGGCATTCGTACCAACTTCTGCAGTGTGGAATCCTTCCTCTTTGATAAGCCTCCTGATATACTAGCTCTCGGCGAGACTAATCTTACTCTTCCATCCCTTCCTCTGATTTCTCGACTCCTGGCTACCTTTCTCCCGTTCGAAAGGACTCTAAAATGGCCTGGGAGTTTATATCCACGATCATATCCCGCTGACTAAAGAACTCCTTTTGGAATGTACAGATCATTCGTATATGTGTCTCCGTCTATCTCTCCTCAATTCAGTAAGCTATCGTTTCTTTCTCCACCGTTTCCTATCTGCTCTGCCCTCTTGGCAACTCTGATGACGCGGTGTTGTCTATTAACATCTCCTTCCACTCCGCTCCAGCCATGAACCTCCTACTAACAGAATATCTTTCTGCTGTCAACGCGCAGACCGGAACTTGTTCTATGATTTCCTTCGCGACGTCCCTTGGAATGTGATTTTTAATCATCCCGTACAAAATTTTGCGTCTGAGATCCCCTCCTGGGTAAAAGCCGACATCGAGGCTTTCTTCCCAGCAATAAAATACCAAGTTAAATCGCGGCCATCTTCTTGGTTTTCACCTGCTTGCTCTGCCGCTATAACCCATAGGAATCACTCTTTCCGTCTGTAACGGAGAGATATGTCTTATTATGACATACGCCTTTTTGTCTCTGCTCATAATGAGTGCAAGTGTGTCCTCAATGAAGCAAATTACTGTTTGCTGATAGAATAAAACAACGTATTGCGTCTCGCAAGTCTAAAGATTATTGGCGACTCTACAAGAGTGTGCCGAACTACGGTAAGCCCTCAGTCCCTCCTCTATTCGATCAATTCGAAGTCCAACCATCACAGCTGATGAGGTTGAATGCTTTGCTCGAAAATTCTCATCCAACTCAACACACGCCTCATCCGGGGTACTCACACCTGATTTTTTTCCCTAGGCTATACTGGGTGATATGTGCATAACCCCGTCGATGGTATTAAACACCATCTCTAAATTAGAGTCTAATATAGCAAGTGGTGGTGACGGGATAAAGAAGTGTGTCACTGAGCTGAATCCAGTTCACTCCAAACTATACAACTATTGCCTCACCGATTCTTGCTTTCCAGCCTCTTGGAAGTCCTCCCCTGTCGCCCCGGTCTTTATGAACTCTGGATACCCTTCTGATACCTTTAACTACCGTCCCATCAGTATCCTACCACTCTTTGGTAAATTCTTCGAGGCTTTAATCAATACCGAAGTAGTTAAGCATCTCACCTCCCACGATTTTCTCTCTGACAAAAAATATGGTTTCCGCTTTGTCCGGTCTATCACTGATGTGCTTACGGCCATAACTGAATATGTATATCAATCTCTTGATAATAACGGCGAAGAACGAGCTGTTGCTCTAGATAAATCAGAGGCGTTTGACTGGGTTAGGCATGCTGGCTTTTTTATGTTAACTTCAGGGATACGATATTACAGGACGATTATTTGATTGAATCCAATAATTCCTGTCAAACCGAGAAATGAAGGTTATCCTGAATGGGTTCTCATTCAGTTCCTTCCATACGAACGCTGGTGTTCCTCAGGCTCTGTACTTGGTCCTACACTGTTTCTGATCTTCATCAATGATCTTCCTTACGTCATCAGTTCTCAAGTATGCATCTACGCAAACAACACTGCTATTTACTCCAGTCTCAATAGTAAATCCGGCATTGCTGACAAAGTTAACCTGACCGTTGGTCTCGAAAATAACCTCCAATCTGTGGTTGACTAGGGCAGGAAATGGCTTGTGAATTTTAATGCACCCAAAATGAAACTACTGCCATTTACTCATCAAAGAGAAGATTCCCTGCTTCCTATCAGCATGGTTGTTGGTCAACTTCACGAGAGCACCTCATTACCTCCCCGGTCTCACGTTTTCTACAGAGCTGAGGTAGAACAACTACACTGAATCAATAGCTGCATCTATCACATCGAATGTTGGTTCTCTGCGTCGCGTCAGAAGGCTTTTCTCGTCTGAGTCCATCCTTCACATCTACAAATCTACCATTTATCGATGCATGGAATATTGCTGCCATATATAGTCTGATGCCCCCCCCCCGCTATTCATCTCGAAGTTCTCGACAAAACCCAAACACGAATATGCAATGTGATCAGTCCAGACTTGGGGTCTAGACTCCAGTCACTTTCTCACCGACATAATGTCGATTTCCTCTGTCTTTTCTGCAAATATTTTCATGGTATCTTCTATGAGGAGTTATTTTCATTGGGGCCCAAACTGCTTGAATTTAAACGTCATACTAGGTTCGAGCCTTGGTTCAACCCTTTTACTGTCGAAACTGTTAAATGTATCAACCTCTTCTACTCCAACAGCTTCTTCCCTCGCACTTCTCGTTAGTAGAACTCCCTGGAAATCCCTACCTTTTACTTGCTTCCTTCATAACTATAATTTTCAGAAATTTAAATGAAATGTCAATCGATATCTTCAGTTGCCTCGATCCCCATACATCTTTTTATCCTTTCCTCAATCCTCCTAACACTTTCCCACAGTCTTTTCTCTTACTTACACTCTCTGCAGCCTCTTGCTTACTAGTACCACTGTTACCTTGCTTGGGGTGAAATGCTTAATTGATATATATATATATATATATATATATATATATATATATATATATATATATATATATATACTGAGTCTGTCAAAAAAATGTATACTCACTTCAGGAAAGGAAAAAGTTGCCTTTCGTATTTTTTAGACTTTTACCTATGGGAGACCTTAAAGGATGAGGAACATCGCAGAAAACTGACGACATTGGCGACCCTTAGACAAGAAATTGAATATGCATGTGCAGCAATCCCAGGGGAACAGCAGTAGTTTGCAGTACTAATAAATGTCTGGAAGCTAAAGGTCACCATTTTCAGCATCTCTTGTAATTGTAGATTCCAGAGGTAACTTATATAAATCTCGTGATGTCTGAAGAAATTTACTATTACAATATATATATATATATATATATATATATATATATATATATATATATATATATATATATATATATATATATATATATATATGCCGGCCGTTGCTAGTGACTACAAAAGAGAAAGAAAATGAGTGACTTTTAAAAAATCGTTTAACATTTTGTTATTTACTTTAAGTGTAGGATATATATATATATATATATATATATATTGACAAGTGTATCATTTTTTTAAAATTTCAGATTTCCGAATTATGTTATCGGTAAATTTGCCAAACATCCTTTTCTTTAAATTAATATTATTCTTTTCTGAGTACTTTCGAATGTTGGTACATTCGTCTTCAATGAGTGTTCGCTGTCTATTTACGCAACAGTTTTTGTTTAATTCCGATGTTCTCACGTTTCAGTGAACCAATTTCAGTTCACTTCGGAAATTTAAAAAGATTTTATAAAAATCTGATACACAGAATTTTCTCGATATTATTTAATGTATTCCTTCGATACTTGTTAGTACGGCCAAGTGTAAGTCATGTAGTTTGGCCGACAGATAGTCTGAATACACCGTCGCCCAGACTTGCGTCCTGGAAATGACAATCTATTCTCACCACCAATGAACTGAATTTTGATGAAACAGGACCCTACCTTTATCTATCCAGATAAACGGATGCCTACTATGGCCTGAACGTTGCATTTAAGAATGAAACAGACTGTCAGCATTCAGTTTGATCTACATATACATATAGCTGCATATATATATATATATATATATATATATATATATATATATATATTACTGCTTTTAAACTACATTTCTCCAGTAAACAGTAACATCTACTTTGCTAACGGAAACGGTCTTCTGTGGCTAAATCGGTAAAGCACGTCAGGCTATATATATATATATATATATATATATATATATATATATATATGTGTGTGTGTGTGTGTGTGTGTGTGTGTGTGTGTGTGTGTGTGTGTGTGTGTGTGTGTGTGTGTGTGTGTGTGTGTGTGTGTGATAAATGTGATAAAGATTTATTTTTAAGTTATGCTATATTTATGGGATAAAATGCTCAATAGCAAGGATACAACTTATGTAAATATATGACCTTAAGTTTGCACTTAAGCATGAAACAGACTGTTGTTAAGGTTTGGCCTCAATCGTCACTCATTTTATAGTGTTACTGCTAAAATGGTTATGGTGAATGAGATCTGGAAGTGAGCCGAAGAGAAGGTGGAAGCAAGTGAAGATAATGAGATAAAGGAGGTTATATAATGATGCTTGACTTCAAAATTGTTTTGTTCTGGGGAGAATCCAAGCGGCAGTCTGTAACATAAAGTAAAAACAGAGAGCAACTTTTTTCTTACGTATGAAACACGGGAAAACAAGGGTGATTTGACTCCGTGGAAGTATCGTGTTCTCGAATAGATTGAAAGGTCTTAACTGTTGCATTTAAAGAATAGGGATCATCTAAACCCTTGCCTTGTAAATAGCGACAGAGTAGCTATAGGTTGGCGGCGTTGCGTCTGCAAGAGAAAGAGAGACCGCAAAGAGGCAAGTAATCCTTCCCTCACACGTCCGCAGAAACGATATGAACTTGTAAAGCGTAGATAGGACGGTAATATTGGTTCTAATCTAATTCTTTCATATCAGTCCTCCTATATGACTGTGGACTCTTCACAAAATGTTAAATGTAGACGTCTCTTCTACTCCAATAGCTTCATATCTCGAACCTCTCGCCTGTGGAACTCCCTTCCTTATTCCTGTTTCCCTGACAACTATAATCTCCAACTATTCAAATGTAACGTCAATCGACATCTCCAGTTGCCTTGATCTATCCACTATCCTTCTCCACATCCTTTCCTCTTTCACTCCTATCTGCTCTCGCTCCAACTCTTCTGTAACCCCTTGCCTTGATCTATCCACTATCCTTCTCCACATCCTTTCCTCTAACACTCCTATCTGCTCTCGCTCTGTAACCCCTTGCGTGCTAGTGGCTTTCAGCCTTGCTTGGGTTGAAAAGCTTAAAAAAAAAGTTGAGGAAGAGACTTGAAGCAACAGTAATACGGTTCTACAGAAAGATTTTAAGAATGCAACGACGGAGTTTTCAAGAAAATGGAATAAAAAGGATACTTAAACACTAATCAGAAAGATATAGTCGAAATTTATAGGGCACATAAAGAGGAAACAGGGCTCGGCAAATTTGATACTCATAGAGCAGATTGAATTCAAGAAAGATGGAGAAAGGAAAACAACGCATAAACTACAGACAGAATAAGGTTTAGAATAGATAACAAAAGGAGAAAATGTATTAAGAGCTGCAAGGTACAGGAAATTGTGGAGAGCCATGATTGCTAAATCCCTGAAGGGACACCGCACATAAAAGAAGAACATATGAAGAGCATATGGCAACATCTGTTTAAATTTAAAATTGTAAAACTTTAATTTTACTTTTTGAATGAACCTTAAAATACATATTTTAAAAAATAAATTTCTTTTATTATAACTTATAACTGATAAGCCAAGTTGAAAAGAAACCTTATCCATTGTCTTAAACATTCAGGCAAATGTATCGGTCACCATGTTAACTCAGACAATGCAGAATACATAAGCTTAAATCAAAATAGAACAATCAAGGCAATATTTGGCACACGTCTCAATTTACTTATCTCGGTAGTAAATTTTCTAGCTTCGAAAGCGATGTAAACAGAAACATTGTTAAAACTTTGGGTGCCATCGACAAGATATCTCTAACATGGAAATCTAGACTTTCAGGAATCATGAAAAGGAGCACCTTTCAAGCAGCTGTTGCCTCTGTTCTGTTGTATGGCTGTTCAGTATAGATCCTTAGATCAGAACTGGAAAAATATAGGACGGAGCCTACACCCGCAGGTTAAGAGTGGATGTGAATGTCACTTTGGGGAGATCGTGGCACCAGTGAACTAATGGATGGGAACCTTCGTCCATTACGAGATACCATCAAAGAGCGTAGAGCCAGATTTGCAGGGAATTTTCGGAGAGCTAAAGACGAAATTATTAGTGAAGTTCTTTTTTTACGGGGTGTGTGTGGGGGGGGACTATACAAGGAAGAGATAGTAGAGAACGATAAGCCAAAACCTATATGAAGCAAACTTGTGACGACGTAAATCGCAATCCCTCTCACCTGCCGAATATGATGAAGAGAATTGAATGACAGAAAGAGAGTCACGGGAGTCACGCGCAAGCATTGAGACCGGATGATGATGATGATGATGATGACGACGATGATGATGATGATGATAACTTAGTGAAAACTATTAACAAAAGACAATGAAAGCAATATTGCGACATTTTGAAGGGAAATTAAAAGAAATATCATTTCGTGACGCGTGATTTTTTGTTGTTTTTCGAGTTTGTTAAGTTGATTGTCATTTGGAATGTAAGAGGGTAACTTTTTTATTAGAAAATCTGATTATAAAGATCACTTATAATGTCACAGTTTTTTTTTTATTTTTATTCTTTTCAAAATCAAGTAAGTTTGCATCGCTGCATCGCCTTCATAAAAAAAAAAATCGACAATTCGAAAGTCAATTCAGCACTGACAAAATGTTCTCAATTTTATCAGTTTCGTTTCCTTACACGTATATAACGTTACGGCTTTTCTTTTAGAATTAATGTGAGTTGAAATTAAATAAAGACAAACCCGTGGGAAGAAACAAAAAAAGTAAAACTCTTAGTAAAAGTGCAATAACGTTTGAATCATTCTATGTGGCATCTTAAATGCTAGGCCGTCCTCAGGCGTCTTCAGATTTAAATTGTATAATCGTGAAGATATCTGAGTCGAATTAAGCACAAGTTGATCGCCAAAGAAGAATAACATCCAACAGTCCCGGTGTTGACTTTTAACTTAAGCAAATTAACACTTTTTCCTTCAAAGTTCGAGGTTTCATTACATGCGTATGATCACATACTGAGAGAGAAAAAAAGTTCCTCCCGGACTATTTTTTCCACTCTCTCTCTCTCTCGCCCTCCCTCCCTCCCCCAGTGTAAGATTTTCTTTTCTTTGCTTTTTTTTCGTACTTAATAGGAAAGGATCGACACTTGGAAATCAAATCACAAATAAAAAATGTCTTCCGCACTGTCAAAGATTTCCAATTTAAAAAAAAATACTTTTCATTATTTCTTTTCTTTTTGCAAATCTTCTGGCAAATTCAATAAATCACAAACGTACATAACCTCAGCGATCTGGTTGTACGCAGGATTTAGCCTGCCTGTATTCGGGGAGATATTTATGCGTTTCATCGTCGCTGTCCTCAGGATACACCTAAATACAGCATTATTAATAAACATGAGATGAAATTTTTTTATGTAATTCAAAGTTTTGACAATAAAATTGTTATTAACCAAGCGATGCAGATAAATTATTTTCGGATATACGTATCTTTGAATTCGTGTGAATTTCAGCGTATAATATCTATCCTTATTTATTTCCCCATCTTTGTTTTCATCACAACGTTTCGGCTGTTATGCTCTTCAGCTTTTATCAGGTGTGTGCCGATAAAGGTTACCTACATGGAATTCCGAAATTAAACCTATATCTAATCTACGGGAGTAGACTATACTTGTTCCACTGCTTAAGTATAGGGACATCACGTCTAGTTCTTTTTGTTAGTACTGCTCAGTTATTGAGTCCAAGAACATACTACCCGACCCAGGAATTGAACACACAATTCAACGCTCCAATCGACTAGGCTATTTTCGACCAGATATTTTATGGACAGCGAAACGAGAACAGTCTGAGTAAATTATATGGTTAATTTCGAAACTCCATATACACCCTTGTGCAAATTAATTGAAAGAACCGCTTTAGATTCTTTTCTTTCAACATACGGTCAGTTTTAAACCCACTGGACTGACAGGGTGTAATCGATTTCTTTTTTTCCTCGGATTAGGTCATTTGCAGTGGCGTACAGTAATATGAATCTATTTTCGAGATGTATGATGACATTTTTAAAAATTGAAAAATATTGCGTCATACGTGATTGTATCAGATTTTTATCACGCCCGGACTTAATTGTCTCAACTGTCGATTAGTTGTCCTACGGCCATTGTCTGCAACGGACGTTACTCCAAGGATGTGTACGAAAATTGTAAAGCTGCACGAACAAACTGACAAGCCTTATCAGTGAGCAAATCAAAATACTAGAGACTGGCCCGGAAACTCTCCTGATTTAATTCCAATCGAGAATCTGTGGTCAATCTGCAAGGAATGCCTTCGTGGAATGGACATACGAATTTGCAACATATACACTGGTTCAGGTTTTATTGGAAAAATACGAAAAATAATAATAACGGAATTATTTGTTTTGTTTCAATTAATTTGCAAAAGGGAGTAGATTAACCGGATCGACATACATCTGATGAAGTCCGGAGGGTACAATGACCGAAACGTTGTGATAAAAAGATGTGGAAAAAGTCTGTATTTAAATATTGTAAATAATGATAAATCCTCATGCGAGAGATTCAGACTGAACATATCTATCTTTTTGTCTATATGTCTGTGATGAGGCATTTTACTTATTTGCAATATTTACTGTTGTCCTCATCTTTGTTGTCACATTCACGACGTTTCGGCCTTCTTCATGTGATTCAGGAAAATAACTGAAACTGAGATAATTGGAAGAGGCATGGCTGGTGGAACTAGAATAATCTAACCCCCCCCCCCCCCGGTGGAAAAACTAAAGGGTTCGATCGGAATTCCAGTCCCTTGAAGAAGGCCGGAACGTACAACGGTCGACACGTCGTGGATACGACAAGAAAGATTAGGACAACAGTCAGAACATTTTAAATAATATCTATCTATCCATATTTCCAATATTGATAATTTTTTCCTAGTACCAAGTTTTTAAATGGAAAGGGCATCAAAAATATTATTTAGAAACAATTCCAAGAGTTATAGGCCATAGAAATATATTTGATTAAAACAATACTCTACATTTGCCACTTAATAAGGTCTCGTTGACATTTTTTTCCTTGCATATTTGCGCATTGTTTATTTATTTACTGTTCTGGTATTTCGATATTGTGTGTAATGAGGCTGTTGGAAAGGAACTATTTCCAGTTCCTACATTATAGGAGTTAGTATATACCTGATATTCAAACACCTTAATACAGCGGTAGACAGACACTGAATAGAGGAAAGGGAAACAATGACTCATATCGTAATTTACTAAGCAAAGCTTAGATGTGACACGAGGGCGAAAGTATAGATCTAGAGAGAGAAGCTTGCTAACCATTACACCACGTCGAAGTGCCCAACGAATGAAACATTCTTCTCACATAGATTTTATATACCGCTGTCATACAATATATATATATGTGTGTGTGTGTGTGTGCGTGTGAATATCTGTCCCACACAGAGAAACTATGACACCTGAATGCAACAAGCTGTGTGGACAGGTAAATCGGGAAGGTCTTACCTGTAAAATTTATTGAAGGGAAAACAAACACATCCAAGATGTACTCAATATTCACTGGTGGGATCGTAAACTTTCCTCTGTTTGCTCTGCCACTGTGGGCTCATCACGTCTATCTTCCCATCGGTTTATATCGCAACTACGGCTCGTAGCCCCACAAGCCGACGTCACCGACCGGCCATCTCATGACATACGTCATTTGATCTTATCCAAATCGATCTTTGCGGCTCTATGAGCATGGTCGGCACGAAGAGTTCGAATTGCATTTACTTTCTAAAAAAATAACCAAGCGAAAAGAATTAATCTATGTTTCTTCTCCACCTCCCACATCCATGGGTTAAATAGCATGTGCTCTCTCACATTCCAAACCATTAAGAGGAAGGGTAACCGAAAGCGTTGGACTGTTAAATCCACCCTGGAAAAAGGTCGACTTGCTACGTAACCGAGAACTGCAGCACAAGCGTGATGAGGTTGTAGGCATATATTCCACATCTCTCACTCTCTTCTTCCCCTCTCTCTCCATCCTCTTTCTCACTCTCTCTCTCTCTTCCTTCTCTCTCACTCTCCCTATCTCTCTCTCTCTTTCTCTCTCTCTCTCTTTCACTCTCTTGCTTCGATTTTAATATTACGTGCAGCTGTTTTATTGCTTCTGTGGGATTTTCTTTGCTTGGATATTGTTTTTCCATTCTCAAGTACATTTTCTTTTAGCTATCAAACTTTTTTTATTCTATTGGATAAATATTTGGAGAGACTGGAGTCCATTCTATTTATCTGGTGTTTCGGAAGTCATTTTGAGAATGTGAAGGAGGCTTGTCTAGCTTAAATATTCTTGGGCGAGTCAAAAACGTTCCGTCCAAGAATTTACAATAATTCTCTACATTTATCTTGACAAAACCATCAATTTAAAAGGACGTTCATCACTAAATATCACTGCTAAGAAACCCTTTTTTACGTACATTTATGCCCAACATATATATTTCTTTTTTGTAATATTTACATAAAAAGTTTACGTAGTCTGTGCATTGAATCGAAAGAAAATTGTATTGAAAAAATAATTGTTGTGTTAAATAAATTCTCTTCTATTCATTTTGCTTCAGACCTATTTTTTACATGTACACATATTCAACACGATCTTATTTCCATTGTTTATATATATATATATATATATATATATATATATATATATATATATATATATATATATATATATATATATTTGTGCGTGTTTTCAGATATCATGAAGATAGATAGGCTCTTCTATTCATTCTCACGCATGCGTATATAAATCAAGTTCTTTTCTAAAAAAAAATGATTTGATAAGATTTATTTAATGCAATATCTCGAATAAAATTCGCACCGAAACTTTTTAAAGCCAGATTTTTTTATATTTTTTGCGTTTTCTTCTGTGAGAGATTTAGTTATTTCCCTTTGATAAAATATTTCGTTTCACTGTGCGTTGCGTCTAACAAAAACCAAAAAAATTTTTTTTTTTCTTTTAATGGGCAAATAGAATGTCTATGCAGAATGAAAAATATCGTATTCAAAAAAGGGAGGAAAATTGAACATACATACAAACTGTAGGTTACCTCTATACTTGGGCAGCAATCTTTCTTGTATACATGCTTCATTAAAAATGTCGGAAAAGGAATATCACGTAAGATTTTTATTTCTTTTTTCTTCTGTCCTTCGTAGTTTCTTTGCTCAGGATTTAGTGTTTGGAGAAAATGAGCATGGAATTCTTTTTATTTATTTATATTTATTTTAATCCTCTCGAATTCTCGAATCAACTTCTTAATCTTGATATTAAATTCAGTAAGGAAAGCGACGTAGTTGTCGTTACATTTCCCCCTTGAAGATGATTTTGGATGAGTACCTCGAAAAATAAAAGAAATTAAATAAAACTACGGCGCTTTCCTTAATGAATTTCAACATTAAGTTGATCCAAGATTTCGAGAGGACTAAAATTCAAATAGATATAATATGACCTAATTATTCAACCAATTTTGCTTGAATGAAGCTTGAATATATATATATATATATATATATATATTGGCATTTGTTTACATTTGTAAAAACAATACGCTTGATTTAGTTGTGTAACTCTACCGAGTGAAGATAGCTCTGGCTGACACCAAATTAGTTGTATTTCAATCCTGGCTTGAGGCATTCGGAAGTCTAGTCGCACTGAGGAGCTGTGATACAGCGAAACAGTACTATCTGTGAATGACATAATTTAGCTCTTCAAAATACATTTCAATTGAGCACTGTTGAGTGATAAGCTAATTCTATAAACAACAGCCACCTGCACTAATGCAAAGCTCTTCAGTAAAATGAATGGAGTACTTTGGCTGATGGCATTTGTTTACATTTGTAAAAACAATACGCTTGATTTAGTTGTGTAACTATACCGAGTGAGGATAGCTCTGGCTGACACCAAATTAGTTGTGTTTCAATCCTGGCTTGAGGCATTTGGAAGTCCAGTCGCACTGAGGAGCTGTGATACAGCAAAACAGTACTGTCTGTGAATGACATATATATATATATATATATATATATATATATATATATATATATATATATTGTGGAGTGAGAATGAGCTTCGGTCAAATGCAAAATAAGTAACAGATCTGTCCAACAAGCAGAATTGCAAAAGTTTGCAATAAGCAATAACAAGAGAAAAAAACTGGGTAAAAAAATAATATAATGCAAACAGACTTATGCAAGGCAAATTAACAGTAATATGACAAAAAGGTCACAAACTAAGAATTGGTGTCGACACACGAAAACAAATTCGGTCAAGCGAGCGTTCTGACTTCAAGACAAGGCAGACAGGAACTGCGTCAGTTCAAATTTCACTGACTACGAAAAAAATACAGCATGCATTTGTGTGCTTCTCTGTCTATAAATGTTGGGAGTCAATCTTAGCAAAGATTGAAATCAATATATATATATATATATATATATATATATATATATATATATATATATATGAATGTATGTATAATATATATATATATATATATATATATATATATATATATATATATATATATATATATATATATATATATATATCAATTAAACGTTATTTTTCGTAGACGCTCTGTTTATTAAACAGTATATTTATTTTTGCCTACCTGCCTAGAATATTCGAGAAATCATATTAAAGAAATATATACGTTCACATTCTTTCTCTCTCTCCGTATATATATATATATATATATATATATATATATATATATATATATATACATATATATATATTTATATATATATATATATATATATATATATATATATATATATATATATATATATATATATATACATATATATATATATATTTATATATATATATATATATATATATATATATATATATATATATATATATATATATATATATATAATAGGCTGGTTATTAAATTTTGAAGATTAAAAAGCTAACAAAATGATACTTATATTGTCAATAAAATTTATATTTATTATATATTAACCATTTGGCTGAAATGAATCTTGATATTATACATTATGTGAGGCACAGCATCCTGAGGAGACAACCAATGTCTGGAACGCTTGGGAGTTTCGTACCGAACCCACTTTTCATCACTGGTAAGCATCGATTGAATAAGGATGCGGTACGGTGGCGAGAAACCAGCGATACGCAGGGTGCCACTCGTTGTCCCTTGTGGATCTCCAACAGCGTTTGCGGAACCCACTTGCTCAGCTTGTACGTCTTACCTAGGCGGTGCAGGTGAAGTCTGTTTCATTGGAAACGTTGAACTGTCTTGCAAGTCCACCACACGTTAGACTACTGTCCTCTTCAATGCCCGCCTTCAGGACTCCGTCATTCAAGACCTGTGGTCGTCCACTGCGAGGCTCATCATGGAGAGACAAATCTCCTGACTTGAATTTTCAAAACCTACGCCTTGCAGTACGTTCATCCACAGCACTATCGCCAAACGCTTGACATATGCGGCGACATGATGCAGCTGCTGTTAATCCCACTTTGAAGTCGTAAAGCAAACAGCCCGGAACGAGATATCTAGACAATTCCATCCTTCTCACAGCTATCCGGCTTATAACTGATGGCCAGGCACGGTGTGCGTGTTTTTTATAACGTCTGATGTTCCTACTTCTGGCTGTCCGAATTTGAAAACAATTGCTACACGCATTTGGTATATATTTCAACTTCATTCAATGACTAATCAAAAAACGGACAGAACTTTTTTGGTTACCTTGTAAGAAGCACACGTGGACCTCCTTTCATTTTAATCATATATATATATATACATACATACATACACACACACACACACACACACACACACACACACATATATATATATATATATATATATATATATATATATATATATATATATATATATATATGGCAGAATGCACAGCTAATCTTACAAGCCTTTTCTTTTGATTTTACCTTTTGTCGAAAGAGTTGTTTGATGTCAGATGCAAAAATAATTTACCCAGCTTATAGGTTATCTTCCGAACATCCTTGGACGCATCACTATAGCTATTGTTACTAGTAGTAGTGGGTGACCACTGGCACCCGAGGATGACCGTCTACTGGGGCGGCTAGTAAGTCTCGGTTGCAGACACCCGCTCAGCTACATTTGTGTTTGTTCGACGCCCTGGGAATCTCTGGTTTACATTGCACCTATGCTGAGCGCGCCTTAGTCGCAGTTTCTTGAAAAGGCTCGTTATCAGGCGTGATCAACAAGCTGAAGAAGGACATGTGATTTCGTGCTAGCACAACAACCGACGGCTCCAGTTTCATCAACGGCTCCAGTTTCATCGACATCAAGAAGTTACCTTCCAGACAAATTGACCCTGGTGAAACTCGAACCATGGTCAGAAAACGGCCATGTGCCCATACACTGTTGTTGCTAGGGTACGGTAAATTGTAATAAGGTTGGAATTAATTGGAATTAATTGCTTATAAAAAGCGGATCTATCACAATAATAAACGAGGTTAACCTACTTATATCTTTAATTCTCATACTTAGCTTTTCTTTGAGCTTATCCTTCGCCGTCCTAATTATCAGCATAGTGCTTTTATTTATTAATTCCAAAGAGTCAACAGTGTTTTTACTTATGCCGTTGTCTTCCCTCGGATGCGTGAACGATAGTCAAGCCTGACTTTAAAAAGATATCTACGTATTAAAAAAAGAAGCTTATCTCTTATAGTGGTGAGCAAAAGAGACAAGCAACAGTTTCTACTTAGGAATGTTAGAAAATTATCTTCAGTAATAGCATCTTTGATTATTCAACAGTAATGTCCTGTGTTCATCATACGCATTGTCACAGTAAAAAGAACGATAGTGAAAATAGGGCCTGCAATCTTATGAGCGACTAGACAAACAAAGCGACATTAATTTTACTTTACATAGAAAAGGAAATTAATGTTATATTTCAATTAAGAGAAATTAAAACTTGTAATCATTATGACTACATTGAGGCACAATAAAAGCCGGTATCAATATACCTCAATTAAGACATATTAAAAGACTTATAAAATATGAGTCCTTTAAGGGACAATAAACGCCATTATCAATATGGCTCCATTAAAGGATATTGAAAGGCACATACAATATGACTTCGTTAAGAGCCAATAAAAGACATTATCAATATAGCTCCACTAAAAGTTGTTAATTGTCATATCCAATATGACTCCATTAAGGGACATTATGATTCCATTACGGTATATTAAAAGTTTCATGCAATATGGCTCCATTAAGGGACAATAAAAGATATTATCAATATGGCTTCATTAAGGGATATTACGTCATAAACAATATCACTCATTAAGAGACAATAAAAGACATCATCAATTTGGCTCCATTAAGGGATATAAAATGTCATATACAATATGTTTCCATTAAGTTAAAATCAAAGCCATTATCATTATGACTTCATTAAGGGATATTAAAAGTCATATCCAAAAGGAATCTATTAAGGGAAAATAAAAGACCTTATCAATATGACTTTATTGAGGGATATTTAAAGTCCTACTAAATATGGCTCCATTAAATGGCAATAAAAGCCAATATCAATATTGACCTATTAAGTCCTATTCGATTTGCCTCATTAAGCAAGATCAAAACTCAATATGGATGTATTAAAGAACTTAAATAGTCTTAATGAATAGGGCTATATTAAGGGACATTAAAAGACATAATGTGGCCGCGGACGTTAAAAATTATAATCAGTATGTCTGCATTCAAGGCATTAACAATCATGATCAATTAAGCCCCATTAGGGCACATTCAAAGCCCTTATCAATAATGGTGACATTAAGCGACATAGTTATAATCAATATAGCTATAGGATGAGACATATAAAATCATAATCAAAATGGCTCCGTTAATGAGCATTAGCAGACATAATTAATATCACTCCGATCAACACGTAAAAAAGCCTCAATTTGGTGCGGGTGGAAGGAATAATTTTTTTAAATTGATCAATTTTGATATCGTCAATATTTTCTTTTCTGATAAACGTGTTTTCTTACACCTCGTGTATAGTTTGTCACGTTGTAAATCCCCCGGCTTTGGTATTACATGAAACACTGGAAAAGTTATGTAAATTTCGTTGTTTCGTTGATATTATATGAAGTCGCTTTCCACCATTGTTTACAATGCAATCCCAAACCATTCTAGCCACCGAATAATATCAGTTTTCTTTGTATATCTCTGACCGTTTCTCATGCTAATTGAAATTCGGATATATTCTCTTTGAATAACATACAGTTTAATTTTTCTTTCCTTATTGTAAATATATGTTGCTCTTTTTCATTATGCCATAAGAAATGTTGTTTTTATTCATCTTCTTGTTCGTTTTTGTTTGTTTCTTTTTTCAGTAGTGTAAATTAAGCTGAACAGCATTCATTTAGATTCATTCGACGCGATCGTCTTCTGACTGTATGAAATGACACTTCACCTTTAAAAACATTACTTGACAAGACTTTGGTTGTATATTGATAATCTGGCCATCTTCTGTGTTATATCTTTCTCTAACTTGAACAGCGACTCGTATTTTCACGAGTGAAAATGTTCTCAACCTCAGCATGGGTAACTTCGACAGAGCGTTTCGACATTTCCAAAACCTTAGCGATTCCATTTTCACTCATTCTTTGCGACATTGCGATTATCTTCTTAGTATTCTTTACACTCGCTCTTCCTATTGTGTAGTTCAAATCAACTTTACCAAAATGTCAAGTCGATGGCTCCAATGTTTCTGCAATCTTTGCAAACGTTCATTTCACCTGAGAAATTTGCATTTGCATCTTAACCTTTAGCATGGCCTATTTTCATGCATTCAGATCTGTATATTCTGTTCCACGTCGTCATTGTGAATAGGACATATACTAAAAACCAAACCAGAATGATTGTAGATGCTACGTCTGAAAAGAAGATTGTTGAAACGCCTAGAGATGTTTAGTAAAATTTAAACAATAGGATTCTTTTTTTTAGCTTGTTGTCACACTTCTCTCTCTTATCCCAGTTATATTTCTATTTGCTTTGTAGCATGATATCGAAACATGTTAATTGTTATAATAGCATTTAAGAAAATCGACCTGACGTAAAATAAACACTTATAGATAAATAAGTTCTTGATATTGTTTTCAGGAAATTTTTGTATTTCCATATATTTTTCAGACATTTATCTTCCCCGTGATTTTTATAACATTTTTTCTGATCAGATTTTCCTCCTTCTTAGTATTTTCTAAAGCGCTGAGAAGTATTTTAATTGTTTCCTATAGTTTTAGGGCTGGCAGAGAAATGTTTATACCATAGAAAATGAATCAGCAAAGAGCGAATCATCAGCCTTATTTCACATTTGAATTCGATGTATTTTGTTTTTACAGCTACAATTGACACATTTGCAAAATGTTATTCACATATTAGAAAATGATTAATAAATTTAATTGGCATAAATATCAGTTTTTTTTATTAACACGTTTGCGAGAACAAACTAGCACACGCACACACACAGAGACACATACACACACACACACACTACCAATAGCCAAAATAATAAAAATCTGCCGTCACATCACCAATTAATGCTATTTCACCTATAATAATGTTTATAAACTCTAATTTGGATTACCAATGGAATTACCTCTTAGTATAATGATGGCATGTATTTTCTTAGAATTTCTCGAATTTGGTTCTTTCCAAAATATTTTATCACAACAATCAACATACTTCTGATATATTGATTGTTATCTAGTAATATTTCCCCGTGATGCTGATTTAAGTGATCTTATAGATAAACAAAACAAACAGAACAGAATTTACTTACAAAATGGCAGAAAACAATACTTTACGTTTCCTAGATATAATGCCACACCGTGTTAACAATAGCCTAAAACTCAGTGCCCACCGAAAATCAACTAATGATTTAATACATTTCTATTCCCATCATAGCAACAAAATAAAAAACGGGTATAATCATCGGATTCTACTTAACAGTACTCAGAATTTTCAGCCCTCAATATTTACATGAAGACGAGAAATTCATTGAAAACTCTTTTAAGCTCCTTCAATACCCTATTTCATATTCAATGCGAAACAATTGGCTCTTAAATTAGTCCAAAATAGAAAAGCGAAAAAATACATTAAACTACTTTCTAATTCTATCACAACTACAGATGAAAATAAATTATCTGAATTCAACATTTTGTCTCAATCAAATCTAAAACATTAAAAGATTTAATCAATACAAAACCAAACAATGAGCTAAAACTTGAAGGAGGGATTTACTCTATTATCTGTAATCATTGCCACAAAAACATATAGGAGAAACCTAAAGAAATTTAAATAAAAGATTATATGAATGCAATTGTTATATTTTGTAAAACAACCACAATTTTGATATAAAAAATGCTACTCTAATTAAAAGATTAAATAATTCGCTAAGACAAAAATATTTAGACAGTTCTTTAATCACTAGATTATCCAAAGTAAATTTGCGTCCAGGTTCTTCTAACGTATCGCCGTTCTTGGCTGATTTTGTTTTATCACACTGTGGAATATTTAATAACAAAAGTGGTAGAAATAAAAAAGAAAAATAATCTAAATGAAATCGGCTAGATTATATATACATATATAAAAAGAAAATTATTTTTTTAAATTAAAAATTCCACGCGCCCCTCGTTCGAGCGCACAAAGAGTCGCATCGACATAAACAAACTTAGTCTGATGATGTCCTAAAGGACGAAACGCACCACGCAATAACCTTTCCACTTTGCCATACATTTTCCCTAATAACTGTTCCTGATATATAAAAATGTATATATCGCATTCCCACATATGTGGCTATTTCAAATATGAGTATCAAGTATGATAGCATTTGAAGTAATATATATATATATATATATATATATATATATATATATATATATATATATATATATATATATTACAAACAGTTAATCATACCTTGAATCAATTAGCAATATTAATGCAATTATTGGCGAAATCCCTTTGCTAGTAGGCATAATTATAAGCATTATACTACTAATAATCCACTGAATGATGAGATCCTTATGTATAAAATGGATATGGTGTATTCCAGTTTTGATTCTAAAGGGAAAATACAGCCCGATGATGAATGCATGAAGCATTTGAAAGTACTAGCTGAATTAAAAAATACACCATATCCATTTTATACATAAGGATTTCATCATTCAGTGGATTATTATTAGTATAATGCTTATAATTATGTCTACTAACGAAGGGATTTGGCCAATAATTACATTAATATTGCTAATTGATTTAAGGTATGATTAACTCTTTGTAATATAAAATTATATGCTGCCTATTAAATATATATATATATATTTCGGACAGTTTTTATATAATTTATCATCTGAAAAGAAAAAAATTTGTTACATCGCATGATAAATTGAAGGATTGATACACAAATATATATATATATATATATATATATATATATATATATATATATATATATATATATGTGTGTGTGTGTGTATATGTATATATATATGTGTGTGTGTGTGTACGTATGTGTCTGTCTGTCTGTGTGTGTGTGTTAAAATAGAGGAATGCTAACCATTTACGCTACCATGGTTTCCACCAGTAAGACTTCGTCAGGCAGTAAACTTTAATTGTACATTCCAACGTCTTTCATATATATTTCTACATTCTCAACGGGAAGTACGGTTGAATGAGAGGGGGCAAAGCAAGAGTAGATGGACTTGGTGGATGGGGAAAAATTAGTACATGTACTCTCATCTGTTCTTATCCAAACCCAAAATGTACTTTTTTAGTTTGCATACTTGCCGACATTACTTCCGATTTTTATTTAAAGTTTATTTGATCTGTCGAGAGGCGTTTCTGCCACACACATACAATATACATATATATATATATATATATATATATATATATATATATATATATATATATATATATATTTGTCATCCACAAATAGACTGCTTTGCAGCTCATCAGTGTGGCTAGACACCCGGTTGCCTCTAGCTAGGATCGAAACCCACCGTCAGTCGGAACTTCTACCACTAAGCCGTCGGCTCACGGCAGGGGTGAAGGTGAATTTTAGCGTGTTTATTTTTAGATTTAGATAAACACACAGTGACTGACAGTGAATCAATTCTGCCGAAGAGTCATGCAATATTAGCTTAAATAGTCACTATATATATATATATATATATATATATATTATTATTATTATTATATTTTTCCCTCCTTCCATCTTTCTTTGCTCCCACTTTTTCATTCACTTTCATTTTCTTTAAATGTGGCTTCTTATTTCCTTTCCATTTTTCTTATAATAATATCGTCACCCACTTTTACCTATCTCCATCATACTTTTACACATTTCTTTCTCTTTTTTTAACTTCCCCTTCTTTCTTTCTTTATTTCTATTCCCTTCTATTTTTTACGTTTTTTTCATTCTTTTCTTTTTTATTTTGCCATTTGTCTCACATTTCCTTTTTACTCCCTACTAAGTTTTTGTCTCCTTTGTTCCTTACCCCTCTCTTGTTGTAAGTTATTTTTTCTCTCCCTCTCTTTTTCTTTTTATTGCTTTATTTTTATCTCCCCTTTTATCTTTGTAACTCTACCTATCTTTTTTTTGTCCGTAACTCTTTCATTCTCTTTCCTTTTCTCTCGTTCTTTCTCCGCGGTTTTTACTTATATTTCATTTAATATATTCTTTGCCCTCTTTTTTTCTCAGTCCCTCTCTTAACTATTTTCTTCTCTTTTTATTTTTGCTTCTTTTTTCTTTCTTTCTATCTTCCTTTCTTTCTTTCTTTCTTTCTTTCTTTCTTTCTTTCATTCCTTCTTTCCATTCCTGTTTATATTTTTCCGTTTCCTTGACCCTTGTCCTTTTACATTTCTCTTTGTAATACTCTTCTATCCAGATCTTCTATCTCTTTATATATCTCTTTTCCTTTCATCTTCCTCTCTATTTATCATTCACTTTCTTTCTATCAATCTCGCTCTTATATGTCTCTCTCCTTCTATCTTTCTTTGTTCCTACCTCATTCGTTTTCTTTACTGTTCCTCTTCTTTTTTTTTTTTTTTACATTACCTTCCCCGATTTTTTCCTTAATCTACCTCGTTTTTACCTATTTCCTTTTCAATTTCTTTTTTTTATCTTTCCCGTCTTCGTTCTCTCTTTCTTTCTTTCTTTCTTCCTTTTGTTTTTCTTTTCTATCCATATTTCTATCACTCTTCCATTATATTTCTCTCTTTCTATTTCTTAACATTTCTCTCTTTCTCACTTGCTCGCATTCTTTTCCTTTTATTTTCCCTTTTAGTCTTACATCCTTCACACTCACTTTATGCATACGCACATATTACACTGCACACACACACACACACACACACACACACACAGATATATATATATATATATATATATATATATATATATATATATATATATATATATATATATATATATATCTGTGTATAATGTAATTTCTTTGATGTCCCAATCATGACCAGTCGAATATATACGTGTTTTCCTTTTGATCAAAAATCAAAATCCCTTCTCTCCATTTTTTCGTGTTTAATTTCTTTCCTTTAAAGCAAGGTGCTTTAGGATATTTTTATATCTTCCCGGACAAAAGCGCCATCTGTTGTCTATGTGTGTCTTTTCCTTCTCCGTCCCTCTCTTTCACTCTTTTTCTCCACCCGTAGAATTACATTACATTTACCCACCTTAATTTATCTTTTTGTCTCCTCTCCCCCTCTCTCGCTCCCTCCCTCCCTCCCTATCTTTTACACACTCTGCTAGTATATATATTTTTCTCTATCACTCACTTTCATTTATTTCAAGGAAAATAAAATATTGTTTGCTGTTGATTCCAATGTCAAAAAAACAAAGAGACTGTTCCTACAAACGAAATCTATAGACGATGGGCAGTTGTATTCCTTAAAAAGCAATCCGGCCAAAATGGAATCTGTTAATTCTGGGTTTGCCATACGGTATCTACAACTTCATCATTCGGCAGATGGACAAACACTTCAAAAGAATAAATACACCAAAAACGCCATTCTGATAGCAATTTGAAATAGAAAGAATATATATTTCTGCTTTATTTGAAGTCAAATATAGTTGTAAAAGCTTGAACTTTCCCAGATGACATTGATTTCAGACAAAGGAAGAACACTCGCAAGTACTTCTCGGCGATATATCAAAGGGAAACTAGAAGAAACGAGAATTATAAGACAGAAGCAAAAGGAACAGCCCACCGTTCGAGATAAAAAAAAATTAAATACGTCAAATTGAAGCAAGTACAGATATTTAACTGGAAGTGTTATAAAAGACAATGGAAAATGTGACACTAAAATCCGAAAGCATATTGCAATACGAAAATTAACTTCCCGACACTAAACAAAATATTAAAAGACAAGAAAACTCTCGTTGGAAACAAAGATAAGTGTGCTGAAATGTTATGTAATATAAATCCTCCTACATGAGAGTGAATACTGAACAATTTCCTCACAGATGAAGAGTTGAGACAACGGAAATTTGACTTCTTAAAAGATTTACTAAGTAGGTTGATTTGTTTTTCTTTACGGCTTATCAGCCTCTTCAAGGTTATTTAAAACCGGAAAAATATTTTTAGAGTGTTAGATTCTTTTGAGATAATAATAATTTACTGATACAAGTCCTACTATTTAAGACATAGTCGAGCGTAGAAGAGGTGGATTCGTACCTTTCCCTAGGGTATTTGCGCGTAAGGGAATATAACGACCCCGACGGGAGTTTGAACTCGGCTCTCCGATTTCCAATTCCGAGCCATTATCCATTACGCCACCCGCACAGCTATGCCTACAGCACCTGCTATTCCCAGGCGACATCCTATTTAGATACCGACCAGGCCTGATGTTGCCTTCGGTCATTGTACGCAAACTGGTGTTTCAACTTGATATGGCCGTAAGACTCTACAGACGTATAGTGAGAATACCATGGACTCAGCCTATGAGCAATGAGGAAGTTTTAAGGAATATCGAAATGACACTTTTTTTAGGAATAGAACGAAACATTTGAAATTTCTGGGACACATAATGAAAAAAGGTTTGGAGAATGTGACATCCATACGGCCTACTGAAGGCAAGAGGTGAAGAAGGAGACAGCAAATCTACCTAGCTCGTGTAAATGCATGGTCAAATATAAACTGAGAGTGATCGTAAGTGGACAAAATTAGGTCTACAATGTATAAGACGTTGTGGAGAGGCATGATCGTACATATCCTGAAAGGAAAAGGCTCGTAAAGCAATAATCTTTTCCCTGTCATCTAATTTCAAAGATTTCTCCATTATTATTATTATTTTTCATCTTTATGAATGTAAAAATCGAAGATCTTTTTCATGTCGACATCTTAAAAAATAATGGTGGATATTTTGAAAATTATTTTTCATACAAATTTCCACGACTGTACGTATGTAAGGATATTTGCATGAATTTATTGTATATATTTTCAATCAGGTAGACGAAAATACAAATGAACGGAATGGATTAATTAAAATGTATGCCGCTAAAAGATCATATTTCGTATATCTAGCCAGTCGGCAGGAAATAGAAGACACTTGCAGACGGGCGCGACTCCCGAAAAAGTACACATACTAGATGCTCTCAGACTCAATATAAGATACGTTCGCCTATCGTCCGGTTCCCGATTCCCTATCTCCGATTTTAAAACAGGAGTAGAGGTAAATCCCTTGTTTTTACTTTAGGATTAGGTTTCCGGTTCCTTCTAAAGTCTACTTCGACTCTATATTTCTAACGTCTCTGCCAATATTTTATTCAGTAATTTTTTTTTTCTCCTCGATAGAATTAGATAGATTCGCCTATCATTCGATTCACTTGATCGCCGGTCTCTTGAACAGGTGTAGAGGTTTATCCTTTGTTTCCTTTTTAGGAGTTGGTTTCCTGTTACTTCTAAAGTCTTTTTATTCTCTTTCACTCCCCTTTAGACCCTTGCGTTTTGGTAGCATTCTCGCCTTGTTTGGGGTAAATTGATTTTTAAAAAAATGCTAAATAAACTGACGTATAAAAACGAGCAATGTATCCCTCTGGCGCTCTAAACATAAATAATGTTTACCGATGAACTCAAGTATAGAACCGAATGGTGTCTGCCTAGAGACTTAAGTATAAATACTACCAATATCTACCTATAAAATCATATATAAACAAGACCAAGGTTTTTTTATGGGAATGGAATATAAATCCAGTCAAGATTTACCTGGTGACTAGAATATAAACACAATTGTATTCACTGAACAATTTTTACCTATAGTGTCAAGTATAAACACAACAATCTTTACAGGGAGACTCAGTTATAATAAAACTGTTTTAGACATTAACTAACAACAGTTTATACGTTGTAATAATGCATAAACCAGTCAACCAACATATACTTTATATATAAATATATATTATACATATACTTTATTTTATACATACACTTTATATACAAAGATATATTATACATATACTTTATATATAAAGATATACTATACATATACTTTATATGTAAGCAAATATGTGGATGTAGATCCGACGGTATGATGAAAAATATGGAAAAGACAAAACAAAATCCGAATATGCAAGTTTAAACAACATAAAAACAGTAAACTTGCATATTCGGATTTTGTTTTATCTTTTCCATATTTTTCATCATATACTTTATATAAAAAGATATATTATACATATACTTTATATTATACGTATACTTTATATATAGATATATATTACAAATACTTTATATACAAAGATATATTATACATATACTTTATATACAAAGATATATTATAGATATACTTTATATACAAAGATATATTATACATATACTTTATATTATACATATACTTTATATATAGATATATATTACAAATACTTTATATACAAAGATATATTATACATATACTTTATATACAAAGATTTATTATACATATACTTTATATACAAAGATATATTATAGATATACTTTATATACAAAGATATATTATACATATAATTTATATATAAATATATATTAAGCGCAAAA
>OZ038482.1:79591281-79623781 GCA_964036315.1 Acanthosepion esculentum | reverse complement strand
GTTCAATACCCTGTTAAGGCAGTTGAGAACTTGGAGAACGGAATTAACAGGAGATAACTGACATCCATTAAACATTGCACGTGGAACTAGAACGTTCTACACTAGTGAGCGAAATAAAGGGTTCAGTTCGACATTCCAACCTCCTGAAGAAGGCCGGAGCGTACAACGTCTGAAACGTTGTAATAAATATGGCAACAAAGATGAGGACAATAGTCCGAATAATTTAAATAGTGTACATAATACCTCATCTCAGAAATAGAAATATAACACTCTCGACCGGTATTCCAACTCTGCGCGTTCCGAGCCGTTACCCATTACACCACCTGTTACTTGTTACTCCGCCGTGAAAAAATAGATCCCATAAGCAAAATGGTCTTCTTAATTACAAAAGCGAATGGATTCACAGATATTAAAAAGCTCTAATATAAATCATGATTAACCGAATACAATCAACTTCCTTCTTCGCATGCATTGTTTTATAAAGCGTAGAGGGAAACCTTGCTCCCTTTTATACGTCAGTTTATATGGCTTCTTTTTTTTTAATCAATTCACCCCAAACAAGACGAGAATGCCACCAAAATGCAAGTGGGTAAATGGGAGTGAAAGAGAATAAAAATACTTTAGAAGGAACAAGAAACCAACTCCTAAAGAGGAAACAAGGGATAAACTTCTACTCCTGTTCAAGAGACCGGGAAAGATGTGAATCGGAAGATATGCGAACCTATCTACACCTATCAAGGAGAAACATTATTACTGAATAAAATGTCAGAGCTCAGGCGGACACATTAGAAGTATAGAGTTGAAGTAGACTTTAGAAGGAACCCAATACTAAACAAGAAATAGAGGAACATTATCTAATCCTTTTCAAATGACCGGGTAGGGTTGTGAACCGAGGAATATGCGAATCCATCTACACCAATTTATAAAAGAAAAATGAGTAACATTAAAAAAGCATGCTTATTAATAATAAATTCGCAAATCATGTTGACGTGGAAATAAATTTAGCCTTAAATATATTAGGAAAATTAACACAAATATCCAAACGATATGAATAAAAGTAAAAGAGTCATTAAGTTATTCTAACGTAACCAGACGCAGCCTAAATCTAAACACGATGAGCAAGATATTAAAAATATAATTAACTATTACTGTTTGACAATAAGTACCTAAGATTTATCCTTTGCTGTAATATGCTTAAAATATCTAACCAATATTACTAAACATTCCTTTCCTTAATATATATATATATATATATATATATATATATATATATATATATATATGTATGTATGTATGTATGTAAATATATATATATATATATATATATATATATATATATATATATATATATATATATAGTTAAACCTAGAGAGCCAGACAAACCTACCAATTGTTATCTTTGATGATGATTTAAGTAATCCGGGAGCTTAGATAGGATTAAAAAACATGTATCAATATGGTGATTTCCCTTCGTCTTTCAATGATAATGTTATTAAGCTTATCAGACGATATGAAAGGAATTTGCTTAAAATAAATAGACAAAACTTGTCTATATTATTTAATGAAACATGCATCAATATATATATATATATATATATATAGATATAGATATAGATATAGATAGATATATGGTGTGCTCCAAAAATGTACTGACTCTTTAAATGAGAGTAAATGCAGTGTTTATTCACTTGCACATAAGATTACTGGTTAACTTTAAAAAATATTAATGTTTATTTAATTATAAATAAGATTAACGGTTTAATTACAGAAGGTAGTGTGATAGATTGCGGTCCGACTTGTGGTATCGGAGAGCCGAGTTCGAATTCATTTTCGTGCCAATACCATTGGATAGGTCTGAATCTATCTCTTTTCCACAGAGAAATAAATAGCAGGACAAACTGGGTGGTAACAGGTCTAGGCGAAAGAAAACTATAAATTCAAAACTGTATGTCGCCCTGGCGAAGCACATACTATGCAGCTCAGGAAAGGATCGTTCGCATTGACTCGATCATCCAGACTACGGTTGATTCCTTTATTTTTAAAAAATCCAATAAAATATATAATATATATGAAGGCCAAATCAAAAAGTAAGTACAGTTTTTAGGGCACACTGTATACGTGTTTAAAGAGTTATTACGCGGCATATCTCAGCGATGTTCATATAGTTATTTTTTAGGGTTCTAGATGTTTAGCTGATGTACATTAATGGGCATTTATTCTGTGCAATCCATTCTCTATATTCCTGCCTCTGTCCTCTTCTTGTTGCTATCTCGTTTGGTAATAACTATATCTCGTATTGTTTTAGAGGTGGTGTTGATGAATTTTAGGTCAAGGTTGGATAAGTTATTTTCGATGCTGACTGAATTCGAGTTGGTAGGTAAAATCATGTGCCTACTTTAGTCAAGGATTTGGGGATTATTATTATTTGTGGATTTTTGCATTTTTTTTTTAGGTATTTTGCCTGGCATTGTGCAGCAATCGACCTCAACTGATCCGTTCTGTTCCCCTTAAACTTATCCATTGCCTTTCAATAGATATTTTAGCTTTATGAAAAGCCAAAATTCACAGTAAGGCTGTATGTAGTGTGGCTGATTTAAGTGATGTGAAAAAAAAATCAAGACCGTGTAATATCTCTTATCTCGGTCAATGCGAAGTAACACAGAATTGCTCACACAATGGCACCTTACGGCTGAGTAAAATGCCCAATGGAAAAAACGTTTCCCTTTACGCATGCGTAGTGTTATCGACTCTGATTGATTGACAAGTTATGCCAAGGCTGAGCAAACTGTTCTTGATGTATTCAACATGGATTGATAGTTCCCTCACATATCAACAGCCTGCTCCGTTGAATTTCAATTCTCCTTTCTTTAGCCAAAGCCACAATAATTGTCATAGGAATATATATATATATATATATATATATATATATATATATATATATATATATATATATATATATATATATATATATAAAGATAGATATATAGATAGACGCAGAGATAAATATATATATGTATATATAAAGATAGATGTAAAGATGCAAATATATAGATATATATGTGTGTATGTGTTTGTGTGTGTGTGTGTGTGTGTGTCATATTTTCCCTGTGCAGGTTTGATCGACTACGACTGTCAGTTTCCTGCTTGCTATGGACGCGTTCTGCATGCGATCGCCATTAAACATTCAGTGATCTGGGTAATTTTTCCCATCTCAGGAGTTAACTTTCGGCCAGAAGTAGATTAAACGTTTCTCATCATTTTAGATGGGAGAAATCGTACAGTCTCGGGGATTCCAACTCTGCAACAACACCTTCCCCATTGTTGTACGAGATATTGGGTCAGTGTAACATCGATGTCAACGGGACAGTGGTTACGTGGACAGTGCAGTTTTTTTTTATCCTTGGACCATATCCATACATATATGTACAGCGCTCCCCACGTTAAAATGACCTTGTGTTTCATTATGTCTTAGCCAGGAGCCCGGCTAAATACACCCGTGTTGGGATAATAATGGTAGTAGGTGAATATGCCTAATATACACAACAAATAAAATCATAAAGGCAGATATGCCCATTCAGCCGAGAGTGTACGCTTTCGAGAGCGGCTTGTAATATATATATATATATATATATATATATATATATATATATATATATATATATATATATATATATATATATATATATATATATATATATTTTATATATATATATATATATATATATGTATATATATAGACAATATTAGTGGTGAATATACACATACATATGCAATTATATATACACATACATATATGTATAAAAATAATTCCAAGAGGATATGATCCAGGTAGAACTCGATGTCCAGGACAGAGTAAGGATATAATAAAAAGACTTAAACACTAATATTCCATGGTCATAATTTATTCCATTGGAATCGCAAAAACGACCCAATTCATCAGACCTACAGATTTAAAATGAAAACGGAAAAACGACTCCGGGAGAAATTGGTGAGAGTATGTGTGAGAGTGTGGGTATATATATATATATATATATATATATATATATATATATATATATATATATATATATATATATTATATCCTTACTCTGTCCTGGACATTGAGTTCTACCTGGATCATATCCTCTTGGAATTATTTTTATACATATATGTATGTGTGTATATATAATTGCATATGCATGTGTATATTTACCACTAATATTGTCTATATATATATATATATATATATATATATATATATATATATATATAAGCAAATATGTGGATGTAGATCCGACTGTATGATGAAAAATATGGAAAAGACATTCGGATTTTGTTTTGTCTTTTCCATATTTTTCATCATAGCTTGACACTACATTTGAATGATAACTCTAACATTTTTAGCCATTTAAAACAACATGCCTGGCCGCATACACAATTCCGGAAAATCCTCGTTGAAAACACAATTATACTTAAACATGAAAACAATAAACAAAAACTAAAAATTCTTGAAGCTATATACATAAAACAGTTGAAACCTAACCTGAACAAAATAAACTATGAAATCTCCACAAATATCCTTAAATGCCTATAATTAGTAACAGAAGCCATTGGTTCATATCAACGGCTTTCCATACTCAATACTCATCGGATTCACTCTCTCGTGGCCATGTGTGACGTCATGAGCTGTTGTGCGATTTTCGCTTTCAGCGTCTTATATGCACGTGTTTATCGTTGCTTGGAAATCATCCATGTAAACAAAAACAGACTATCATCAATTTCTTGTTCGTGTATTGCTTAATATATTGTGTAATTGTCATCTTCGATAATGGCTTATGTAAGCCGAAAGCTTAGATTGGATTAAAATATGTATCAATATTGTGATTTTCTTTCATTGTTTAATGATAATGTTATTAAGCTTATCAGACGATATGAAAAGAACTTACAAAATGATATAGACAACACTTATCTATATTATTTAATGAAACATGTATGAATATATATATATATATACATATATATGTGTGTGTGTGTGTGTGTGTGTGCGTATATCGCAATATTACCCCTTCTCACCATAGTTCACATGTCTGAATCAATCATAATTTGCTTCCTGCGCTGTAGTATTTTCAAGCTGGAACTCAGTTTGCAAATTAAACGAGATTATGACCAGATATTCGATTGTTTTGGTTGTCTTTTTTAGTGGCATATCAATCTCTACGTGTTATTTAATGCCGAAATATAAATACAGTTTTTTCTTGAGATTTAATGGTTTTAGTAACACAAGTCTTACTAATTAATCCTTAGCTGGAGGTAGAACACATAGATCCATACCTTTCCCATGGGTATTTGTGCGTAAGCGAATATAACGACCCCAACAGTAATTGGAACTCGGCTCCCCGATTTACCGTCCCGAGCCATTATTCATTACACTACCTGCACATCCAAGCTTACAGCACCCGTTATTCCCAAGCGGTCGCCCATCAAGATACTGACCAGGCTCGACGTTGCTTAACTTCGGTGATCGTACAGGAACTGGCCTTTCAACGTAAAACCTTAGACATACGGAAAGGACGATTCGCGAGGAAGGAAATCTTGGAAGATTTCTTGTTAACACGTGAAATACTTGACTCTGATCATTACGGAATAAACTTGTCAGATTGCCAAAAACAGATCGAGGTCGAAATATTTTTTGGCTGGCTAACAGGATTCGATCAGGCCAAGACAAGTTTTCAAAGAGACAAGATCAAGTAGCACTAATGTCTGGATATTAACTCACGCACGGACACCGCAAGTTGAATTGAGCTGCAAAAATGCAGAAAGCTTTATAGCAAGAACCGCGTTATATAAAAAAATCAAGAGCATTTCAACCCTTCTCCTTTTTGCAGACATAAAGTTGTTTTTTGGAAAAAAAATTACACTTGTAGCGAAGATTTTTTCACACAGAAAAAATATAATGCTAGAATTTTAGAATTTTTTTCCCCAGATATGACATATACTTTTTAAAATGGAGTTGATGAAGGAATATCGTCTGTTTTAATGCAGAAACACTGTCCGCGTAATAATTGCTTTTAATAAGGTTTTAATATGTTATTAGGCTTATTTTAAAAACATATCATCTATCTTACTGCAGAATCACTGTTCGCTTATTAATTAACTTAATAAGATTTCAATATGCTGTTAGGTTTATTTAAATAATATCGTCTGTGTTACTGCAGAATCACTGTTCGTTTAATAATTCCCTTAATAAGTTATTAATATGTTAGGTTTATTTAAAAATTATCGTCTGTGTTACTCCAGAATCACTGCCCGCTTAATAATTGGTTTCAATAGATTTTTAATATGCTGTTAGGTTTATTTTAAAAAATATCGTGTTTTACTGCAGAATCACCGTCCGCTTAAAAATTGCTTTTAATAAGGTTTTAATATGTTGTTAGGTTTATTTAAAAGGTATCGTCTGTGTTACTGCAGAATCACTGTCTGCTTAATAATTGCTTTTAATAAGGTTTTAATATGTTGTTAGGTTTATTTAAAAATATCGTCTGTGTGACTGCAGAATCACTGTCTGCTTAATAATTGCTTTTAATAAGGTTTTAATATGTTGTTAGGTTTATTTAAAAATATCGTCTGTGTGACTGCAAAATCACTGTCTGCTTAATAATTGCTTTTAATAAGGTTTTAATATGTTGTTAGGTTTATTTAAAAATATCGTCTGTGTGACTGCAAAATCACTGTCTGCTTAATAATTGCTTTTAATAAGGTTTTAATATGTTGTTAGGTTTATTTTAAAATATCGTCTGTGTGACTGCAGAATCACTGTCTGCTTAATAATTGCTTTTAATAAGGTTTTAATATGTTGTTAGGTTTATTTAAAAATATCGTCTGTGTGACTGCAAAATCACTGTCTGCTTAATAATTGCTTTTAATAAGGTTTTAATATGTTGTTAGGTTTATTTAAAAAATATCGTCTGTGTGACTGCAAAATCACTGTACGCTTAATAATTGCTTTTAATAAGGTTTTAATATGTTGTTAGGTTTATTTTAAAATATCGTCTGTGTGACTGCAAAATCACTGTCTGCTTAATAATTGCTTTTAATAAGGTTTTAATATGTTGTTAGGTTTATTTAAATCCAGGAAATCTTTTTACATTATACTAATTTTTTTTCGAAATAATAATGATTTTATTGTTATAAATCCGACTAACTGACCCCTAACTAGAGGAGGAGAGCTGGATTCAGACCTTTCCTAAAGACTCGACCGAATTTGTAATTCGGCGCTCCGAAATCCAATTCCTTGACTTTTCCATTAAACCACCCGTACATCTAAGGTTACAGCACCTAGTATACTCAAGCGGTCACCCATCTAGGTACTGACCAGCCTCGACGTTGCTTAACTTCTATCATCGTTCGGGAAGCGGTGTTTCAACGTGATATGGCCATAAACCTTACGTGTGTGTTATGATGTGGTCTCGATTGTTTTAAGACTTGTATTACTAAAACCATTAAATTGTTAATTGTTTTAAGACTTGTATTACTAAAACCATTAAATCTCAAGAAAAATTAACCAACGCGGTTAATATCAACGGTACCATTTACGTTTGGTATTCGTTTTATTAAAAATGGCAGTTTTGATTCTAAGAGGCCGTAGGAGGACAGAACTGACAGGAACGCATGCCGAAAGTTGGTTCAGCGTCCTTCCGCGGGTGGTATTAACCAGTCGCAAACGTTTGTGTGGGAAGCATATCGACGCTTCAGAATTCTGGTGACCATCTGATTAATTCACTCCGTTTTGTATTTATAGCCAAACCACAGAAAAAGGCAATCCATCACAGTCGGAATGCCCCGCCCACGAATCACTCTGGCCTTCTGTAACAAAACCTTACTGTATTTTATTTAATTTATAAAGAGCATCCCATCTCCTACAACTCTTCAAATGTTGACATAGTAAACCAAAACCTAATTCTAATTCCCATAGTGGAATTACTCCCCCCCTCTAAAACCCTTTATACGATATTAATTATAATTTATAAACTTTCATCTACGTAGAATATTTACTGAACTCTTTTTTCATTAATCCCTTACATCTGATTTTTGGGGTTCGTTTTAATTTCTTCTTTAATTTTAAGTTAAAAATTGTGTTTTCTTCTGATACACCCAATTTATCGTCATAAGTTTAATATTCTTTTTTTTTATAAAAATCCTTCCCTTTAAGATAGATACCTACCCCCCTCCTTGACCACTCACTCGTGCCTAGCGTCTGACTGAAACAGTGAAAAGCCTAAACTCTGTATAAGATGTTTTCGGCAAATTAACGTTTAAATTGATTTTTTAGATTCCAATGTCAATTCCTCACAGTGAACTGCTACGTCCTCCTTCCACTAAACTTAGAAAGGTTAAATTACAGTTTTTAAACTACAAATTTCCATGGTATATAACGGTTCATTGTAGGATACAGGTTCGATTCCTGTCGGAGGACACATATTTTCTATGAACTTTCTCGGACGTTCACGCCGGTAAATGTTATTAATACTATTTATTTAGAAACAGAGCATTTACTTAAAAATTTGTATCTATAAAAAGAATGTATAAACATAAAAATGTCTTAAGATAATTGTCGGACTTTGTCCATTTCATAATGTGTTACGTCATTTGTTTACATTTGTATACGCCATGAGCAGATATGAATGTACGTGAGAGAATCATGGAAGATTGTAGTTTAAAGACAGTAAAATCGACCTTGGTAACCGAACGCTTCTCTGTGGCCAAGTTAAGGTTAAGGGAACGTTAGGCTATATGACGGTTCCGTATAGGATACAGGTTCGATTCCTGTCGGAGGACGAATATTTTCTATGAAAATTTCTCGGACATTCAGGCCGGTAAATGTTGTTTAATACTGTTTATTATAAACAGAGAATTTATTTAAATATTTGTATCTATAAAAAGAATTTATAATGATATATATATATATATATATATATATATATATATATATATATATATATATATATATATATATATATATATGAATGCTGTAAGTGTCGTAGGGGCAACACTTGTGCCGCAGTGGTGTTTCTTGGGCGTGATAGCCTGACGGAGGCTACGGCTCTCAGGTTTTAATTTAGAGTTTTCCTTCTTCTATACTGGTTGCCACCCAAGGCAATAGAACACAGTCTGTTCTGCCATTTACACATAGCTGGAGAGAGAAAAAGGTTCATATTTTTCCCATAACGAAAGTAAATTGTAATGGAACCGACTGGAATTTAAACTCGGTTCTATCCACCGTGCCTTATATATATATATATATATATATATATATATATATATATATATATATATATATATATATATTCGACATAAGATATCAAGATTGAAATAGTTTTTGACTTTCCCTCCATTAATTCCTGATATATATATTCTATGTGTGATGTATATATATATATATATATATATATATATATATATATATATATTTCTAAAGAAATGATATATTTTTTATTTATTTATTAACCCGACATATTTTTATTACATTAAACGTTATTTTAGTTGATAAATAAACTGTGCGTCTATATAAAATATAGGTATCCACTAAAAATAACATTTAAAGTAAATATATATATATATATACATATCTATACCTATCTCTCTCTCTCTCTCTCTCTCTCTCTATATATATATATATATATATATATATATATATATATATATATATATATATATATATATATGGACAGAGAGAGAAAGACATATATATTTCTGTAGAGAGAGGGATAGACATATACATAGAGATAGACATAGAGATAGACAGAGAGATAACTAGATTGATAGACAGACAGAGAGACAATTGTTGAAAACCCGTATAGTTACTAAAAATTACGAAACACTTGAGTCGGTCTTCGATAAGTATTGGACAGAATTATATCTAATTCGATATATATATATATATATATATATATATATATATATATATATATATATATATATATATATATATATATATATATATATTAATGAAAGAAATAGAAAACTTTATATCAACGCATTTTTTCGTTGATGAAATGTAGAAATTTAATTTAGTTGCATCTTTATACAAAAAATAATCTGTAGTAAAAATAACCTTACGCGTTCAATTTCTGAATTGCAAAACACTGTCAGGTATTAAAAAATCTTACGGTGTTAAGGTAAACTATGGAGGACTCTAACTGCCGTAAATTCTTCATATATATATATATATATATATATATATATATGAATGTGTATGCGGTTATTTGTGTTTCTTTTTCCTTTATGAGTCTTCCATTTCTATCTTTATGCTGACTTGTATGCAGTTGATGCTTCCATATTGATTTAAACTGTCAGTGTTGAAAAGAAGTTAGATTTCTCTGATAAAAAAAAATCCTATATCTCCTTTCTTCCGCCACTCTATTTATTACAATTTCTATTCCACACGGGATTAGTTTTCTTAAGGCAGTCTGATTTAAGTTCATCTCTAACCAACATGCTCTAACTCTTACGCGATAACTTCTTGCATCGGGTCGTGTATGTTCAGCTAATAACATAAAACGTTGAAGTACCTCTTAAAAAAAGCATTATAATAATACACCTTCAAGATATCGGACAGTAGATTCACAAGAGCATTAACATGGCTAAAATTATCATAACATCATCTGTTATCACTGTCTTAAAGGCAAAGTCCAATTTTCTTTATCGCTTTTAACTTGTGGACACATCTTGAGCCCACCACTTTAGAATAATCAAACATTCCTAGCATGAAGAAAATCCTGCATATTAACCTGCCACCCGTATTCTCATCCAACCCTGCGGGGTCAGGGTTATATCTACTGCGAACCAACTGACGAAGTGCTAACAAGGTAACAGCTATTATCGACTGCCAAATCGAAGTTTTAAGCCGTACTTTCTCTGAAAGACAAGTCACTTATTCGTCGAAAACACTTAGCTCCTGCTGACGGGAGACTTGAAAATTTTCAGAACGAAAGTGTTTTATCACGGTTGAGGATTTTCAGCTTCTGTGCTCACAAGGCTCCGAAGGTCAGCGAATCTTGTTGCTCTCAAGTTTGGCGGACTAAGGTTTGAGCATTGTGTCACTGGGAAAACTCCATTATAATATGGTCTCCGCGCAAAGTGTGTAGATCGCTAGGGAAAAAAGTTCCCGTTTCTGTAGAAGTTTTTGGTTCATATTTACACGGAGATCATAAAGATTTTCAATAGTTTCAGAATACAGATAAATATGAGATGAGAATATGTCTTTATTGTAAGTAAATTTATTACAAACAAATATTTGACGGACAGACACATAGTGGGAACTTAACAAATCCTTAGAATAGATGCAAGTCGAAGCAGCTAGATACAGGTGCACATTTCTTTCAAAGATCAGAATAAGGAATACGGTTCACGCAATAACAGCGCATAATTTACTGCATTCAATATACGGCTTATTAACAGTGTTTAAGAATCATGTTGGAAAATGTATCAACTAGAAAAGACATTTCCCATTTCTCTGTAGAGTTAAGAGTCAGAGTTTGAGACCCGCTACAAGAACAGGGCCCTTAATATCGATTTTCTAGATAGACGGGCAGACATACAGGACCTCGTGCTTAAAGGAGTAGCATAACATAATCTTTCTATTCCAATTTGTTTTTGTTTTCTCATGCTATACTGAGAGTGCATGCAGATACACACACACACATACATAGAAGCAATGCATGGAGACTAGTAGCTTCATGATATTTAGATCTATAAACGCAATACCGGATATTATGAACTCTTCCTTAATAAATATTGAAAATTTTAAGGAATTTATATCTACATATATTTCAGTGTCTTCTTTTAGACTTACATACGCTATATTCCTGATATTACGCGCTTTTATCCACAAATATAGGCTTTTAAATATAAATAAATAAAATATGTATAATAACATACAGAAAATCTATATTTTGTCATATTTTATCGCATACACACAGATTATACATATATATATATATATACATATTGTCATATTTTATCGCATACACACAGATTATATATATATAATCTGTGTGTATGTGATAAAATATGACAATATATATATATATATATATTGTCATATTTTATCGCATACACACAGATTATATATATATATCTAATCTGTGTGTATGTGATAAAATATGACAATATATATATATATATATATATATATATATATATATACATATATATATATATATCTAATCTGTGTGTATGTGATAAAATATGACAATATATATATATATATATATACTGTCATATTTCATCGCATACACACAGATTATATATATATATATGTATATATATATATATATATCTAATCTGTGTGTATGTGATAAAATATGCCAATATATATATATATATATATATATATATATATATATAATATATATATATATATATATATATATATATATATGCATGGAGCATATCTTAACGTAAACAAATGGCAACATATATTATGAAATGGACTATGTCCGACAATTATTTTAACATATTTTCTGCTTATACGTTATTTTTATAGATACTATTATTTAAGTAAATTTTTTTTTTTTATAAATAACAGTATTAATTGCATTTAGTGGCCAGAATGTCCGAAAACTTTCATAAAAAATGTGTCCTCCACAGGAACGAACCTGTGTCTTCCCCGGGACCGTCATTTGATTTGATGTAATATTTATATGATTGTGTGATTTAAAAACGCGTATCTATTAATACAAGATAGTCTTGCGTTTAAATAGGCATTCTAACTCTCTCGTCTTACATCGAAACGACGCTGTACATTGATTTCACTAATGCCAGCCTAATTATAAACAGTACATAAGGCTTTAAGGAGAAAATATTTTAAAATATATTCATAGCATTTCTACCCACTATAAACACTCGTTTAAAACATTACATTATATAACCATTTTATTTTGTATAGTTCCATTATTCATGAATCTAACCTATGTCTAAAATAATGACGATTTTACAAATTCCCCTTTTTCAAAATTACGCATCTTAAATCTATCCAAAACTAGATTATTAAAATATCATACTTCGTTTCAACAACCCACACAGAGTTGACGACCACAGACTTTCACCACACACGCATACGCAAAGACTAGAAAATAAAAATCCAACCAAATACAAAATTATTTTTAAACACATCTCTACATTTCTCCGACAAAATACGAGGCTGACATCTTATACTGACAAGAATTAAAGTTACCGTCCTACATACACCTATACACACAATCGTTTCTTTACTTACACATTCTTGCACTATCACATACTTTAACATCCTAAATTTTCCTCACACACACATATATATGTATTATCTGTTGCGTTTATACACTTGACGCGTGTCTGACAAATGAGAACTACTAAAAAATTACAACATTCAGTACTGTCTCTTTGCTTATTCATTTCTATTGAGGAAGCCTTAATAAAGGTGAAACTTGTTAGATTGACATTCGGTTCCCACCTAGTTCTTTATTTCATTTTATCATATATATATATATATATATATATATATATATATATATATATATATATATATATATCACAATTACGATCAAATGTAATACATATACATATATACATATACATATATACATATATATATACATATACATATATATATACATATACATATATATACATATATATATATACATATATATATACATATATATACATATATATACACGTAATTTTCAACAAAAAAATTAATTTCTTTCCCGATACTCCTCTTGCAACTTTGTCTTTTTTTCACTTTAGGCTTGTTAATTCTGTTCCAACTTCGCTCATTAATAATGACAATAATATCGCTACCTGTGTCAACTGAAATCTTACCGTAGCTTTATTCATTTTTACTGTCAGTATTTCATCTGGTAGCAAGTTAATTTGTGCCTTTCTTTTGCTTTTCGACTTTCGATAACTTCGTTTGTGACCTGTTTTCCCACAGTTTAAACATTTTTGGTGTGTTAAATGGACATCCCATTCGTTAATGAAGCATACTACAGCCATGGCATGTGTTAGGTTTCTTGTACTGATGACGTGCCATTTTGTTCGATTCTTCCAGTATTGTGCCTTAACTTGACATTTTTTGGCACTCTTCCGCAACAGTCTGCATCGTTAACTTTGAATCCTGTTCAAGATTTGTAAAGATACGAAAGCGTATTTTCGCATCGTGCTTGTTGTTAGACCTTTAATTAAGATTAGACATTTAAATTTGTCTGGGGATAGATCGTCCAGTTTAAATGTCTCCAACTCACGGTTGGCTTTACTGTCATATGTGACAAATTTTTCGTCCTTAGTAAGGTTCATGTACTGCCAACGTGTATAAAAAGTGAATTCATTTCACTAAAAATGTTTGATAATATAGACAGTTTCGTTAAATGACACTTTTTCTGAAATATACGGCATCAAAAATGTTTCACGTTCAGTGGGGTACATTTTTTGTAACAGGAGAGGTACTTTCCTTTTCATACGACTACCGTTGACATTCTTCTGTGGAAATGGCCTCGTACCTTCTGAAATACGATAAGAATGTAAGGTCCACGGGGCGCGTCGGTGGCTATTGCAGTTTTCCTATTGTCATTTATATATATATATATATATATATATATATATATATATATATATATTTATATATATATGCATATATATATATATATATATATATATATATATATATATATATATATATATATATATATATTGTTGTGGTGTCCTCCCTCTAATGAGTCTATTGTGGACTCTTCCACTTACTATAAAATTAGTAGGGAAGTAAGCCTCGGGGGAACAGTAGTGTAGATTGTTCTACCGAGGCTGTGATAGTTCTTTCTGTCGAACCCGGACGAGGCTGTGCCGAAAGTCAGGGTCTTATCCGGGGAGGTAGACAGACCCGAATACGTTTATACGGGTTCTACGGGGACATTTTGGCCGAGCCTACGGGTTCAGATGACCCACGTTAAAGTCGGCCTTTTTCCACATCTACCCTCGTGGGAGAGGGGCTACTAATTATCAAGAGTAGTATAGATTGAACGATGGTCAAACGAAACACACTCCCAAGTCGTGTAAATATTCTTCTGTTGTATTTACTGTGCAATATACGATTTATTTGCAAACACTTGTGTTGTTATTTCTTAACCATTTACTTGGTTACAACACACACACACACACACACGCACACACACACACACACACACACATATATATATATATATATATATATATATATATATATATATATATACGCTCTTTAGCCTAAGTTTGTTCGCGAGTGTTTTCTAGGTGAATAGGTTTCTCATCAGTCATAAACACGTCATGTGTTATCAAAGGTTCGATGCGGTGATACCAAGAAGACTAAGTGTAAAAGCCAAATTTCGTTTTGAATCACACTGTGACATTTTGATGCAATACAATATACAATAAAACTTCCGCCTAATGAGATACTGAAAATGTAATACACTTAGATCAGATGTAATATATTTAGATCAACTAAACTAAGAAAGTTTCCTTTCATTTTTAAATAAGTGTGTTATTCATTTGCATTGTCTAGAATTTCTTAATAGACTGTGCTAATCTCTGTTGACGGCCTGAAATAGACGAAACAAAATTGTACAAATATCCGGAGCATACAATAATCGAATTTATACCGCGTTTATGCTGAATAATATTTGAGTTCTAAATGGTTTTCTTAACATATATATATATATATATATATATATATATATATATATATATATATATATAAAGAAACGACCACTTTCTGATCTCTGGTTGTCTGATCTGATTAGACAATTTCATTTCTTGCTCAGATTACATGTATGAATATATACGATACACTAAATAATAAAGAAAGGATATAATACATTTATTTAAACTACAAAAGATAGGCTGTGAATCAGTTAAAGCCGTATCCATACTTACACACGCACATATACAGACTTACCCGTATATATATATATATATATATATATATATATATATATATATATATATATATGTATGTATGTATGTATGTATGTATAGATGTATATATATATATATGTGTGTGTGTGTATGCGTGTGTGTGTGTTTATGCGTATATATATGTGTGTGTGCGTGTGCGCACGCGCACACGCACGTCAATCTATGTATTTCTACACTCACTGACCCCAAAAAAATAAATACGATATATAGTAGAATACCTTGCCAGTCATTTTTAATGAAACATGTATCAGAGCGGGGTTTCTGTTCAAATACGCAACTATACACACACACACACACACACACACACACACACATATATATATATATGTGTGTGTGTGTGTGTGCTTTTGTACTTTCACTTTGTGTGTATATATATATATATATATATATATATATATATATATATATATATGTGTGTGTGTGCGTTTATGTATGTACGTATGGATTTTTTAATTTACCTACATAAAAGTTAATAGATAAATGGATAGAAAAATAGATCTATATGAAAGAAAGATCACAAAGGAAGGGAGGGATAGATAGATAGATAGATAGATAGATAGATAGATAGATAGATAGATAGATAGATAGATAGATAGATAGATAGATTGAAAAAGATGGCTATTTCAATGTTAAAATGATCAAATTTTTAAAGGTAGGCATTTAGAGAATTCCTGGAACTCTGCCAGTCTTTTGGACAATTTAGTGGAGCTTCGATTTTTGTTCTTTCTTTAATTTTATTTATTTATTTTTCATTTTTACGATAAAATTTTCTTTCGAACATAGCGAAAAATAATTCTCGATAGATGCTGGCATAAAGAGTTGCGTGTTTATGATATGATTTGACGCAGAAATCTGGCGAATAGATATATATTGTATTCTTATCGTTACTTCGCTTTATGGCTTAAGCAACGTCAAGATAACATATATCTTCTGCATAAGTCTATATTATTGTCACCAAACAGTTGTTTTGTATTGTCGGCTTGGTATGAAAGTAAGACCTCTTTTTCAAATTCATTCACCTTGGAATTTTTTTGTTTCGTTAATTTATTTTATATTTCATTGAATTTTTTCGTGCTTTTTTAAAATATTTTTTCGTCTATGCTACTCATTTCTGCCTTTTTTTTTCGTTACGTTTATGTGGGATTTATTTTTAGATTAAATATATTTTTTAGTATGATCATCACTATTTTTCTAACTTTATATCATAATTTTTGTTAGAACATTTTTGCTCCTTTGAACTTATATATATATGTATATATATATATATATATATATATATATATATATATATATATATATATATATACAGACATATACATATATATATACATATACATATATATATATATATATATATATATATATATATATATATATATATATATATATATATATATATATATATATATATATATATATATATATATATATATTTAAAGATATTTTTGAATGTACAAAATTTTATCACAGCAATAAACGTATGAAGCTTGATATTACTAGACATATTAAAAACGGGCGAAGCAACCGGTTTCGCTCCCGCTCATCAGGCTTACAACGGGAGATTTAATTTAAATTAAAAAACACAGAAAATGTACAATGAAAAGGAAATGTGGAGGAGGAGGTAAAAAAATTATGAGCAAAAGGAGCTAGAGGCAAATGACAGCGAGCCCCAACAAACACTCACGTTGTTTGCACAAGGAAGGCTTGCGGGACCCGATGTAAAGTGCCTCCAGCACCTTAAGGTGAAATAACGAGTGTGACCGGGACAACACGGTGAACCGGTCAACACTAAAATTAGCTGCACAAAAATCTGCTCTTTAATAGGTTAATGTGTGTGTGTGTGTGTGTGTGTGTGTGTGGAAAAATAGGAAAGAACACGTTAGGAAATAATCCGAAATTCTTTAGGAATTTTTGTTTTTGTTTTTAAAAAACAGTGCTCAATACAAAAGTAGAGCCTAAATTATAATTATTTTTTTAAAATATGTGTGTGTAGATAGGTTAGTTAATAAAACAAGGATAAACGAACGGGTACCAATATATATATATATATATATATATATATATATATATATATGAAGTGAACATTGAAGTCAACACTCAGAGTCGACAGGCTGTTTCATGCTAGACGCAATCGTCAGGCCGCTGTCTGATCGCGGCCAGACGCCTCTAAGTATTGACTTCAATATTCACTTTTATATTTACTTACTCTCTATCTCTGATATTGAGAACTTTATCCCTTAAACATAGCACGCCTTAAAACTATATTTCTTTACACACACACGCACACACACACACATACATATATATATATATATATATATATATATATATATATATATATTATGAGGGTCCAGCAATTTGGTTCTTAGACCTGAACAACATGACTACCCGTATATATGATGTGATTATAGGGGTAACAGCTTGTGCAGAACCGACAGGACTGTTTGTAAGAGCTGGATACGAAAAGCTGGTGTACACCGTGTGCCACAAAGAATCTCCAAACGGCCCATCTCAGGTTTTGAATTCAGAGTTTTGCTTCTTGACTGCTCGCTACTCATGACAGTCTGTCCTGCAAGAGATGGATTCATAACTTTCCAAAGGGTATTTGAATTCGAACTCGGCTCTCCGCAATTCAAGCCGCTATCCATTAATCCAATGTTCCTCCCTCTCTTTCTCTCTCTCACCTCCCTCCCACAGTCCTCCTAATTCAATAGCTAATCTCACAATTCTCGACAAAAACCTAAGCCCTGTGGGATACATAAAATCACTGAGGAAAATACTACAATGCAGTATCAGAGGTATTAGGGAAAAACAGAGATCCACTCGGAGTGAGTTGATTTAAAACTCAACAAGTAACAACAGCTTTACTGTAATATATATATATATATATCTCGGTCTCTGTCTCTGTCTGTCTGTCTCAATATATATATATATATATATATATATATATATATATATATATATATATATATCAAATACGTGGTGCAGTTTATTTTATATTACAAGGTAAATTTAATATAAAATGGCGAAATCTCTTCGCTAAATAGTGGGTTAATGCATCTTTAAAATTTAGTTAGTGAAGAGATTTCGCCATATATATATATATATATATATATATATATATATATATATAGATGTTTGTGTCAGTGTCTGTATATATATATATATATATATATATATATATATTAGATGAAGGTAAAAAATATGTCATCAAGAGGAACTTCTCAAAATCAATATTTTAATGAACTTACATTAATGTAAGGATATTGGTTTCAGGAAGTGACATTTAAGCACCCCTATTAAATTTTTCGGGCGCGCTGAAAATTATTGGCTAACTTCACAAAATCAGATCAGGTGACTAAAATTTTCAGCCTCATCTATATATCAGAGACACGCAAACACACACATATCAGCACGCGTGCACGCGCGCGTGTGTGTTCCTTGGGTTCGTGAGTTACGATGACAAGCACCTCCGACTATCATGACAGGACTAAATGTGTTTATGCGTACTGATGATATTGGTGAACTGACTTCTTGTGCGGTTGTGTCGCTCACATGTTGGGGACACCCAGCCTTATCTCTTAATAGCGCTTTCCACTAATAAGCCAATATTCGGTGTTTATATTTCGTTCGTCTGGCAGTTTTCTGAAACATAAAAAGCCATAGTAGGCCACTTGGTGCATTTTCAACGAGGCGATGTGTGCCAATAAAATGCTTGAAACTTGTAACGTTCATTTTATCATAAGAATCGCGGTGCCATTCGCAAGAAAGATGACTGCAAAAAAAAAATTCTGATATAAAAGCTATTTGCGTCCAATGTAGAAAATCAGATATTTTTCTCTTTGAATAGTTTTCCTCCACGTGAGAGTAAATTTCCATTTTTATCTTTACGCTATATTATGTTATTTTTACATTATTTCTTCATTGCTATTACTATAAATCGATACAGTATATAGTCTCTGTTATTAAAGTTCTAACGGTTTATGTCTTCTGTGTGTTTTTTGTTTCACAAACCCAGAAGAAGGAGAAAAATTTTTAAGCTTGTGATGGCAATATTTTCAGCTTTCAATACATAATACTTCTAATTAATTTCAAAATGTTAAAAAAAAAATTAAAATAAAATATTTAATTTCCCAGCATACAAAATGCCAAAAACAAATAAAGTAAAACAATTTAAATATGTATTGAGGGGTCTCCCCTTTTTACACAAATTGACTCACCCAAGGTATACATATACTACTGCCAGTGAATACCCGGCAGTACGTTGAGTCAAGTCGGAGAGTAGTAGTAGTAGTAGTAGTAGTAGAACGTTGAGTCGGTCGAGTAGTAATAGAGGAGGGTAGCACATGTCATAGTAACAAGCACGTAGACTCAGGAGGAAGTCATACAGCGATACGTCGATACCAAAGACTTTAGATATATTTGTCTACTAACCCCGCATTCCTGGAACTACTAACCTGTATTACCAGTTTGTATTATTACGTTAATACATTTATTTCCTATATTCATTCTTGGCGTTTGTTATTATTTGATACCGGATTTCATCCCGGAATCCACAACAATATGCGATACTGAAATCTGAAGGTTCATTGGGATAGCGTAAGACGCCTTCCAAAAGCGAAGCAAAGGATAAAGAAACAAAAATTTTTCGTTAGAAACAAAGCAAATAGTAATGAACAATTACGTAATATTAGTTCTTATATATGAATGCTGGGCAATCTCGACACAGATGAGGAAGAGACTTCAAGCAACAGAAATGTGATACGACAGAAGGATGCTGAGAATACCATGGACCAAACATGTTAGTAAGGACCAAGTTTTGGAGAAAGTGGAAACAAAGAGTACACTCATCAAAAAGAGGCGGTTGAAATTTTTAAGAGGCATAATGAGGAAAAGGGCTTGGAAAATTTGTTACTCCCAGGACAGATTGAAGTTAGTTGGGTCAGAGGAAAAGAACGCATAAACTTCCTAACGGGCTTGACTAAATGGATGATGGAACAAAGTTTAGGAGAGATATCAAAAAGACAATTTATTAAGAGATTCAAAGGAAAGAAAATTGTGGAGAACCATGATCACCATCATCCTGAAGGGACACGGTACATAGAATGAAGAATCTTTAAGCCCTTCAGTTACCTCTAAAGATATCGGTTATAACAAATTTATCATACGGATAGTTTTGTCCAACACTGCAAAATGCTACTCAGTCTAAATATTAATGAAATAAATTGAGTCATGTTCTTAAATAGCCTCGTCTGAGACTCTCATATGAATGCCGTCTCGAAAATATCAGCGATGCACTGCCAATTTCTCAAGCCATAGATTAAAATGCCTTCAAGCGAATGCATCTTTTAGTTCCTAAAAGACAATCCTTAATCAGATATTATAGAACGGCGCTACCGAATGACAAAGAACTTTACTAAAATAACTAAAACTCATCACTTGAAGACTTCCAACACTAGTAAGAACTAAAGTGGATAGCACATGTAATTAGAAAGGGAACTAATGGTACAATTAAGATGTTAACTTTCCAAACTACTTGATACAAGAGGTTAGGAAGAAAACCCTTATCAATACAAGTGTCGTATCCATAAATATATACATAATTAAAAAAGACAATTATTCAGACAAATCTAAAAATAAATAAATAAAAAGTATGGCGTCAAAATAATTATAATTAAATAATTATAACAATTATAATTGTCATTAATTAATTCCTTCTAAACCAATAAGAACAGACTCCACTTTTCCTCTCTACATGCACAAACACGTGACATTCTCGCTATCAGACAAGCAGTTCGCAGGAACAGGTCGTTAACACAAGCGTCAGGGAGAATTTCATTTCCTTTTCCTTATCAGTAACATTTATCTCTCAACAATCAACAAAAATTCGAGGTAAGAAAATCGCAGACACTTCAATGTATTTTCCAACTAAATTATCTGGACACTCATTAGACACATCTATAAAAAAATACAAGAAGGACTGTACACATTTTATTCATTCTTTATCTTACCATTCTGTCGGATTCCGATCTATATTTGATCTGCATCTGACCCCAAACTCACAATTTTACTCTCGTGTCTCCAACACCACATAACCACCAGATAATAAAGAATACTCGTTTTGTTGTTTTCACTTCTTGCTGTTTCTCATTTTTACGAGTATTATTTTCGCATATTTAAATATCAAGGGTGGGGGTTATAATTATTTACTCGGAGTTACAATTCTCCTACACTAGAAAGAGCGATAGCAATCAGTAAACTTGACGATACTATTGTCTTGAAACATATTTCTGAAATTAATGCTGGAACGCTAACTGTTCGGTAAATGAATGCCCAAGTTTTCCTGCTTAATGCCAAAACATTATCTAAATGAAGACACCACTGCCGTTAATGTCTTACCATTATGTGGGAGGTATATATATTTTTTCTCCTTGGTACCCGCTCTAAAAATATTTATTTTTATTACTTTATTAAAATTGTGCACTCCCAGGAAAACAGATACTAACATTTTTGGTTGATTAGTGAAGCTCTAATATACGTGAAATAAAAACATTATGATCTTTTCATTTAAAAAGCTGATCCAACTGTATGGATACGCATGCGTCGACTTCAAAGAAATTAGTAAAAAATTAATAGTCAAACTTTGCATAAACCACTAGCAGCGCTATTTGAACTTTTTAATGGATCGTAATTATTAATTTAATGATTGAATGAATCCTTTACAAGTTCCATGTTTATGAAATACCAGTGAAAATTTCTCTATTATATCGTGGAACTTTTGAGCGTAACAAATTCAACAAAATATTACAATAGCAATGAATATAAAGCGTGTCCCAATAACTTAAATTTTAAATTTGAATAAGTTTAAGGGTTTAGTGATTTTATTTCTTTTTCTTTCAGATTTAACAACTTAAGTCTTTGGCAATTTCAACCGTGGAAAGATTTACAATCAAACAACGTGTTAAAGTTTCAAGAGTGCAATTGGAAAAATTGTTCGTAAATTCAAACAAACTGGGTCGGGGGTAGATGTGAAAACACCATTGTGGGCTCGTTTACGCCGTTCAGCTGAAAACATTGCTGCAGTGCACGAGAATGTAGCCAAATATCAAGACACCATTATTCGGCATCGCCTGCAGGAATTGAACCTCTCCACAACAACGTTACATCGTTTCCAATTGCACTCTCGGTTGATCGATTACGTTGACCAAAAATATCTCGAAGTGCGCGAAATGCATTTCTGTTTGAATGTCCATTTTCGTAATAGCCTTCGATAACTTTCACACGTTGTTTGATTGTTAATCCTTCCGTGGTTGAAATTGCCAAAGACTTAAGATGTTGAATCTGAAAGAAAAAGAAAAAAAAATCATTAGACGCTTAAACTTAATTCACATTTAAATTCGGTCCAAGTACTTGGAACACCTTTTATAAGCCATTCTTCAAAACGAAACTGTTATCATTTAAACATTATAGAGAAGAATTTTGCTATCAGTATGGCTGTTGCTAACCTCCAGAAGAGCAACTCGTTGCCCCTTCTTGATTTCACGTCTTCTACTGACATGAAGTGGAGCGATTATATTAAATCAATTACAAGGTATGCTGCATGGTTGATCACAGTGTCATGCCAAACATGTTTTTTTCGTCAGAATCCATCTTGCGCACTTATAAATCTACCATTCGTCCGTGCGTTGAATGTTACAGTCATATGTAGTATGGTGCTGCGTCTATATATTTCGAGATTCTCGACAAAATTCCAAGAAGGGTCTGTAATGTTATCAGTCCTGATCTGGCATCGCGTCCTCAGTCATTATCCCACAACCGGGATGTGACTCTCCTCTGTCTTTTCTATAAATGCTTTCATGACAACTGCTCTGATGAACTTTTATCCTTGGTGTACACGAATTTAAGCGTGCTACTCAAATGGCAACTAGGTCACACATTTTTAATTTTAAGCTAGCTATATGCAACCGCCACTTTTACACTAAGAGTTTATTTACTCGCAGATCCTACCCGTAGAAATTCCTGGCGAATTCTTGCTTCCCTGATGACTACAATCTTCAAAAATTGAAATGGAAGGTCAATCGCCGTCTTCTATCTTCTTGAACCCTGTTCCTTTTTTATCCTTTCCCCAATCATCCCAATTTTCAGTCTACCGATTCCATTTCACTCTCATTCCTTGTAACTACCTGTTGTACAATGACAATGTTACTTTACTTGGAGTGAAACTATAAACAAAATTAATATATATTTTCATGGCAGTTGTTCTCATGAACTTTACTCTCTGGTACCTCAGCAACATGAATTTAAACGTAGTACTAGATTGACAATTAGGCCTCGTCGTTGTACTTTTGAAACAGATGTAAACAAAAAAGTTCCATTGTAATAGTTACTTTGTACACACTTCTCAACTTTTAAACCCGCTTCCAATCTCTTGCTTCCCTGCCACTTACAACTTGAAACATTTAAATGCAATATAAATCATTATGTCTTCTTAATTCTTGTTCATTTATTGTCCAAGATATCTCCAAACGTTAAATTAGACATCTCTAGTGTTTAAATTAGACATCTACAGTCAGTAAATTATAAATCTCAAATCTTTAAATTATACATCTTAAATCTTTAAATTAGACACCTCTAGTCTGTAAATTAAAAATCTCAACTCTTTAAATTAGACATATTAAATCTTTAAATTAGACATCGCCATTCTGTAAATTAATCATCTCAAATCTTTAAATTAGACATCTTAAATATTTAAATTAGACATCTCCAGTCTGGAAATTAGACATCAGAAATCTTTAAATTAGACATCTGAAATCGTTAAATTAGTCATCTCAAATGTTTAAATTAGACATCTCAAGTCTGGAAATTAGACATCTCCAGTCTGTAAATTAGACATCACAAATCTTTAAATTAGACATCTCTTAACTTTAAATTAGACATCTCAAATCTTTAGACACATTCAGTCTTTAAATTAGAAATCTCCAGTCGAAATTAGATATCTCAAATCTTTAATTTACACATCTTCAGTCTTTAAATTAGACTTCTCCAGTCTTTACATTAAGCATGTTCAATCTTTAAATTAGACATCCTCAATCTTTAGATTAGTCATCTCCAGTCCGTAAATTAGACATTTCAAATTTTTAAATTAGACATCTCAAATCTTTAAATTAAACATCTCAAATCTTTAGGCACCTTCAGTCTTTAAATTAGACATCTCCAGTCTAAATTAGATATCTTCAGTTTTTAAATTAGATATCTCAAATCTTTAGATTAGACATTTTCAGTCTTTAAATAAGACATCTCCAGTCTTTACATTAGACATCTTCAATCTTTAAATTAGACATATCTATTTTTTTTAATTTAAAAAGAAGTAAGCTAGACTAATGAATAAAAGTGACCCCACACTGCTCATTGACAATACACGCACAAACACGAAACTGTCCACCATTCAAAAGTTGACCATCCTTGTTTATGAGATGATATTCACCAGACAGCCATCCAACAAACGATCACTTAATTCAACACATTGAGCCTTCCATACGTAATGGAAGATTATCTTATACTGAAGAAGTAGTCGAAACATATGAACTGTTTATTAAGGAAAAATGCGAAGAGTTTCTTTTAAAAAATGCGATACACAGCTTAGAGTCACGTAGGAAAATAACCATAGAACAACACCGATATTATTTTGATTAAATGTACATTTTGATTAAGTGAAAAAATGTTTTCTTCATTTTTTTTTGGCCAGTCATCGAAATACGATATTTTATATGGAATAACTTAATGATTTTGAAAAATTTCTATTAAGCTAATTAAATTTTGATTGACCTAACATTGAAGAATTTGTAGCATTTTGTAGATTCGTCCAAAGTGCCTGCCATTTTATAGCGTGTCTTCATATATATATATATATATATATATATATATATATATGCTTGGCTTTGTATGGATATTTCAATGACTGAATTTGGGCTTGAATGTCTATAAGGTTGGGTTGGTGTGCAGAATGACGAATTAAAGCGGCGCCTTATATATTGTTCTTGAAACGTGATCTGGATATGTTAAACAGAAAAGTTCATCTGATAAGCGAAAATGTTTATGCCTTGCAGGTCGAGTCATTTTCTTTCCCTAGTATTATTCCTTAATTACTTTTGTTGTTTTTGTTGTAGTTGTTTTTGTTCTTGTTGTTCTCCTTCTTCTTTTCATTTTCTACTTTTCCTTCTCCTTCTTTTTCTTTCACTGTCGTTTTCTTCCGCTTATGTATTTTGTTTCTTCTTAAAATCATTTTACGATTTCTCTCATTTCTTTATTCAACTTCTCATACATTCGCCCTCTTTTTCTTTTTTTTTCAAAATTCTTCTTCATAATTTTAATATTCATCTTCTTTTTCCTCTTACATCATTTTCTGCCACTCTCTTGTTGTTTTACTTTATCTTCATATCATCTTTCTTCCTTTTTTTCTTCTTCCTATTATTTTCTTCCCGTTTTCTTCCGTTACTTTTCATTTATTTGTTTTGCCTCTTTCTCTCTTCTTATTTCGTTTAGTTTCTCTCCATTTTCTCAAATGTAACTCTTTTTCTCCTTTCTCTTCTTCTTCCTTTTCAAAATAATATCTATTCTTTTTTTAACCGTTTTTTCTTCTCCCGCTTCCTTTACTTCTTCATCCTTTTCGTCTCTTCCTGTTTTAATTTCTTCTCTTCTCGCCCAAATTTCTTTTTATTCCCGAGTAATCCTTTAAAATCTTCTTCGATCGGGTGTCGAATTTTAGTTTTCATCATTTTCTTTCTCTTTCTTTCTCTTGTTCAAATTTTATTCTTCTTTTATCTTTCTTCTTCTTCTTCTTCTTCTTCTTCTTCTTCTTCTTCTTCTTCTTCTTCTTCTTCTTCTTCTTCTTCTTCTTTTTGTATATTTCTTTCTCTGTTTTTGAACGTTCATGTTCTTTTCATTTTCTCTCTTTAAACATTCTTGTTAATCTTCTCTTATTTCTAATCCTTCCCTAGCATTCTTAATTAAACCGCTTTTTCAATCTTCTTCAGTTTTCTCATCTCTTTCTACGTGCATATACAGAGAAACGTCCCTGCCCACCATCAGCATGGTTGATGCTCGACTCCGTGAGAGCGTCCTACTACGTCTTCTTGGCCTCACGATTTCAACTGACTTCAGGTGGAACAACTACATTAAATCAATAGCTGCATCTACTACGAGGAAATGTGGGTCACTATAACGTGCCATAATGTCTTTCACGTCAGAGTCTATCTTACAGATCTACAAATCTACTATTCGTCTATGCATTGGATGCCATATCTGGTCTGGTGTAGTGCTGTTCATCTCGAGGCTTTCGACAAAAGGCAAAGAAGGATCTGCAATGTAATCGGTCCTAACTTGGCATTTCGACTTCAGTCACATTCTCATCGACGTGATGTCGCTTCCCTTTCTCTTTTCTACAAATATTTTCATGGGAAATGCTCTGGCGGTTTTTTTTTCCAGGTGTATCGACTAGATGAATTTAAGCGTTCTACTAGATTGGTATATAGGTCCAACCATTTTACTGTTCATCTTCTATATTCTTTTTCTTTTCTTCACCTATTTCTTTTCTTTTTTCTTCTTCTTCCTTGTCACTTCCGTTTTGGCACTTTCATTTCTCATATTCTATTTATCTTTCTCGTTTTCTTTCCCTTCCTTTCATTCTTTCTTCTTGCATATTCCTTTCTTCTCCCTCTTCTTCTTCATCATCATCACCATCATAATTGTTCTACCTTTTGGGGCTTTCTTACTACTTATTCTTTTCTTCTGTTCCTTCTAATGAATATACACCTTCTTCTTCTTCTTCTTCTTCTTCTTCTTCTTCTTCTTCTTCTTCTTCTTCTTCCTCTCCTCCTCCTCCTCCTCGATTACGTTTTCTTTCTATTTTCTATTTTTCATCATAAACCATTACATTTTTTCTTATTTTAATTTCCCTCTTTTTATTATTATTATTTCGTTTTCCTTTGCATTATTATCTTCATTCTATTCAGCTTCTCTTTTAAATTCTTTCCATCTTTATATATTTATCTTTCTCGTCTTCGTCGTTGTTGCCTTTCATTTCTCTTTCAAATGTCTTTCTCTTGCATCATATCTTTTCTATTTCCCTTTCCGTGCCCCTCCTTTCGTTTCTTTGCCTAATTCTCATTTTTATTTTCTCCTCTCACTGCTACCATTCCTAATTCTTTTTCTCTATCACTCACTTTTCCCATTAAGTCTTCCGTTCAAATCTACAGCGCAATCACTAAATAAACGCCCGCCGTATTGGAGATAAAAAATGGCGGCTGTCTTCCGAGAGTAAACACCAAGTCCAACGCTTACTTCCGTCTTACTGACGTCATTTCTGACATTGGAATTTATGGCAGTTCGACATTCTGCCCCAAGAGAAGGAACGCGTCTTGGCCATCGATCGAAGAAGATTGAAAGCAAGAAGTTTGTAATGATTTTGTTACGTCCTTTCTACGGTATATTTCCAGTTCAATCATCATGATTGGCACATTTACATCTATTGTCATCGTCATTATAGATCTGTGTTCTTTTAATGAGTTTTAGTCCCCATTTACTTATATTACGTGCGCATAAATTCTGATTCTCTGTTGAATCTATTGTAATATTGTATTTCTGCCAAGTTGCAAATTCATTTCCATCGATATTAATTCGCTTAAAAATAACAACATTAATACTAATAAAATTCAGTAAACCATATTTTAAGTTACAGTGGAAATTTAGCCGAAGGGAATATAAAACCAGACGGGAGTAGTTATGAAAAGTAGTCAACTTGAATTTCTGCAAATAACTTAGGCTCGGTCATCATTTTTAGACAGATAAGAAGCTGAACGAGAAAATATTAATAAAAAAATAAATTCCCCTAAAACGTTGCGAAATGGTCCCCTAAAACGTTGCGAACCAGCGCTTTAAATCATTGTAAATTGGACCTCTAAAACTTTGCGAACCGATCCTATAAATGTTGCAAACCAAACCGGCGCTCGAAATCGTTGTGAATCGGCCCTTTTTAACGTTGTCATCTGGCTCTCTATAACATTGCGAACCGGTCTTCTAAAACGCAACCCACCGGTCCGATTGTCGTGTTTGCAGCTTTCTTCCAGCGAACCGGTCCTATAAAAAGTTTCGAATCGGCCCTCTAAAACGTTGCGAACCGAGGCTCTAAATTGTTGTGAATCGGCCTTCTGAGACGTTGCGAACCGACGCTCTAAATTGTTGTGAATCGGCCCTCTAAAACGTTGCAAACCGGTCCTTTAAAATGTTGCAAATCAAACTGGCGCTCTAAATCGTTGTGAATAGGCCCTCTCAAACGTTGCCATCTGGCTCTCTAAAACATTGCAAACCGGTCTTCTAAAACGCGGCCCACCAGTCGGATTGTCATGTTTGCAGCTTTTTTCCAGCGAATAGCATGGTGATATTGAATATTGGAAAGCATCCCTTCATAATTCAGGATTTTCGGACGATAAAAATGTACTTAAATAACTAAAAAAATTAATTGGGTTTTAGAGAATTTAAAGGCAAAATTTTATAAATAAGAAATTCAAAATATTTATTGAGTGTGTACGGACAACACCATTATCAATGAAAGCGTTTGAGATCTGAGAAGTTTGCTGGCGCACGATCGTCAATGAAAATCTTCCAATACCACTTATGCAAAAACATATTTGAAAATAGACAGACCTCAGAAAAATACTAAAATTCGTCTCTGTGGATTAAAAAAATGGTATTTTAAAACCACAATATAACGGAAGGTAGTTAAGTTACGCAAAAGGGAATAAAAATTAAATAAACTTGTCAGTTAGGGAGATTCTTCAACTGGAGAACTGTGCAAATAAAAATGTAAATAAATGAAGTCGATACAAATCAGAGCCTGTTGTAAAAAGTAAAAGAATAAAGTAATCTTATTAATACTATCCGGACCTCTCACTCCATCCAAGAGAGAAAAAAAAACGGATTTGGAAGTTGTCGACAAGAAAAAGAATATATGTAAGATTGTGTTTGTGACGACATGCCAGGGAGTTAATTTTGGGGAAAAAAATCTCAATGCTGGGAAAATGTGGAATAGATTTTTCTGTCATGCCAATAATAGTTGGCGCACTTGGAACAGTGACAGAAACAAAAGAAGCCTGTTTAGATCGATTCGGAAGTTGAAAAAGGGATTTTTTTTTCAGGCAATGGCGTTGACGATGTCTCTGAAGAAGATGGAGAAGGTGATAAAGATTTGAGGAGATTTATACTTTCATAGCGTTTTGGATTTGTTTGGGGTTTCACTATTTGATCATGGTTAGGACCGTAATGAGTGCTACCACCGCGGATCATGGTAGACCTGGGGACAACAACAATTAAGAGGTGGTTGCACGCTCCTTAAAACATCCAATCTCCTGATCAGGGGCATTGCGATCGGATGTAGTTTATCGTCATACCCTATCTTGATGAATTAAGATTGGCTATAATAAATACCTTGTTTAGTACCACACATTTACTTGCTAGTTACCAGTTGGGCATATCAATTAATCAGCGGAAGTAGTTAGGGTTTATCACGACCAATATTAGTTAGTTTTTTGTCTGCTTTTCTTTTTTTAAGTTTGAAGGATGTGGTAACCAAAGCAAATTGAGTGACACATCTAGATCCCTCAGAATATGCACAGTCTCAATAAAAGACGACCTGAACAGAACGAGCTACTCGACCTGAAAGTATTTCTCACTGGCTCCTACCTGAAAGCTTATGCGCTGTTTTTATCACAATATTTCAACATATCGCGCTTATTTGGCTATGATGCACGTATCTGGTATGTCCTTACCAGATTGGATGACATAATGGTTATATTGGACTTGGTATATTTTTACATCAGCCTCACAGTGTAAGCGTGCAGTTCTGACACAATAATAATAATAATAATAATAATAATAATAATAATAATAATAATAATAATAATAATAATAATATGACGACTCCAAAATTCTGCCAAAAGTGAATTCATTTTAATAAGTGACTGTGCACAACAAGTAGAGAAATTAAGTTTCTGTTGATATGTGTGAGAGCGTGTTTGTAACCCTACACGCGCGAGGCTATCTTTGCATCTAGCGTTAGAAGTAACTAATTCGCTGAAACTAACGCTCGGGCGTGACTCTCGCTGTTTCTCGGAGGCTTTGCCGTCAGCAATGTCTCCAACGTCGTGATTTGAAGAGATTCAACAGATTTGAAATTCGCTTCCCGGATCACCCTAATTTATTTTTCTCTCTATCTTTCTCTCCACTTAAGAAATTTTGTCGATATTTTTTTTTAATTCCTACTGTTCAAAATCAATTCTCGTTATTTAGTATTTTTCTTTTTCTTTTCCATTTTTTCCTTTTTTTTTAACAGATTCAAAACCGCATTTGCACAACAAACTGTCAGATTTTCTAACGCTTGGTATTTCGCTATCCGTAATGAATGTTCTAATGGCGAAGCGGGTTTTTTATCGATGTTTTACAAATGTCTACCGCTTAATGCAATCCATTAATTCGAAGAAAATATAAAAGATATTTTCAATTCAAAGGTTTTATTTGTAAACACGATGCCTAAGTTGTTGGTTGATTTGCAAAAATTACTCCCGTTTAAGACAGTTAACAATTCTTGAGTCTTTTTGAATGTGAAGCCTTCGATCTGCGACATAAATTGATTCTATTATAATGATACAATCTCTATTTGTAGGTGGGCTTGGTGCCAAAACACAGCAAAAATGGCACATCGTAACGCGATTCTTCTCTGGACAATTCTATGAAAAGGTTTTAAAATAAAAAATAAAATAACTTCAATTTCAGTTCAATTCACTGAATTATTCTACCTAACCAAATGTTCTAAATTGAGAAAATCGGATGAAAACCAAATTGGTCTCACTTCAGAGGTTTACGCTGCTTCGCAATGCAAATATTTTGCAAAAGTGGTCGTAAGACTTGATAGAAAGTACCCATCATGCAAGATCCCCAATTAAAAAAGAAAAATAATAATAATAATAATAATAATAATAAATGCAATGTATCAAATGCAGTAAAGATGGCAAGATAAGCTTCTTCATGGTCAATACTCTACCCGTACCAAACAAACTAATGTAGACAAACTCCGTAACCATCAGTTGTTACGTAGTGCAGGGTTAAAAGCTGAACCCGAAGGTTTTATTCTTGCTGCACAGGACCAAAGCCTGCTAACTAGAAATTACCATGTTCACATCGTGAAAAATTATGTTGATATCCAAATAAAGATTCTGTGGTTAAATTTCCAGAAACAATTGACCATCTTTTATTAGGTTGCACAATATTAGTACCCACTGAATATAAATCTCGGCATGATGCAGTGGCCCAATATCTGCACTGGAAAATATGCCACTTTTACGAGAAGAAAAATATGCCACTTTTACGGGAAGAAAAATATGCCACTTTTACGGGAAGGAAAATATGCCATTTTTACAGCAAGAAACTGGTATGAACATCACCCAGACTCGGTTACAGCGATAGAATCTGTAGTAATTTAATGAGA
>OZ038482.1:79561281-79586281 GCA_964036315.1 Acanthosepion esculentum | reverse complement strand
GTCTCCGCTCTGTGATAGACATATAACTTCGCCCATGTTTTCTGCTATCATGTCATGAATGGATATCCACAAAGCATATGGAATTGATCCCTGTAACAGTCTTCAAGGAATGTGCTCTTGAACCGGCTCCCGTTCCCTCTGAACTCTACAGCAAATCATTTGCTGCTTCTTGTTTCCTCGCATGGTCTTTTCAGACTATCAGTATAACTTTCGTTTAAACTGCTGATATGTCAACTGCTAGTGTGTCAACGGCTGATGTGTCAACTGCTTGTGTGTCAACTGCTGTTGTGCCAACTGCTGATATGTCAACTGCTAGTGTGTCAACGGCTGATGTTTTAATTCCTGATGTGTCAACTGCTGATATGTCAACTGCTGATGTGTCAACTGCTGATCTTTCAATTCCTGGTGTGTCAACTGCTGGTGTGTCAACTGCTGTTGTGCCATCTGATGATATGTCAACTGGTGATATGTCAACTGGTGATGTGTCAACTGCTGATATGTCTACTGCTGACGTGTCGACTGCTGATGTGTCAGCTGCTGATGAGTCAACTGCTGATATGTCAACTGCTGCTGTGTTAATAGTTATTATTGAAAGTGTATGTCAAGCTTTAGATGCTGCTTTGAATAACTCGAAAGCGTCTGACAGTGTTTGACATGATGGTCTTCTTGAATATTCAAAACGAATATAAAAGCAGAAGGAAATAAGTAAGAAAGTGTGTAAGAAAAAATGTAGATTTAAAAAATACACTACTAATGTTTATAATTTCTAAACTGAGGTTTAGAAATGAAGAAATTATTACAGGGCCCAATCTAGAATTATTTTTGTTGTATGGGTGGCTCCAATTTCTCCCCTCGGTAGACACCTAATACAACAAGACAATAAAGATTTATTAAAAGGAAATCAACTGTTCACAAAATTTAGTAAGTATGAGCTACGTAGATGTCTACACGTCTGAAGCTATGAGCACAGTGATTAGTTCTAAAATTTTTGTCCAGTAATTTTTTTTCACACATGTTCTTATCTTTATGACCAACCAGAAAAAAATCCTTTTTTCAATGTTTGTTTAAATTAATCAATTAAAAGCTTAAAATGTTTACTTGTTTGTAGATAAGCTACATTTCTAATTAAATGTAAAAGTAACAGTATTTTATATTTTTAACCCTTTTGTATCTGGTCTTAAGATTTTGACCAGGGGTGTGTGTGCGTCTGTGTTTGTAGGATGTATAATAGTATTCGAAACAAATGAAGAGACAGGAATTATATGATTCTTGTAAATATATATATATATATATATATATATATATATATATATATATATATTTATGATTCTCGTAAATATATATATATATATATATATATATATATATATATATATATATCAGAAGAAATATAGTTTTAAGGTGTGCTATATGTATGGGATAAAGTGCTCAATATCAGAGATAGAGCGTATGTAAATATAAAAGAGAACATTGAAGTCAACACTCAGAGGCAACAGGCTGTTTCATGCTGGACGCAACACATGAAACAGCCTGTCGCCTCTGAGTGTTGACTTCAATGTTCACTTTTTTATATATATATATATATATATATATATATATATATATATATATATATATTTGACCAGGTGAAAGACCAGATTTTGGGGGCTACTTCGTCTGACTGAGAGCTTTTCAGCACCTCCTGCCACGTAACGTACATAGGTTTTACAATTAAATAAATAGCATTAGTTCGTGCTCTAAATACAAGCAGAGTGTTCTCTACACGCTGGTCAAACTGTCAATAGGCGATTCTGCATTCTTGCAAAGGGAGATAACTCCTAACGGAACTTAAAATATATTTTCTGCCTATAACACTTTTACCAGTTCCAAATGATAGCAAACTAAATAAACAAATATGGCATAAAGATTTGGATACGGAGAGTGTAAATATGACTGTAAATTTGAGCCTCGCTTTCACCAGATATATTATTAGCAGTCAATACCTGGAAGGTCGGTAGATAGACTGGGGTGCGTTATGGTAGATCGATAGTTCGAACAACGGTTGAAATGATAAACAACATTGTGGACTGTCGCTGGACACATGCTGAGTTCTAATGGATTCGACTGAATATCAAGAGGGAGAATTCTTGAAATCAATTCATCACGTCTTTATGTGAATGAGATTTGCTGCTACCATTAAATTGACTTCGTCAAGCAGCCTGGAAAGCCTGACTGCGCCCAGATATAAAAATATGAAAGGGAAACGCTCCAGATGCATTTTTAATCAGGAGGTGGGCTGGAATTTTGATAAGCAAAGGCGGACGGAAGAATCGAGAAACCGACAGATTCAGTGAAGAGGAATTACATTGTATGAAGGAGGATGAATGAAATAAAAATTCCATTTCCCACCTTTGTTGCTGTCTACAGAACCGAAGGAAAGTGTCTGATGGAACATAATTTAAAATTTCTACAAATTGCCAGTACGAACAATTGTATGCACTCTTTCCGTTCCCTATTGAAATAAAGTCTCGTTTATTCTCACGCATCTGCCTATAATTCCTTCATGGAGTATTAGTTGCACTCGTATAAACAAAAGTGGCTATGCTCTTGTAACTGGAAAAAAGAAACTCACAGGCCATTGATGTATATCAGCGAAAAAGTTATATAAGTGTAGAAAGGTATTAATATATAAGCAAGACATTTTTTACATGCATACTTTTTTTATATATACATTTACACAGATAAAGATAAACGTATTTAAAGAACTTGGTAGAATGACTGGTTAGCCGTTCTAAATTTCGCTAGTTCGCCACAGGTCTTGTCTCCAGCCGAGACAGTCACAATTCACTAATACGAATTTCCGTGAGATCACTTTCACAATGCAGCAACTCCCCATTGCATTATAAGTTACATGGTCAATGGTTATGTCCAGACGCCTGTAACAGCGCCGATTAGAAGGGAAAATTTGCACCTACTCATGTTTTAAGATGAATCTGTAAAATTATTAGTCTTGTCCTGACATCTAGGCTTCAGTTATTTTTACACCACGGTAACGTTTCCATACGCCTGTGCTAGTGATGATAAGATGGCAAATGTTGTGACTATCCTGTTTTAAGAAGGATCTGCAATGTTATCGGTCAGGTCCTAGTAACTTGGCTTCAGTCATTTTCCAACCGCCGTAACGTAGCTTCCTTGTGTCGTTTCTGTAAATATTTTTAGGGTAATTGTTCTGATGAGCTTTTCTCTTTGGCGACTTGACTGCATGCATTTAAGCACAATACTAGATTGAAAACCAGGAATTTCCTGTTGAAATGGTTAGATGGAACCGTAAAGTTCTTAATTCTCACTTCACGATTGTAGAACTCTCTTTTGGTTTGTTACTTTCCAGTCAACATTGATCTTCAAACATTGAAATTGGATCTTAATCGTCTTCTATTTTCTTAAGTTCTCTACTTTTATTGTTTTCTCTGCTTAATAATGGTTTCTTTTTCTCAGATTTTTTTCATACTCCGTAATCCCTTGGGGTGAAATGATAAAAAAAACAATGAAGAAATTCAAACTAAAATTTCCGTATGGGTAGATTCCAAAATTACCCATGTGTGGGTTTCCAGTTCAAAAGGCTTTCCTTTGTGTTGACCACGTTCACCATAGTCTATGAATATAGAATCCGGCACAGTACGTAATCTGTTCAATGAAACAACGTTAAAGATTAACACTCCTGAGTCAGACACTCTACTGAATCTGACTATATCACCAATACCAGACTTCGATATCAAAGGCTGGCAGTGAGTATTCCGGAAAAAACATGGCCGCCTTCATACACGTCTCATGGAATATTTTGAGCCTTCTGATTGGTTAAAGCTTCTATTGGTGAACTATAAAAATGAGTCAGCTCATTTTGGTTGGCTCACTAGTACACAAAAGGTACCCCAAAACTCCAATACTTTGCAAAATAGATTTGAAGGAGAAACGCTAAACAGAAATTATAAACAAAATTCATTTTTTCCGATTATATATTAATGTCTCACAAAATATTTTCATTGTTTAAACAGTTACATATTTTAAGCTTATATTTTAATCGGCCCATATTATCTTTCGCTTATCCGAGAATGTTAATGTGATATTTTTTATTAAAATTCACTCAATACAAGACTCAAGAGCCATTCAAGTTAACGCATTACCAAATTATGTGTCTAATATCAACCTAAGAGGGATAGTTAGGAACGGAATATTACGAGGATATGATGGATAGATAAAGCTTGATCCGAGACTTGATGAGGTTGTGATTTTAGTGCCCTGGGAAGCGTCCAAGCAGGATTCTCTTCCATAAAGTTGCAGCTCTTGGAAAGAAGCTTTCGAAGTGGAACGCCCCTCTTATCAATTGAATACGCCAGGAATGACGATGATTCAATCCTGTGCGCGTAGCAAGGCGAGTCTTACCTGATAAAGGTCTGAAATGGTTCCACTAAAGAATGATGCTCATTTGAACATTTGCCACGGAAATAGCGATAGATTAGCGAAAGGCTTGGGACATTGCGACTGTGAGAAAGGGGTGGTAGGGTGGTAAATAAATCATCACCCTACAAGTCCAGGTAAACGATTTTGAACTCTGTCAAGGCTTGAAAGTCAGAATTGGGCAGCTCCAACCCAGATATGTCACAATACTCCATTTCTGGTTTTATCTGACTCTTATAAGAATAAAGCATAGAACAGGGGTGGCCAAACTTTTTTAAAAGAGGGCCAGATTTGATGATTTGATGCGTGAGGGCCAACCATTCTGATAGATAGATAGATAGATAGATAGATAGATAGATAGATACATTTTTACAGTGAAGTTTATAGGCAGTTAGACATTAATTTCACATAATATAAACAAGGATGTCTATTCAAACGTATTTTCAGTAAATATAAAGTTTATATTCATTAAATATGATATAAATATGATTTTGAAATGATCAATAACAAAAATAGATACGTTATTGATTTATTCTTCTGTTACCAAATGCATCCTAACTTAACACAACATGGAAATCAATTAAAAATATTTAGAGGGTATAAACTCCTAAATGATTGCAGATTCTGAAAAAAAAAACAATGTTGGAGATGAATGCTCGTGTTCTCTATGAGATTACATCACCAATACCAATAATAAAAACAAACTTTTACATTGGTGATTTTAACACCACACTCTCTTGTAGGTTAAACTGTCACATATTCACACTAACTGCAATTCATACACATATCGATTATCGCACCACAAGCAACAAAAACACGTATAAATGAATTAAAACACGTATAAAATATTCATATGCTGATTTTCGGTGTTGCCATGATCTGTGAAAATTTCTAAACATGATATCACTTATACGATACACATATATTTGTATCTTAAATGTAAAGTTCCAAAAATGTCAAAATGTAGTCAACAAAGGTTATTGCTTACGACACTGATATTTCGTTCTGGATAATTTTTCTAATCGGATTGCTTTTGTCATCCCTAATAAGATACACATATATTTGTATATTAAATGTAACGTTCCCAAAATGCCAGAATGTAGTCAACAAAAGTTATTGCTTACGACACTGATATTTAGTTCTTGATATGTTTTTAATCGGTTTGCTTTTGATATCATTTATGCGAAACACATATATTTGTATCTTAAATGTAAAGTTTTCAAAAATACCAGAATGTCGTCTACAAAGGTTTTTGCTTACGAAACTGATATTTAGTTCTTGATAATTTTTCTAATCGGTTTGCTTTTGATTTGGTTTGGTTTGTTTTACGGCATATCAACCTCAATGGGTTATTTAATGTCAACAAAATTTTCATTGTTGGTAAAAATCTTTTCAAAAAATCTCTTTCTGGTAATATTTTTTCCTTCAAAAATCTATTTCTTTTAAGAATTGTCTTTCACTGGTGATATTTTTTTCAAAAAATTTATTGCTGGTAATATTTGTTTTTTCAAAAATATATTGTTGATAATAATATGTTTTACAAAGTTTTTCTGGTGTTAAAACCTATTTTTACACTTTCATAGTGTTTTGACCAGAGTTTGGGGGTTGACTATTTGCCCATAGCTGGAACCCTAACAGGTGCTGTCACCCCGGGTCAGAGTGGACCTGGGGATATCACCAATTAAGAGTTGTTTCCACGTTCCTCAAAACCCCCTAATCAAAGGCCTTGCCGTTGGATGTAGTTTATCGTCATACCTAGGACGAGTAGTTTATAGTCTTACCTAGGACGCGGACCTAGTTTATCGTCTTACCCAGGACGCGGATGTAGTTTATCGTCATACGGTTTTCTAATCGAATCTTTAATCTTCTTGGTTATTGTTCCATGGAATAATAGCCTAGATGATAGATTTGGTGACATAGTAATTGTGAGTTCAATCCCGAGTCAAGATAGTGCGGGTTTACTCAGAATCAGGACTAGTACTAACTGAGTACCACTAAAAGGATAATTAACCAAGACGGGATATCCATAGACATAGATAAAGGAATTAAAACAATTTACTCCGCAGTTTGAATAAAGTGATCAGTTCGATATTACCTAATGAAGGATGGAGGGCACAAAATGCCGAAATTTTTTGATAGTAACAAAAAATACGAGAAAATTCAACCGACTGTAAATGATTATATGATATCCAAAATTCGAACAGCGATCAGTGATATCGGAGATTTCATTTGACTGATTCGTTTTCTACAACTTATCGCAACCATTCGCAGGTTATTTAAGGCCAGAAAATATTTTCTGATTGTAAGTTTTCTTTTAGATAATAATTGATTAGAGATAGGTATCTTACTAATTAACACGTAGTTTTGGAGAGAACTGGTCGTGTCGTTGGAGAGACAACATTTTTATTACGAAACACATTCTTTTTTAAATCTCTGATATATTGATTAATTTTATTATTTTCTTTTTTTTTTCAGAAATGCATCGAACATCGTGGGGTAGGATAGGGTCTTGGTTGCCTTTTCTATTGATATTTATCACGACTTCATCAGCGATTGGTAAGTAATCTTTTCCTTTTTCTAAATAAATTTCATGTTATTCAACATATTTCTAAATATTTTGTGATGTCAACGAACACTCGTTGCCACTTTTGCAATATCAACGAAGATACGTTGTCACTTTTCGTAATACAAGTTGTAGTAGAGACTTTGTAATCGCAGATACAACTATAGTAACGCCATTGAACAATGCTGGTGTCAGACGCCTTCAAATAACACTCCCACTAATAGTACTTGCTCGATAATACTCGCTCGAAAAATAACCACGGAACAGTGATCCGAATAGTAATCCGTATAGTGATCAGTATAAAGAAGTAGTATAGAGGATAGTATAGAGAAACGCGATCCGTATAGTAATAGAGGACAGAGTAGAAATAGTGATCCGTATAGTAATAGAGGATAGAATAGAAATGTCGATCACTTAGACGCCACGCTAATTCCCATATATACATTTCCTTTACTCTCACGTTTATTCAAAATGGGATCGCCTGTGTTTGAACTCCAGTGTCGGCAGCGACACTATATAACAGAATTATACTTCCGTCATATCCACTGAAGAAGCATTAAAAATAAAATCGTTTAGATAAATAGATACACAACGTAAACCTAAATCAAGTTTTATTTAGTAATTTTCAAAAGTTTATAATATAACAACGTTAATCATATAGCTTTTACAATGAGATGCATATTACACTTTTAAACTTTTTATAATCGTTGTATCGGGTAGCTTTCAATGAGAATCAAGTAACAACAAGTCTCGTCAATACCTCAGTACTCACCGCAGTATCTTCCCGCATCTTAATAATGGATGGTTTCTATCCTTCGTCGGATATCTAGTTCTTTCACCTACTTCTGAAATATCTACAGGACTTTGCCCAAGTGTTCCAATAATCAGAGGCCACTTTCCTATTCCGGAAATTTATTCAGTTCACAGGCTTGTCACTTTCTGTTGTACCTCATGTTTTCGAGATAAGTGAGGAAAATAAATAAGGAAGACTAACTCGTAGATAAGTAATGAAATAGAAGGTTTACTACACGAAAGTGCACTAAGAAATGGATCTAATGCTAACTCGGTATTTACCCAAGCTCCCCACAGAGTGCGGTGTTGCACAAGGCCAGTTTTACGTGGGTCTTTCCTATCCCGTAGGCCTGGGAAAACATTCCCCGTAGACCTCCGTCTACCTCCCCAGATGAGATTCTGCCCTTCGACATAGGCTCGTCTGGGTTCCTCTCTCTGCTTGAAGGCAGAGAGTTCGACAAGCACTAAGAACTTAGCGCGTGTCTAAGACTTATCAGAAACCCCCCACTGGGTTATCTTGTGACACAAGGCTGTTTATTTAACGTAGGTAACCAGAGCGTGAAAACTTGGCCAACTGGTTCAAATTTACCCGGTACCCCCTTACGCGGGATCGGTCACAGAGTTTGTCTTAGACATAGCTGGTCAAGGCTACGGAACAGATACTACAATCTGATCATAGCCTCTGGACCGAGGAACACCTGACCTAATGCCGACTCGGTATTTATCAGATACCCCTCCAACTGAGTTAGGTTGTGATACAAGTTCGGTTATTTAACCAGGGGAATCCGAGCGCGAACACACTGACCACTGGTCTAAATTTACCCAGTCCCCGCTTACGCGGGATCAGGCACAAATCTTGTCTTAGCAAGATATAGCTGCTTAAGGCCACGGAAGAGATACTTCAATCTGATTATAGCCTTTGGACTGAGGAACACCTGACCTAATACTGACTCTCCTCAACTTCGCTTTACTCCGCTTATTCATATAAATGGCCGATTCCATTCATTTACGACCGATATGACACTTTCTTCTAAACCGTTTTCTCATATCAATGGCCTTCAAACGAATTAATCATATAAATTTCAAAGAAAACTATCCTTCAGCAGATGCCATAATCTGTTGCTTCTAAGTCACACACGGATTACGTTAGAAAAATTATTTAGGTGATCTATACAGCTCAAGTTTTGTGCCTAACATCAAACGAATAAATAATGTAAATCTTAAATAAGTTGATCTTCTCTCAGCCCTATCGACTAACGCTATAAAATTCCAAGCGAAAGATTTTATCAACTAAAAAAGAAAAAAAACATATTATTCGAAAACTTTCAACAGTAGTGTTGTGGTGTGGGGTCTGGCAAGACACAACACATAACTCAACAGTTTGTTATAATATTAGTATTTAATACTTAGCTAGACAAATCACTGAAATCTTCGGTATTTACCCGAGACCTCACCACAATGCCATTTTCTTACGTGGGGCGTTCCGAGTCCGTAGGCTCGGTCAAAAATTGCCAGTAGACCCCGCATACATGGGGTCGTGTAGCTGTCTACCTCCCCAGACGAGAATCAACCCTTCCGTATAGCCTCGTCTGGGTTCCTCTCCGCCTGGAGGCAGAGAGTCAACAAGCAGAGTTAACTGTAATCGTTAACTCCTCAAATGATTTTCTAAGAATAGCACAAGGCCGAAAAGTATGGAGCACCACGTGAGGATCGAACTTCAGGATTCTGTTTTAACTGACCAGCTTTCTAACCATTACGCCACGTCGAAGTTGCCAGATAGCATTATCTTCTCTTCTAGACAATTTCCCAGGACTACTTATCATGAATGCCAGTTATCATAGTAAGGAGGTTAACTAGCTTTTACCACAACAAGAAGCAACATAAACCCTAAAAACGGGGGCTGCAATCGTCGACTTATTATTTTACAATTTGATTTATTTCCATAACAAATGCTCGTTATTTTCCATCTCTCACTTTCTTTACATTTGAACTTAACAACAGCTCTCCTTTTTTTTTAAGTTAGCTAGATTTGGTCATCTGCTCTTAATTGAGCGATCCGCTTAAATATTAATTTCTCCAGAAAATGTCCCTTTACATGGTTACTAGAGTCATGTTCATGATTCAAGAGGAGATAGGTAGCGCGTTGGAGATTTCATGTTGCCCTAGAGACGCCATGAAGTCCAAAGTTCAGCTTGATATCAATCTACCAAGATGATGGGACCAATCACACGAGGTGAATGGCGGCGTGAAAACGAATTGGATTCTGAAGTAAAATCCGTGATGTTGAATGTCATGTGTAAAGAGTCGATTTGATATTTGTTAACTTTCTTTTATTTACAGACGGCGGGGTGGAATCCAATTAGCTTTGAGCTTTGATTAGGAAAAGGTGAATTGTGAAAGGAACAATTAGCAAATTCTCGCTTGACTTGATTAATCCACTGTAAAGCACCAACAAAGATGAATATTGCATTTTCATGATTGTATTTTTCCCTTCTCATAATAGAAAACGTTGCAGTAATTAAAATAAAAAGGCCATGGCTTGCTACTGGTTGTTATATTAATTTCGCGCAGGTCGGAGAATGCTGTTAAAAAAAGGTCGAGGCACGTGACTTTCGGATAAAAATTATATTAATTCACGATTTCGAAAGATTAAAAGGATTTATTTTGGATTACTAGGTTTTTTTAAGGATTTGATTGTTTCTGATCGGAAGTAATTTTGAAAAAACGTTTTCTTTAATATATATCCATATATATATATATATATATATATATATATATATATATATATATATATAATCATATTTTTTAAAGACAGGAAGACATTTTTGTATCTTATTTCCAAATCTAAGTGACTTAAAAGTTTTATAATTGCATATTTATATTTGTTCAGTTTCATTCTAATCGTTTCATTTGAAGCAAGGCAATAAAGCCACTAAGGCGCAAGAGGTTAAGGAGTATGAAGAAATATTTGAAAAAGAAAAACATTATTAAGGAGAGAGAACAATAGAAAAGCAGTAATTAAGAATACAAACTGATATTGCATTTAATTTTTTGAAGATCAAAGTTAATATATATATAAAGAGAGAGAGAGAGTTTATACACACACACATATATATATATATATATATATATATATATATAGATAGATAGATAGATATGAGAAAGCGAGAGAGAGAAACAGAATGATCCGCAAGTATAAAGCGGTAACTATATATATATATATATATATATATACAACTGACGCCAATATGTACGCAGTAGAGAGTGATTCATTTTGAAGTGACTTCAAGCGGGAAGAGAGTTCTACAAGCGAGCTGTGCGAGAGAAGACATTATTAGCATGGAACATACGGTTAAATTTACGCAAAGATAAGACCATCACGAATAAATAACTTCCAGCCTCAGTTGGTCATGCATCCAAAACAGCTTGTCTGCTATGGTTGCTGCTTTAATTATTTTTGCCATTGAACCTTTTGTGTCAAACGAAACGCAAAACTGTCTTCAGTCTGCCTCTCCTTACTCTTCGTTTCTTTACACATTGCTACTAATTATGCCTGATTTTCGAACGTGGTTTATATATTGTATATTCGGGTTAGTAACCGTTTTGCCGCTACGAATCCCGACTTTATTTTGTTGCTTTTTGTCAAATATGGGATGCAGCCTAGGGGAACGAAGATTAACCTAAAAAAAAGTAAAGACATAAAGATTCTTTTTAATGTTCAGATTTAATGGGGCTCCTTCGAACTAATTTGAAACATTTCAGTGTATTTAGGTCCCTGTAACTGGAGTAGGTCTTTAAGAAATCTAAAATTATTTTTTCTACTCTATCTGTGCATTTGATTTCTAGCTATAATAAAAGTTATTATCTTTGATTACAGTGTGATACAATACAAGAATCTTTTCTCTCTAATCACTATGATGTATATATATATATAATTCTCAAAATATGTGTGATCAGATGTTGTTTATGCATTTCCACAGTTTTCAGCCGATTTCGATTTTTTTTTTTTTTTGGTTGATAGATAATTCTTCATTGCCAGTTTTGAGTCTAAATTGGCTGGAATAAAATTACAACTTTAAAGGTAAAAAATCGAAAAACTCATTTTTTACACTTCGCGCAAATATCAAAAGCCAAATTTAATGTCTGTAAAAAAAATCGTAAAATCAATTTAGGGAGTTGAAACGCAAAAGTTTATCAGAATTATACAAAAATTATATTATAAATAAAAATTATCGTATATTATTATTATAACGGTCCATGGAAGAGGTCCCTATTAAAGAGGAAGCCTAAAGATACTGAGATGCATCAGAAATATGCTAAGAATATCATGGACAGACTAGATGAGTAACGAGGAAATGTTAAGGGAAACAAAAAAGACACCTGTATTTAGAATAAGTTAAAAAATTTCTGGAGCCATAATTACGAAAGAGGTCATGAAGAAATGTAACATATTAAAAAGGTTTTGGAGAAAATGAACATACGAAAAGGTTCCTGGATAGATTTACCATATTAAAGAGTTCTTGGAGGAATTGATCATATTAAAGATGTTTTGGATGAGATATTTACTAACCTCCCTACGCGACGCGGTCAGATGTGGCACAAAGCCGAATTTAATGTTGGTGAACAGAGCGTGTAGGCTCGGGCAAATATTCCCCGTAGACCCAGTATACACAGGGTCGGTTAGCTGTCTGCAATCCCCAGACGAGACTCTGCCCTTCGACATAGACTCTTCTGGGTTCTTCTCTGTCCGGGGGCAGAGAGTTTGACAAGCACACTGTGGAAGACCACAGTGAAGAAGTTTTGGAGAAATGTAACATTCTTGGAGAAACTGAAAGTGAGGCAGAGGGAAACATCAAGAAACCTACCTAAATAGCATGTGTAAACGGGCAGCAGAAGACTAAATAAGAAGGTAAGTAAAATGAGAAACATTGCTAAATAATATTAAAAACATTACCCACTGTTACAAATGGCATTAAGCTAGAGAGAGAGCCATGATCGTGCACGTTCTGACTTGCTATAATATCAATGTCGGCGAAGTGTTGTGATAAAAGAAATAATGATGAGGAGAATATTTGGAAATAACCTTGAAATAATGATGATTATAATTGTATAGTTATCTCTGTATAAGTGCGGGTCATTCTCTCTCTCACTATATATATAGGGTGACCCCCAAAATGGGGACGTTTTAACAATCCAATCAAACCAAGAGTGATGGAAAAAAATATTTAATTCATAGTAATTGAAACCTTAAAACATGCCATTTAAGAAACAATGATTGAATTTTCATTTTTTTAAATTACGTCCTGTAGATGGCGTCTTCCCGTACGAATGCATTCTTGAAATCTGCTGTTGAGATTCCTCATTGACTGCTGCAACATCTCAGCTGGGATAGTGTGAATTTCATTCTCGTTACTAAAATGGCGAAATTTTTACTTGCTCAACGTCACTGTCTCGCATTGTTGCCACTTGCTCAAGTCTGGCAATACGCAATTCAAAAATTCCCGTTTTTTGGGTCACCCTGTATAATGATATTATTCCAAGCGTAGCTTCGATGTGGCACAAGGCCGTAAATAAGGAGCACCCAGTGAGGATCGAACTCACTATTCAGTCGTAATTGTTCTAGCGAGACAAGCATGCTGAACATTACACCACCTCGAGGTGCCCTATATATATATATATATATATATATATATATATATATGTATATATATATATATATTTATATATATGTATATAAAGATATATATATATATAAAAATATATATATATAAAGATATATATATATATATAAATATATATATATATATAAAGATATATATATGTATATATATATATAAAGATATATATATTTAAAGATATATATATATATATATAAAAAAATATATATATATAAAGATATATATATGTATATATATATATATATATATATAAAGATATATATATATAAATATATACATATATATATATATCTTTATATATATATATATAAAGATATATACATATATATATCTTTATATATATATCTATATATATAAAGAGAGAGAGAGAAGAAAGTGAGAGTGAGAGAAAGAGAATGACCTGCAAGTATAAAGCGGTAACTCTCTTTCTCTCTCTCTCTCTCTCTCTCTCTCTCTCTCTCTCTCTATCTCTCTCTCTCTATCTATCTATATATATATATATATATATATATATATATATATATTCGAAGGTATGTACACCATAGAGAGTGATTCATTTTGAAGTGATTTCAAACATTTCCCGTTCGCCTAAACACTCAAAATTAATTTCGTTAATTTCATCAATAGTCCTCTTCTTAAACGGAAGGCATAATTTGAAATTATTTTGAAGTTAATTAAACTGAGGCGGGTACACGTCTTCGTTTCTGAGTGCGCAATTAGCTTACATCAAATTTACACGAAAGGCACGCACAGAAAAGCAATAATGAAAACTAAAATTAAAACAAAAACACGCGAAAACGTTTTGATGAGCCCCAACTAAAACAGAGAAATTAAAACGGAAGTACTCCCAACTCGGTATTTCCTGATATTCATCTGCGTAGAAAAAGTTTTATAATCTTATGCACTTAAAGGACACCAAAGGCGGTCTTTATATTAATGTTACTTTCTATTTGTGGAAGTTATATTATAATTTGCAAAAATAAAAACGCGAAAATAAAGGGAACGTTTATGCAATTAGTCACACTCCCCAGTATATTTCAAACATATAGTTAGTTTTACTTGTACTACGACTATTCTCTAATTAGCAGCAATCGAGCGTGAAATGATTCCTGTGTATACATACATCATCTGCTCAGATCTAGACTTTCACATAGATGTTATTCTGGTTGAAAATCTAAACTGCCAGCTCTCTACAACCATTTTTAAGGATCACTGATTAAAAATGGCTTCAAACAAATGACCCTTGAATGTCCGAGAGAAAGTGTTTTCTCATCAAATCTACAGAATCACAAGCAGAACATCAAAAGCAACATCTATTGATTCTTAATAAGGAATGATGTCTTCTAGAAACTAAGCCATGTATTAAGGGATATGAAATGTTTCGAAAAATAAAAACTGATTGATTGCATTAGTTTTTACCGTTTATCAACCATTTGCAGGTTATTTAAAGCCAGAAAATATTTTTAGGTTGTAAGATTTTTCTTATGTGCGGGGAGACAATAATTGTTAAGTGGTACAAGTCTAACTAATTAATACACAGTTTTTTTTTTGTTTTGTTTTTTAAGCTTATCACCCCAAGCAAGGGTGGAAGCCACTAGCACGCAAGGGGTTACAGAAGGTTTGGAGGAAGAGCAGATAGGAGTGGTAAAGGAGAGGATGTGGAGAAAGATAGTGGATCGATCAAGGCAAGGGGGTTACAGAAGATTTGGAGCGAGAGCAGATAGGAATGAAAGGTGAAAGGATGTGGAGAAGGGAAGTGGATAGATCAAGGCAACTGGAGATGTCGATTGACGTTACACTTAAATAGTTGGAGATTGTATTTGTCAGGAAAACAGGAATAAGGAAGGGAGTTCCACAGGCGAGATGTGCGAGACATGAAGCTATTGGAGTAGAAGAGACGTATACATCTAACAGTTTCAACGGTGAAGGGGTGGGAACGGGATGCCAGCCTCCTAGGACGTTTAAATTCATGAGGCCTAGGATCCAGCGAAAGCAGCTCATCGGAGCAATTACCGTGAAAGTATTTGTAGAAAAGACAGAGCGAGGCAACGTCGCGTCTGTGAGAGAGCGACTGCAGACGAGATGACAGATCAGGGCCAATTACATTGCATATCCGTCTCTGGATCTTATCAAGAACCCTGAGGCAAACAGCAGGGGCTCCAGGCCATATATGACAGCAATACTCCATGCAAGGGCGAGTGGTCGATTTATAGATTTGGAGGATCGATTCCAGGCAGAAAAATTTCCTGGCTCGGCACAGGGGCTGAAGAAGGTGTGGATGTCATACCTTTCCCAAGGGTATTTACGCGTAAGTAACCTAACTAAAATTGCAAATCAGATCTTCAATTAACAATTCATTGTCATTATCCATTATATCACCCAAGATGTCACCCAAGCAGTCACCCAAGATGTCACCCTTCTAGTTGCTGACCAAGTTCAACGTTGCTTATTTTCGTTGATCATACAGAAACAAAGAAAAGAGTATTGGAATACTATGTAATATTTTATCTCATATATATATATATATATAGAGAGAGAGAGAGAGAGAGAGAGAGAGAAAGGAGAGGGATGACGTGTTGCAGAGTGATTAGAACGTTAGTTTTCCGAACATCGATAGATGAATTCGAATCTCACAATGGTGGATTAGTCAAAGAGTTTCTCCTTGATAATATCGTCATGGGGAGACGATCCGTGCAACACCGTTGACAATTGTCTGATAAACAATACCGTGGTTTGATGCCAGCCCTGTGACTGAAACTGAGTCGGCCAATAGGAAACTGTATATGTTTGTGCCCCTGAGGGTGAACCCGTTTGAGAATACTGGCCTGATTCAAATGGTTTAACACGCCAGACCAGGAACTCTCTCAAAGCAACTAATAACTAAAGCCTGCGCAGCACAGGTGCCGTGTAAACCCCAAGAAAGAAAAAAACACAAATATACCTGAGTGGGCGTTTTCATCAAAGTGCAACTACATATATATATGTGTGTGTGTGTCTGTGTGTATGTATGGGATAAAGTGATCAATATCAGAAACAGAGCGTACATAAATATAATAGTGAACATTGAAGTCAATACTCAGAGGCGACAGACTGTTTCATGCTAAACGCAATCATCAAGTCACTATATATTTATGTGTGAGCGTGTATGTGTGTGTGTGTGTGTGTGTGTGTGTGTGTGTGTGCATAGGATTAATGCAAAAAGAATTTGTCACTGAGCTGACTGATGCCATACTCATTGCTTTATATATAAATATATATATATATATATATATATATATATATATATATATATATATATATATATAATTATTTATTTGAATATTACAACATAAATATGTTATAAAATCACGACAAAAGTAGCCATTTTGTTTCAACACTTCTTGTGTCTTGTCAAGTGATAATATAGAATACATATATATATATATATATAGAATACATATATATATATATATACATATATATATATATACATGTATATACATGTATATACATATACATATATATATATATATATAGAATACATATATATATATATATATATATATAGAATACATATATATATATATATATATATATATATATATATATATATATTATATTTATAGATAGATAGATAGATAGATAGATAGATTAGAATTTGACTATTGACACTGTTGTGTCGATAGTCAAATATATGCTTCATATTTTACAATATGAAGCATATATCGGCAGTTCATTTATTAAATACAATTTGTTTCCCTTAACTACATATTTCTGGTTTTGAAGGGACAATCGTAGAGAATTTCCCCTTTTAAACCATTAAAACAAAAAAATAATCAAATCATATTATAATTATCAATGTGTATTTCTTTATATATTTCCTGTACCATCTGTAGTGGGAAGGGAAGTAAATCAACTGAAGTTAGTAAATTTACGAGTCATTGCTTACCTTATTTGTCATAATAAAATATACAAATACAATATTTATCTGTATTTAGATAAAATTAGTTTCCGTTCAAAACGAACCGTTTATTTAATCAGTTCCTATAGATGGCAGTCTTATTTGTTCAAAACTTTCATGTAAGGGACTCAGATATCTTTAATTATTAAGTGATCGTCTTGCTTCGACTTGGTTTTGAAATAGGCTTTGTCGTAGCCGTCTTCTGTTGCTAATTTCTTTTCTTCTGAGAGATACTTCCATTTCAGTTATTGTAAACAGATAAATGTTTTAACATGAAAATACATTGAGCGAAAGGTGATTTATATAATGCCTGGAGTAATCACTGAATCATAGATACCAGGTGAGAAGACCTGTGAAAGAGAGAGGGAGAGTAGAGCAAAGAAGATAAAATGAAACGGAGGACGAATCTAACGGAAGAAAAGAAAGATACGAGAAAGCAAATGCAAGAACGTCTTCAACAAGAAACAGAGTAGGAACACGTTAGGAGGAGGAATGAGAACAGTGGCTTCACGAGAAATTTACAAAACACAGTTCCTATAGTAAATGATCTCTATCTATAAAAGGCAGGATATGTGTGTGTGTGTGTGTGTGCGTGTGTGTGTGTGAGAGAGAGAGAGAGAGTGTGTGTGTGTGTGTATCGAATGCACGGCCGCAATTTTCGACGGATTTGCACCAAAATTTACATGCACATGCTCCAAGTTAGTAGAAAGGCCAAGACTGACTTTGCTTTTCCCAACTCCCATCGACAGTGGAAATAATCGATTTTTTCATGCTTCTACGGCAGTTTTCATGTAGTTTGCGGCCATTTTCTACTGGTCACAGTGAGAGCCTATAGCTGGCTGCCACGAATAGACAGGAAGATTTTATTGGCCAGCGTGAGAGATAACAGCTGACTGACACGAATGTTAACTAGCATGCTAGCATGCCAAAAGATCGATAGCTGCATTCGTCACAAGTGGGAAAAATTTAAATCTGCATGGCAGTTTACTCCAATTGGCTCATTCGCTTGCGAAAACTCAACGTTGATTCTGATTCCGAAGAGCTGGGTTGGGTGTGAAAAAATATTTTTTGTTTTTCCAGTTACGAGTCCTTTTTTAAAGCTGCTCGTTTTGTGTTCATTTTGTTTAGTTCTTTTTTCGTAACAGATTTAATGTTTAGTATAGAGCTTAGAAAAAATTTGCAGTGTGAGATAGGCAAGAAGTAAGACATGTAGCAACATCAGCACGGCAAAGAGCACTCCTTTAAAGGCAAGGAAGGGCAAAAATATTTTAAGTCAAGTGATAGCGATTGCTGTATGAGTCGTACGATTTTTGAATCAAGCACGGGCAACGTCGGGCCGTGCTGCTCGTCTTCTATAAAGTGAAGCCAATTATCAACAATATAACTGCGGTGGATATAAAATAATCATATATTTTTGACGACACGGCCACTCTAGCATAAAAAGAAAACAAATAATGATTATTATGATTCTTCTCTTATAAGTTTGCCCATGCTGTCAAAATACAAGGAAAGGTTAAAATAATTTGGCAATCGCATTGTATGAAAAAAAAAATGGCCAAAAAATTTCCTTCTCTCTTTTTCTTCTTCATCTTTAACACTTCATAAATATTAAACTTGAAGGTGGTGAACCGGAAGTTGTTCGAGATTGGAATATAAAGACCAGAGGAATCGCAATGGGTTAGACGAGTCTTACACTATGAGAATAGTTGTAGCTGACAGATGACAAAAAAAAGTCGATATCCGGCCAATAACGACTGGGTGGAGAAAGAGTATGTTGTTGTAAGTCTCGAAACCTCTCATGATCTTCGACTAAAATACATCTTTGATTGTATGTGACAAAGCATCATACCCATGTATTTCACAAAACTGCTCAACTGTTTATACTCCTGATTATAATTAAGGACGTTATTTTCTAAGTAAAGCATAAAAAAACTATATTTCTGTGCTCATTGTACAATGACTTGAAACTTCATCAGCAATAGAAATCCACCGCATAGTGTTGTAAAAATATAGTTAAAAAAATATATATATATGTGGATATACACTTTTTTTATTTTACAAGTAGATTATGACTATTGTGAGCGTATATATAAATATATGTATGCTTGGGCTTGCCGTGCTGTGTCTCTAGCATCTTTGTTTGTATTACGTTTATTATATGTTTTTTCTCTCTTCTCTGCCCATTTATTCATGTCATCCATTACAGACTTTCTTGTTCTTCATAATTTCTATTCCCCGTTAACAGTTCTGATGAGAGGGGACGAAACCGGCCGACTGGTGTTTTTATTTTAAATCTATCATGGCCTATAATAAAAAAATTGTTTTTTATGTCTTAATATATATATATATATATATATGTGTGTGTGTGTGTGTGTATATATATATATATATATATATATGTGTGTGTGTGTGTGTGTGTATATATATTTATATATATATATATATATATATATATATATATATATATATATATATATATATATATATTGGTTGCACCAAACGATGAGAAACGAAATGCATCTCTGTTATTAATATAAATTTTGACTTTGGTATTAGGCATCGAGCATTGTTTTATTACCACATGCACTAACTATGCGCTATTTATATTTATATAGATGTAATGACAAAAGTACGCAGGTGTAGGCTTTAAGAAAACTTTATTCAAATGTCCTTTTACAGTCCCATTAAACAGAAATAGTTCTCTCTCAAAGAGGAGAGTAACGAAACAAGGAGTGGTCACATAACAATACATCTATATAATGTCAGATTAAAAATAAATCCATTACTTCCTTAGACACACACACACACACACACACACACACATATATATATATATATATATATATATATATATATATGTATATATATATATATATATATATATATATATGTATATATATATATATATATATATATATATAAATATAAAAGTGGACATGGAAGTCAGCACTTAGAGGCGACAGTCTGTTTCATGCTAGTGCAATCGTCAGGCGACGTCAGAGTCGCCTGACGATTGCACTAGCATGAAACAGACTGTCGCCTCTAAGTGCTGACTTCCATGTCCACTTTTATATTTACACACGCTCTATCTCTGATATTGAGCACTTTACCCCATAAATATAGCACACTTTAAGACTATATTCTGCATATATATATATATATATATATATATATATATATATATATATATATATATATATTAAGGCATAAAAAACATTTAATAATGTCTTCTCTCGCACAGCTCGCTTGTAGAACTCTCTTCCGGCTTGAAGTCACTTCAAAATGAATCACTCTCTACTGTGTACATATTGGCGTCAGTTGTATATATATATATATATATATATATTATATATATATATATATATATATATATATATATATATATATATAGTTACCGCTTTATACTTGCGGATCATTCAGTTTCTCTCTCTCTCTCGCTTTCTCATATCTATCTATCTATCTATGTATATATATATATATATATATATATATATATATATGTATGTATAAACTCTTTATATATATATTAACTTTGATCTTCAAAAAATTTAATGCAATATCAGTCTGTCTTCTTAATTACTGCTTTTCTATTGTTCTCTCTCCTTAATAATGTTTTTCTTTTTCAAATATTTCTTCATACTCCTTAACCTCTTGCGCCTTAGTGGCTTTATTTCCTTGCTTCAAATGAAACAATTAGAATGAAACTGAACAAATATAAATATGCAATTATAAAACTTTTAAGTCACTTAGACTTGGAAATAAGATACAAAAATGTCTTCCTGTCTTTAAAAAATATGATTATATATATATATATATATATATATATATATATATATATATATGGTGAAATTAATATTCGGAAATCCTGAAATTTTTTAATTAACATAGTTGTAAATGATGAAAAAAACTTAAAATCTATTATATATTATTTATAAAATTTCGAGACCAAAAAGTATTTGTACAAAATATGTCATTAATATCAAAAGGCTTAAATTATGTTTATTTCCATAATTCTATTTAAGATTTTGCTAGACTTTTCTAATTATCTTATTACCCTAACAATCTAGAACATTTCGCAATTTATTTCTTATATAAGTTTATCTCCGCACACAAATCATATACAATAATTATCATCATGGGGAAAGGCAAGGAAGATATCCTGAATACATCATTTACTACTATTAGGTTCCGTTACTGCTAAATATTAAAAGGTGAAGACTGTTGAGAACAAATCGAGGTCTGGTACACGGCGCTAATTCAAGAAAATCCAATGACTACTCGGGGAGAAATACAGGAAGAATTAAAAGCCTCAGACATTATTGTTACGAGACAAACAATAAGCGACGAACCGCATAGAAGTCAACTAAGTTCACGTTCTCCAAGAAAAACTCCACTACTATTGAAGAAACATAGGGATGCCCGGATAAAATTTGTTTGTGAGTCTAAGAATAAACCTGAATCATTTTGAGAAAGTGTTTTATGGACAGATGAAGAAAAAAGTGAATTATTTTGGCGTAATTCAAGGACTCACGTTTGGAGAAAAGACGGCACAGACTTTGCACCAAAGTACACAATCTAAACAGTGAAATTGTGTGGTGGCAAAATCTTAGTTTGGGGATTTTTTCTGCTAATGCTACGGGCAATTTTGAGATAACAGATGTTAGAATGAATTCAAAAGTATACCAAAATGTTTTGGACTCTAATTTGATTGGATCAGTAGTAAAGCTTGAACCCCCAAATGAATAGATTTTGCAACAAGATAATAACCCTAAACATACGACTGAATCTACGAAAAAATGGCTTATTGAAAACGATGTCAATACACTCGAATGGGCATCACAGTTTCCAGTCTTGAATGCAATAGAGAAATTGTGGCATTTATAAAAGCATTCAGGTTAATACAAGAGCTCCAAAAACAACCTATACCGAAAGAGAATATGCAAAGATGAATGGAGTAAAATACCAACGGAAACTTGTAAATCATTGATTAAAAGCTACAAAAGAGACTGGTTGCTGTTGAATTGCATAAGAGATATGCTGCAATGTATTAAATGGGTATTATAATTCTGTACGAATATTTTTTCGCCTCCAAACTTTTTCATTTCATATAATTTCACTAATATAACAATTGTTATGATTTTTTTCTACATATTGCAGCTTTATGCCATTGTATACAAATATTGTATGTATTATGAAATTTGCTAAAAGAAATGAGAAATTTGAGAGATAAATAAGTCTTCGTTCATAGAAATGTTATGTTACTGTTATGAATAATCAAGATTGGATTCTCCTTGTTTTGTTACTCCCCTTTCTGAGAGAGCTATTTCTGTTTACTGGGACTATAAAAGCACACTATACTATATATCTCAGGAGAATAAAGCTTTCTTAAAGCCTACACCTGCGTGCTTTTGTCATTACAGTTGCTACAATCAGTAAATAAGAAAAGGATAACAGAATAAAATATAAAAGGTACATATGCATATAGAGACATATATATATATACTAGCTTAAAAGCCGCCCTATCTGCGGAGATATCTTGATTGGGCCTTCGGCTTGTTCAGGAGTTTAAGAGTCCCTAAGTCTTTGAATATTCTCAGCATTGGAATTTCTCCTGGATGCCGTTTGATCTGGATTTTCATTTGAAGAGAACTTTGTTTTCCTCGCTTCAGACTTGGCTCTTTTGATTGCAATTTGGTCTTCTGTTCGTGGAGATTTCCTTTTGCGGGGCATACTGCTGCCGTATGCGATAGGTAACAATAAACTACAGAAGAAATCAAAATTGATCGCTGCATTTAAGTATTGCATTAATATTTCAGCTTACTTTTTAAAACTTCAATGATAATTCTTCTGCCGCCACTTAATTTAAAGACAATTTGATGTACGTAGGCCCTTAATTTCTGTACAAACAATTATATATTATTTTTTTTTTTTTGTATTTCATGGGTTACTTTCGCTGGATTTCGTAATTTATTTCATTTATTCCCAAAATTTTTACCTAGTTATAAAAATTTTTATTGTACAAAAAATTAGTTGCAAATCATGCTAGTGCAATCGTCAAGAAACGATTGCACTAGCATGAGACAGACTGTCGCCTCTTAGTGTTGACTTCAATGTTCACTTTTATATTTACACACGCTCTATCTCGGATATTGAGCACTTTATACCATAAATATAGCACACTTTAAGACTATATTTCTTCATAAATATATATATATATATATATATATATATATATATATATATATATATATATATATATATTAGGGTAGGTTGATTTTTCACTTTTTTAAAATATCAAAAAGAATAATGTACAGAGACTTGTGTATAGACCTACTAAGTACTGAAGATTAGATCTGACACTTCAACGGTTTTTTGAGCATTTGGCATCAAATATCGTAGACAAAAATGCACTGAAAAATCCACGATTTTGCAAGATTTGGACTAAATATTGATAAAAAAAAGACCATCAATTTCACTATTTAAATCAGGGAATATTGTTTGATCAAAAGGAAATAAAATGTAAAAATTATAAGTAAACTTCAAATTGAAAAATCTGCCCCCCCATATTCACTGACTACTTTGAAATGCTGTTTTTTACCTCATGAATCAAGCAGTATTAGTTGAATACATTAAAAAATTGATTTTTTTCTGTTTTGAATGAAAATACAACAAAGAAATATGGAAAAATAAAGAATAGTTTTATAATTTAATAGGGGTTAATAAAATATAGTCAAATAGCTCCATATAAGAACCCTCAAACGAAATTGATGGGTTCAATTTCTGACACAAAGCTTTTGCTATTATGTTCTGGTGCATGCTTCAAAGCCATACACAGATTGCGAAGCTTCTGTTGTTAAATTGACTGCCCGTTCCACGCTTTGAGAATGTGAGGGCAAATCTGGCAAGTCAAGCTTCGTACCATTTAATAATTATTCCCGAAGTTCATTTTCAAAATATTCTTCTGTGAGTGGTGGTTCACAAACTCCACTTAATGACAAATCTTTTAACTGTGTCCAGTGCATGGCTTTAAAATTGATAGATGTGATTCTTTTTAATCTTTTCTTGGTTTGCTCCCCATTCATGAAAGAATATAAAAATTAATTTGATTTATTTTTAAAAAAATGCACTCTGTACTGCTTTAATATTTATGGTGAAATTAAATAAAATCGTGAAAATGATTCTTTAAATCGGCATAACTAATTTAGTCAGTTTTATATGAATAAATATTTACTAACCTAATGTCCAAAATTCTTTTTATAGCTTCTTCCCTCACTTCCCGTTTATCAGATTTGACCATTGAATATAAGATATTTTCAGGCAGTAAGGCGAAAGCATTGTATTGTATATTTTTCAGTGTGATCTGTTGGATTTAATATGGTTGCTTCCTAATCCTTTGGATCATATTGACAATATATATTTGCTGATTGTGGAACTTGTTATTTCTTTTATTTTCGTATCAGCAAATGGCATACACATTCACAATAAAAATTTATTAAACTGTGGAGTTTGATTGAAATATTTCATGGGTATGCACCATGAGTCCAGAAACACATCAGACTAAAGTTAATCACCTTGCCTGGTTTAATGGACCAA
>OZ038482.1:79508781-79556281 GCA_964036315.1 Acanthosepion esculentum | reverse complement strand
GTGCATTAATGCCAAAATGAACGCAATTGATTAGATCTGAATTTGAAATAACATACTTTGTTGAACCTTGTGGTCTAGCTCTACAGAATCACGAACAAAGAACTGTATAACAGAAACTACATCACTTTAGAACTTTCAAGACACCACATCACACACGGATTTTCAGCAAAGCTAAAATTCATATCACGTGTTAAACGAAGATAAAATAATAACATAATCGACATGTTGACATTCCACACTACTTCAAACAAAAGGTTCAGAAGGAAACTTCTATCAATCTTGGAAAGTTTTTTTTTTTATAAATTTTCAAAGATTTCAAGCAACACTAGTACTGGCTGCTCGGTTAATGAATCCTACGTGTTTCCTTATAAGGAAACGGCTATTACCAAGACCATTTGTAAATCATACGGCATACTTAGATTCCGTCATATATATGTTGTAAAAAATAAGTTTGATTCTAACGTTACCATTCAACGCCTCCATCACTCCTTAGGAAACGTATAAATCCATCTCTTCTTTCCCGCCAAATATGGATTAAACAGCAGGGAAGACTAGGATTTCTTGCCTTGATCAGTTTGGGAGAAGGAAATCTTTAGATCGAAAAGCTTGGGTCTAGTAACTCCAACGCGTAAAACCACAGCGGGATCACCTGGAGAGATGAGTCTGTGACTCCATGCTCCACAGGAAGTCTATACACTCAAGAAGAAAATAGTGCCTTGAGAAACGGGCTTGTTTTCCATTACTCCACTGTAGGTGCCCAATTTATATTTTTCTGTCAGGCTGACATCCTTCAAGAATGTCATGACGATACATCTCACCGTGTTGAACTGCCAGCAGGGGAAGTAGTTAATTAAGAGTGCATCTACCTACTCATCTGATGCCAAGATAAAAGAGACATGCTTCACTTTTGTAGCGCCATCTTTACAGACACTAGCAATTTATATCACGCAAGGCACAAAGAAAATGTCTCCATTCCTTACCAAATTCATAAAACGAACAGTCCGATTTTTTTTCCATTTTATTTCTTGTCACGTTTTTTGTTGTTGTTGTTGTTGTTTTGTTTTGTTTTTTTTTCTGAGGTAGAACTTGTCGGAGCTTCAAGGACACTTGAAGCAGGCGCGTGTAAAAATTTACCAATCGATTATCATCGATCGCTATTGATCTTTATCGAACCTAAATGTAAATTGTAGAGAAAAAATAAGACTGAAACACTTGAACGATGCCAATAAAATGCATATATTAGCCTCTTTTCAACTGATCATATCTACTGATACCGGTCCAGTACACACACACACGCACACACACACACACACATATATATATATGTGTGTGTGCGTGTGTGTGCGCGCGCGCGTGCGCGTGTGTCTGTGTGTGTGCGTATGTGTATATGTGTGTGTGTGTTTATTTTTGATATCGAGAGAGAAGTAAAGCATGATTTTAAATATATGCAACTTAACAAATATATATATATATATATATTAATTTATGCATATGCACTATACGGCAAAATTCGGGGCTACCCTCTGAATTTAATAATTAGTAAGTTTCTCATCTTCTTCAGTTTAATTAATTCCTACTACTTCTGGATATCTCATTTACCTTATTGCGGTGCGTGTTTTGAAATAAAAACTTGCATAGCTACAACGGATAAATTTAGATTTTCAAATAATTATAACAGAGCGCGTTCATGCGTGTTTTTAAAAAAATCACCATCACAACGATCACAGTTACGATAAGTTTGTCTTTTAATTCACTCCTGAGTTTGATCTTAGAGGAGATAGAAAGTACTTGGGTAGGAAAAAACAACGTTGCCTTCCTGGTTGAATTTCATCGGAACATCAAGGAACAGGTTTGAGAACCGGAAAGGTTCATTATAAAAATAAACAGACATGATATATCTATATTATTCAATGAAACATGTTTGAATGAAGATATGCTGCCTAAATACACGCACACTTGTATTTGAATAGAGGCTGTTTTCTGTTAGTTTTGTTATTTTTTTAACAGAATATTTATTTATTTATATCTTACCGAGTTGAATATCCTGATAAATCTTGTTAGAAAATATGCGTCCTCCGCCAGGATTCGAACCTGCCTTTCCTAGGGCGAGTTGGTTTAAGGCACATCAGATCACATGACAGTTTCCCCTAGGAATCAAACCTGTATTCATATACGGCAACCATCATTTGATCTGACGTTATATATAATTTAGCTACAGACATTTGTCTGGTTGCCTAAGTCCAAATTAATGTTTATATCCATTTCATTTGTTGTCATCGTTTACGTTAAGATACGTTTCGTGAGCAGAACTGATCGATCGAGAAAAATGGTATATATATATATATAAAAAAAAAATTCAAAAACAATTTTGTTTCATTTATTTTATCCAGATATTATATATATATATATATATATATATATATATATATATATATATATATATATATATATATATATATATATATATTTCTATGATGATTTATCATTTGCCGTTCCAAACGTCGCATAATGGCTACAGCTTCAAGAGATAGTAAAGACAAAAAATGTCCAAATGTGGATATTTCTTTATTATATTGGTCGTCGGTCTAAGCATTCGGGTCATATATATATATATATATATATATATATATATATATATATATATATATATATGAAGAAATATAATCTTAAAGTGTGCTATATTTATGGGATAAAGTGCTCAATATCAGAGATAGAGCGTGTGTAAATATAAAAGTGAACATAGAAGTCAACACTTAGAGGCGACAGTCTGTTTCATGCTAGATTCAATCGTCAGGCAACTCTGACGATTGCATATAGCATGAAACAGACTGTCGCCTCTAAGTGTTGACTTCTGTGTTCACTTTTATATATATATATATATATATATATATATATATATATATGACCCCAGATTTTCGCCTCTGGTATATAAACTGTAGAAAAGCGAACTTGCTTGTCGCGAGATTGTTAAAAGTCTTCTCTTTTAAATTCTTACTAATTTAGGGAATCTTATCATCAATGAACGTGCTGTACCAAGCAAATGTAACCTTGTTAATTATCTATAATGAAATGTTCCTCTGTGTATAACGGAGTTCGTAGACTATTACCCACGTGAATGGCTTGATTATAACTGCATTCCCCGGCAAGTCAATTTGAAATGTAAATATCGTGAGAACGCTTGCTGTAGACGAGGAGTTTAGCAAGCTAATCTTGCGGATCCTTATGACTGCAGTGAGATCTCGTTTTTTTTTCCTGTCACGATTAACGGTCCCCTTCTCATACTCGGAAAATGGTCGATTCAGTATATCTATGGTGAAGGCAACCATAGTTGTCTCCCCTTGGAACTCAGTCAGTCAGTTAAATGCCATACGTGATACACATTTTGGCGATCATGTCTCTTTCGATTCACGATTGACTAAGCAGAATATTTTCTCGCAGTAGTTTGCCATCTGTGTCTGCGATAGACTGTTTGCCAACCTAGTTTACAGGATCCCAGGTGATGGTGGAACCTCTCATATATGCAGCGGTCGAAATGCTTTGAATAAGGCTTCATTACAAGTTTAAAGTTTCGTCTGTTTTCTTTACATTATCACACCAGAAATATCTGACGTAAACTCCTATTTTCTTCAGTGTTTACAAAATCAGATTAGGCCTAAAACGGAGTAATCTTATTATATTTGGGCTAGTGCAGTTCATTCCTCACATTCCAGTTTTGAAACGGTTCAAAGTCTTTTACATTAATTTTTTTAAAATCATTTCCCCTCAAAGCAAGTGTAGGACGCAGAGGGTTACAAGGAGTGAAATGGAAAAGAAAGACTTTAGTGAGGAGTGAGGAGATGACAATATAGAAACAGGATTCAGAAAGACAGAAATTGACGATTGACGTTGGATTTTAATTTCTGAAGATCGTAAGTGGCAGAGGGGCAAGAAATCGGAAGCGATTTCCACAGTTGAAAAGTGCGTGAAAATGAACTGTTAGAATTGAATAGACGCTTACGTCTAGCTAGTTACACAGTAAAACTTTGAGACCTAGCTGCCAACCCAGTAGCACGCTTAAATTCATGCGGTAAGGAGAAAGGTTCATCAGAATAATTGCCATAAAAATATTTGTAAAAGACATAGAGGAAAGCCACGTTACGTCGTTGAGAAAAGGACTGGAGTCGAGTTGTTATATCGGTATCGATTACATTACACACCATTCTTTAAACTTTTGTAACGAATTTCAAGATGTACAGCAGGAGCATCAGACCAGATAGTGTAACAGTATTCAATTTACGGACGAATGACAGATAAATGTGCAAGATTGATTTCTGACGAGAAAAAATATTCTGGTACGTCGCAGTGAACCTAGCAGTAGATGCAACAATTGATTCATTATAGTCGCTCCACGTCAGGTCAGACGAAAACCTGACCCCAAGAAGGTGCAATGTGTTGTTCTACTGGAGTCTATCACCTGCTATGCTGGAGACAGGCGGAAAAATTTATCCGTTCTGATTAAATGTAAGCGGTTTTCTTTTGGCGGTGTTAACAATCCATCTTGTGGTGGGGGGGTGATTTATTTTCCACTTTTCTGTCTCTTTCCTCCAGATCCATGACAGTCGCTACATCCTCGCTATTTGCCATATCATGGACCTAGTTTTTTAATACCAACAGTTCAAACATTTACTACTAGGACATGCCAAACTATGTCTACCGAACTGAGTCTTTCTTGTTACTTCCGTGTTTCAAATCGAGAAAAAGTGCCATTTTAACAGCTCCCCGCCCATCACCAAAAAATGCTATTATGCAGAACAGACTCTCGCGTGAGTCCTTTTTTGAACACTTCGGTTTTGACCCTTTCAAGTCAAAGGTCAACCTTCTTTCCCTCATAATTCTCACTTTCTACCCCTTCCCTTACATTACTCTTGCAGTAATGCCAAAATGAACGCAATTGATTAGACCTATATTAACTTATGCATATACATTCTATAGGACAATCAGATGGGGATACCCTATTGATTTAATAATTAGTATGTTTCATGCCTTCTTCGGTTTAATTAACTCCTACTTATGAATCTGTTTGACCCATTAGTGCATTGTGTTCACTTTTTTAGATAGAGTTTTACCTAAAATTTAAAATCTGCCAAGCCTCAAAGTGCAATTAACCCGCAAGTTATATTAAGTGCTAATATATAACTAAACTTTGCACAGATTGTGTCAATTTCGTTATTATAAATATTATTATTATTATTATTATTATTATCATTATTATTATTATTATTATTATTATTATTATCATTATTATTATTATTATTATTATTATTATTACTGAATATTTTATAAATGCATTCAGGAAGCGAAATTGTTTCTGGCACGAAGTGAGTTAACAAATTAGGTTTGAAAAACGCGTCACCCTTCAGAGTCCGTTTTGAACACATCGGTTTCGACCCTTTCAAATCAAAGGTCAACTTTCTTTCCTTCATAATTCTCACTTTCTACCCCTTCTCCTGCATTTATGCCACACACCTTATTCCTCATTACAATTTCAACTGCTATCCTCTAGCTTCTTCCACTCAAGATATACAAATGCAAAACTTTAAATATCTCGGAAGTGTTTTAACAGAGGATTGAAAATGTAACACCCCAATCTGAATGCGCATTGTATCTGCGAAAGATGCCTTCCGAAAGATAAGCAAAGTACTAAGAAACAAGAAAGTTTGAAATGGAAACAAATAAAACAGTATTTAACTGTTATGTAGTATCAGTATTTCTACATGACAGTGAATGCTGGACCCTCTCATCACTTGAGGCGACAGAAATGTGGTTCTACAGAAAGATGCTGAGAATTCCATGAACTGGACACGTAAGCAACGTCGAAGCTGTAAAGCAAAAAAAGGACATTTTACGTGGCATCAGAAAAAGTAGAAATGAGTAAAGGGGGCTTGGAAAATATGACACGCACAGGATGTAATGGAAACTACAGAGTCAGATGAATCCAGTGTATAACCTACTTCAAGAGCTTCAGTTGTAGGGAAAAATACTGGTATATTCAGAGAGGTATTTACATCAGAGAGATTAGTAGTAGAACGAACGTAGGTTAGTAGTAACAATAAGTAATAGTAATAAAGTTCAACGGTATCTTCCGGTCGAGAAGTCTCACTCTGCACTGCACTACACTGCTCTAGAACTACTGTTCTATTTATAATAATAGGATCAGTCTATTATGGTTGTGAAGGTGCGTGCGCCCCAACAAGACCTATCATCGTCCATGTACTAAAGAGGCACTGCAGCTAGAAAAGGAATTGAGATATTTATTATTGAAATGGCGTCCTATCCTGAAGCCATTCCTAAAGTTTCATATTAAGACTAAATAAATAACCATTTGAGTTGGAGGATTTGGAGAATCGCATTAGTGCAATCTTTTCATTTTTCTCATGAATTCTTTCTCATTATGCTTGTATTTACATATCGTTTTAAAAGCCAGCGTCTTCTCTTTCGGATGTTGTTTTTATTTTATTTTTATTTTTTTTACTTTTATTTATTTATTTGTTTCGTATAGGGTATCAAATCGAACAAAGATTAAAGAAAAGCACCAGGGTCACGACAACAAAGCCGATTAACAGTTTCGGCACCTTAGGTGCATATAAAAGCCTGGAGGTGGAAACCCTATGCAGACCAGGTCGAAATGCTTTCTGGCAGTTCGTCGACACCCCTGCACCAGTCTCCGACCATGTTAGAATGAATTTACTGGCAAACGTTAGCAACATTGCGCTGATTATATTGGTGCTTTCTTTGACTAATAAAGTTGGGCGTGTGCCGAATTTTGATATTTAAAGGTTTGTGGTTCAAAACGGTCATTGATTTTGTTCCAACCTCGTAAATAATTTCCGTTATGTAATCGGTATTTGCCGTACAGAAATTCTCAGGATGCTAGACAAGTAAATCTTAGTGAGAGGAGCATGGTACGCTTGTAGCGCAACGGTTACATGCACAGAAAGTTGAAATTCAAATTCCTACCTAGTATGATGTATTCATTTTCGAATTATCTCCCTTGAGAAAGCAACGGACACATCTCTTCTCCTTCCATATGTAGAATAAATAGCAGGCGAAACTTAGGTAACTAATTTTGGACCAGAGCCAATGCAGAAAAATGATAACTCTAAATGCAAAGCAGTGGATAAGGAAACAGTAAACCATTTTGCCAAGAACTCATGACAATTCGCAGATTATAAAGAATCGGTAACCATAATCGACTACGTCCTAAAGTGTCATGACATTGACAGAAGGCTAAAATAAAAGCTTACCTAGTGAATACTGAGGCAAAAGAGATGTGGTTCTACAGGAGGATAGTGAGAATACTGTGAACGAAATATGTGAGCAAAAAACAAGTTTTAAAGAAAATGGAAACAAAAGGAAATTTGAACTTACATGAAGAACGTGAAAATTCTAGGCAACATGAGGAAAGTAGACTTGGATAATTTGATACTCACAGGACATACTAAAAACAAGAGTGGCAATACAAACAGCGTGTAACCTATCTAACGAATTTGTATAAATCGATAGTAGAACATAAACTAAGATATACTTAGAAGGGGGGTTGCTTAGAGCTACAAAGGATAGAAGGTTATGGGGATCCATGATGGTCCACGGCCTGAAGGGACACGACACATAAAGAAGAAGTAAAGCTAAAAAAAATTAACATATCCAACACATGTTTGGTGATATGAATAAGTTACCAATTTCTCTACTAAGCATAGATTTGTCTGGCACAAGGCCATTATAAAATATTACCCAGTAAAGATAAGTAATATAGAGAGTAATCCTGGAGTAATGGATAGTGGCTCGGATTGAGGAATCGGAGAGCCGAGTTCGAAATCCAGTCGAATCCATTACATTCACTTACGTGCTAATACCCTTGGGAAAGGTATGAATCCTCTTCTTCTCCCACCAGCTATGGGTAAATAGCAGAACAGACCGGGTTCTATAGAATTGAATGGCAATTGTTCTACCTCAGAAAGATATGGCAACCTACAGTGGGAAACATATCTGCCTCGTCAGTCATGTATCGAAAGATACATGATCGCCTAAGCGTGAAATCACGCATTGCACTTAACTGACTGAATAGAGAGAGAGAGATATGTTCTGTGAAACGAAAATGCTAATTATTGCGCTAGGGCAAGTGCCTTTATTAAGCTGGAGACTGATACAGGGAAAATTGATTCTATCGCTCCAGGTAGGACCTGACTTCTGTCATATTTTTTTTGTTTACAAGAGCCAGATTAAACTAAAAGTGGCGTATTGTTGTCATATCTGGCGTGGAACTGCTCAATTCGTATTTTTCCAAACTTAGAGTTTAAAATCGTTTGTGCAGTCTTGTCGGGGGGGATAAACAATTCTTCTTTCTGCAAACCCTTACTGACAGATTCAATGTTGCAAGACGATAGCTGCTCTTTTGCTATTTCCATGACAAATATTCAGTCCACCAGTTCAGGCATTATTAGTTTTAAATCGCTATGCTACGTTCAAAGCGTCGAATCAGCAAGACTTCACGTTTATTGAAACTGTCATGAGGACGCTCAACCCAGACAGCTCTTTCCCGAGAACTCCTACTTGGAGCAAAATGTTTCTATATCGAAATAGGGTCTAAATCATCCCACCGCCGTCGGCCTTCTTCTTTATTGGTCCCTGTCCGGCACAAGGTCAGAGAAATGAGGCATTAATTAAACCAGCTAACATTCAAGAGACTTGGCCAACTCAAAAGTATCGCATCGAAACGGTCATCAGGGCGATACGAACATCTGGCCCTGAGAAGCGTTTCCACACGAAAATCTGATGTGATCATTCAGATACCACGTTTTGTTGATTTATTGAACACTGTAACTATATTGAGAGCTTTTTGGTGGAATTTTCTCGGACCAGAACAGTGCGTTAAATTCTTGTAATTTTCACGTATTATTATTATTATTATTATTATTATTATTATTATTATTACTATTATTTCTTCCTTTGATTTCTATTGTGTGCATATTTCATCAAGGGCTTAGTGGCCCGAGAGGCATTAGGAACAGAATCATTAATAATGACCGGGAAGAAAAAAGACTAACCAGGAGGACAGTAGATAGCGACTGATGATTGTATTTAAATTTTTACAGATTAAGATTGGCTGGAAAGCATGGAGCCGGAAGTGGGTTTCCCAAGCGAGAAGTGCGGGAAAAAAAGCTGTTAGCATAGAAGTTACGGCTACATCTAGTCACCTTAACTGTAATTTGATGAAATTTCCACGCTCGTCGAGTACAGGGCTTAAATTCATACATTCTGGGTACCATAGGGAAGAGCTCATCCGAACAATTGCCATGAAAGTATTTATTGAAAACACACAGAGAGGCAACCTAATGGCGATGGGAAAGTGACTGAAGCCGAACCGCTAGATCAGAACCAATATTTTTCCTTATTCTTCTTTGGGTTTTATCAAGGAGACTGCGTTGCATAGAGTGAAACTGATTAAAAACCAAAAGAAAAGAAAAACAGAAACCAAAGATCTAAAATGGACTCTTGACATTATCCACTGATCATTTGTATAAAACAAAAAACTAAGATCACACACATTTTATATAGATAAACCTCTTCGTAATGTAGAAGCTGTACTCAGTGAGTCTATCGGAGCCTTTTCCAATTAATTCGAGTGATCCAACTACAACAGGAATTACTGATGGACTCATGTGCCATATGTTTTCAAATTTACGCTTCAAAACCCTTGTATTTTGTTAGTTTTTGCACATCTTCAAATACACATTGCAATCTGCAGAGGCTACCATGTCAAAAAGAAAACGCATTCTGATTTTGCGGTCTTTAGTTACGATATCTATGAATGTTTTGTTTGTGAGTATTGTAAATAAAATTGTTACAGGACCTATCACTGTAACAAGGTCTGGGTAATGTTCATAGCAGAGTTTCTTACAGTAACATTCACGTAAAAGTTGTATATATGTAGTAGGTGCTAACACTGTCCAACCTTATACAAGATGGTCAATTTTTTTCTGGAAATTTATCACAGAATCAGTATCCGGGCTTACAAAATTTATTATTATTATCATCTTTATTTTATTTCCTTTAATATCTGATGTCTACTCATTTCTTTCCGGGTCCCGCCCAGGGACCTAAGGTTAGAAATGACATCATGGCATTTTCCACTGGAAAATATTTTACATAGACAAAGCACTTCGTAAGGTGTGGGCTGTAGACGTGAGAATAATTTTTTGTATTTCTTTAAGGCATGGGCTTTCAGGAATCCCTTAATTAGTCTACTGGAATCTTTTCCAACCAATCCGAGGGCTCCAACTACAACGGGTATTGTTGATGTTCCCATGTGACACATATTTGAGATTTCGATTTCGAGCCAAGTCCTTGTATTTTGAAAAGATGCATTGCAGTCTGCAGGTACTGCCATATCAATAAGATAGCAATTGTTTTGTGTGCGATCTCTAATAACAATGCCTGGGCGTTTATTATTATTATTATTATTATTATTATTATTATTATTATTATTATAATAAAGACCTAAGATCACGCACATTTTACATAGATAATGTGTGAGCTATACTTGTGAGTAGAATCTTTTGTATTTAAATAAAGATAAATGTCCGCTACAAGGAATCCGTTCAATGAGTCTATCGGAACCTTTTCCATTCAATCCGAGGGCTCCAACTACAACTGCTAAATTATTGATGTCTTCATGTGCCATATTTTTGAGATTTCAGATAATTGATATTCACTTAATGCTCATAAGTGATGTGACGCATTTGCCCATTCGCGGATGAATGTGTGGGCAAATTCATCTAATGCTGTTTCTATACGTGTTACCGCGCGTGTTGGCGGCGTTCTGTTTGCGTTTCTTTCATTCCTTCATTGCGTCGTGTCTCTTAATTTCTATTCCTGACGAGATTTTGCTTGGAGGGCACTGCGCATGTCCTGAGCTGCATCTCTTCCCCCATCCAGTCACGTTTCTCTCTCAGCGTTCATTCACGATCCTTTCACTGGCGTTTATTTCACGCGACCACGTTTTGATCTGTTTCTAATTTTTCGATTCGTTTCTGACTCTCATAAGTTCTTTCTAAATTCTTTTGCTCTTCTTTCTCGCGCTTTTTTAGTTTTATTTTTTTTTTCTTCAATTTTTTCTGTCACTCTGTGATTTTTGCGGTTTTAAATTGACTTTTTTTCTGTTGCTTTATTTCCTTACCGTGTAAAACAGATAGATAGATAGATAGATAGATAGATAGATAGATAGATAGATAGATATGAACCGACTGAAAAAGATATGTAGATCGATAGATATGAACAGACTAAAACAGATAGATAGATAGATAGATAGATAGATAGATATGAACAGACTGAAAAAGATATGTAGATCGATAGATATGAACAGACTAAAACAGATAGATAGATAGATAGATATGAACAGACTGAAAAAGATATGTAGATCGATAGATATGAACAGACTAAAACAGATAGATAGATAGATAGATATGAACAGACTGAAAAAGATATGTAGATCGATAGATATGAACAGACTAAAACAGATAGATAGATAGATAGATATGAACAGACTGAAAAAGATATGTAGATCGATAGATATGAACAGACTAAAACAGATAGATAGATAGATAGATAGATAGATATGAACCGACTGAAAAAGATATCTAGATCGATAGATATGAACAGACTAAAACAGATAGATAGATAGATAGATAGATAGACAGATAGATATGAACAGACTGAAAAAGATATCTAGATCGATAGATATGAACAGACTGAAAAAGATATCTAGATCGATAGATATGAACAGACTAAAACAAATAGATAGATAGATAGATAGATAGATATTAACAGACTGAAAAAGATATGTAGATCGATAGATATGAACAGACTAAAACAGATAGATAGATAGATAGATAGATAGATATGAACAGACTGAAAAAGATATCTAGATCGATAGATATGAACAGACTAAAACAGATAGATAGATAGATAGATAGATAGATATGAACAGACTGAAAAAGATATCTAGATCGATAGATATGAACAGACTAAAACAGATAGATAGATAGATAGATAGATATGAACAGACTGAAAAAGATATGTAGATCGATAGATATGAACAGACTAAAACAGATAGATAGATAGATATGAACAGACTGAAACACACACATATATATATATATATATATATATATATATATATATATATATATATATATATATATATATATACATACATACATACATACATATATATATATATATATATATATATATATATGTATATATATATATATATATATAGTTGATGTCAACGAATAATCGTTGTCACTTTCGTAATCGCAGATACAACAATAGTAGGCCGTTAAACAATTCTGGTGGCAGACGCCTTTGAATATCACTTGCACTAATAGTAGTACATTGGTAATTCTCGCTCGTATAGTAACCAACGTATAGTGATCAGCATAGAGAAATAGTAATAGTATAGAGAATAGCGATCCGAATAATAATAGAGGATACACTATAAATGGCGATAGTAACAGAATAGTAACAGAGTATAGAATATAAACAGCGATCCAAGTTAAACTAATTCCCATATATACTTTTCCTCTATGGTCACGTAATCTACTTAATTCAATAATGGGATCACCTGTGTTAGCTCACTGGCGACCTATGTTCCGATTCAAGTGTCGGTAGCGACAATTTATTCCTATATAACAATATATATATATATATATATATATATATAATCATATATATATATACATACATATATATATATGAAGAAATATAGTTTTAAGGTATGCTATATTTATGGTGCTCAATATCAGAGATAGAGCGTGTGTAAATATAAATATGAAAGTGAAATTGAAGTCAACACTCGGAGACGACAGGCTGTTTCATGCTAGACGCAAACGTCAGGACTTCAATGTTCACTTATATATATATATATATATATATATATATATATATATATATATATGAAAAAATATAGTCTTAAAGTGTGTTATATTTATGGGATAAAGTGCTCAATATCAGAGATAGAGCGTGTGTAAATATAAATGCCTGATGATTGCATCTAGCATGAAACTGACTGTCACCTCTAAGTGTTGACTTCTATGCCTCAGTCAAATAGCCTGTGGCTTACTGATGGTCTCTAACATGCCCCGATTCTAGCAATCAATTCGTAAAAGAATCCAATTAATATGGAAAAGATTTGCATCCACTTAACCCAGTGTATGTTTTTCTCTCATTTCCGTTTTGCTATTGAAAACTCTCCTGGAAATACATCTAACCAAAATATTAATCTTATTGGATAATTATTTTCAACAGAGTTTTGGTGACCAGGCATGGACATGCCGAAATATTACTTTTTTTCTGTCAATCAAGAAGGGAAGAAATAAGTATTTATATGCTAACCGAAATCATTTTCTGGATGTTCCTAATATTTCTTAAAAATAACGAGATTATTATTTAATCGGCACTTCTGCTTAGAAACTCTCACCCTATGGCCTTCTCTTTAGGCTCAATATCTGCTCACTCTTCTTAACTCTGATTTGTAAATTTATTTAACCGTGTTTTTAAACAGTAGATGCTTTGCTAAGCAACGTATTAAGAAACGGGAAAACATCGTTAGAAACAAAGAAAATAAATATTGAACTGTTATATAATATCGACGCTCCTGTATAACAGTAAATGCTAGAGTCTCGTCACATATTAAGAAGAGATATATTTTTAAATAATTTAAATTTGAAATTCACGATGTCCCCCTTTCTTTATACGCATGCGTAGTTACGTCACTTTTGTCTGATGACGTCCTAAAGGACGAAAGGAGTCACACGAAAACATTTTCCTCTTTGACATACTTTTGTCACTAAAATCGTTCTTGATATATCAAAATTTAACTATATTGTCGACATGGAAAGCAAAAAACAAACTCTTAGTAAAAAGGAAGTTACCAATATCCAGAAAGAGGCTTACGCAGGAGCGTCTCTCTTTTTAAATTTTCGATTTAATGACAGCAAAACACTTCGCTTTCATTGTTTGCCTTGATAAAGTCGAAAGACGAAACGCGTCGGCAAGAACTAACATTTTTTCCACTTGTCATACCAATTTGACTTATACACAGAATTATTCTGGGAAATTTAACTATAAAAATGTATATTAATTTTTCTCACATATAAATACACTAGATTTCAAAGTTTGAAGCAACCACCAGAATTAGCATGGGAAGAACATGACAGAAGAGTGAACAAACTTAGAGTTAAAGAGATCAATTAGAAAAGATCTAACTCAATCCATAAGACGTTTGGCACGCGGGAGAGGATATTCAGCTATGACAGTCCAAAGGGCAGTGACAAAAGACTTGAAAATGAAATCGTACGTGAAAACTGTGAAGCACCTTGTTAGTCCAGGACATAAAGTAAGAAGGTGAAGATCATCTTGAATAAGTTGGAAAATTATTCTGTTAAGCTTGAGAAGAAATTCATTCTTATTGCTCAAAGTAGAGTCCAATAGAGTCATAAAAATGTCGTGAATTCAAGTAAGATATCTTTAATCATTTCTAAGATACAACGGTCCAGAGTCTAATCTAACAATTAGATAATTTTGCTTTTACACGATTTGAACAATTTTTCTGTTACACACAGTATACATACAGCCTTGGCCAAAATTATGGAGCACCAATGAAAAATCGAAATTATGATTCAAACTTATATATTTAAAGGTTAAGAATAGTGGAGTAAACATTAATAACAACAATCAATATTTGGTCTGTCCTCCTTTTGCCTTAATAACAGCTTTTATTCGTTTTTGCATATTATTGACTAAGTTGTTGCAGGTGGTAGGATCTATTTTCTGCCACTCTTCATGAAGTTTGGCCTCTAATTCTTTTTTTTATGAACATTTGTGCATTCTCACTCTTTTCCCTAAATGGGACCACAAAGTTTCAACGGGATTTAGGTCTGGGGATTGAGGGGGCCACTTCATCACTGTAATCCCTTTTTTCTCAAACCAACCTATTGAAACTTTTGACGTATGGCATGGAGCATTGTCTTGTTGGAAGATTACATCACTTGGAATGTTATTATTAAATATTTTAGTCAAAGAGGTTCGGTAAACCTGGTCCAGCATGTTAGTATAAATTGTGGAGTTCATTCTGCCCTCACATGTGTACAAAATTCCAGTTCCTGAAGAAGCCATGCAGCCCCAAACCATTACGCTTCCTCCTCCAAATGTTACAGTTGGAACCACACAATCAGGATGAAATGCCTCTCCTTCCCTACGGCGAACATAAACCGCTCCAGGAGTGCCAAAAATCTGATGAAAAAAAAAAGAATTTGTTACAATTTTTGAATAAATGTTATGGATGTGTATTCACATAAAAATTCCAATTATTACATCCAAAGTTTAGGAAAGAGAAGCTGTTAACTTACCTCAAAGTTACTTTCGTCAGACCAAACAATTTTGCCCCAATCATCAGGTGTCCAATTTTCATGTTTTTTTGCAAATTCCAGTCGTTTTTTCTTCTTGGCCTGAGACAAGTATGGCTTCTTCCTGGCTTTGCATCCTTTTAATCCCACTTCTAATAACCTTCTTCTCACTGTTCGAGCTGATATGTTTTTGTTTGCACCCTCCCTAAGTTCAGCAGCAAGCTCTGAAGAACTTTCCCTCCTATCTGCAAGGGATGCTCTTTTCAAAGATCTGTCTTCCCTGACGGTTATAGACTTTTTACGGCCTTGTCCTTTTCTGTTTTTGAAAGACTTTGTTTTCTTGTACCTTTTAATCGTTGTTTGAACACCCTTCCTTGAACATTCCATCTTCCTGGCAATTTCTACCTGACAATATCCTTCATCAGATAAAGCAACAATTTGTGCCCTTTTAATCTCTGAAAGCTGCTTCTTTGGAGGCATTTTCAATTAAATATACTATTATAGCACTGGTAGGAATCAAATAATACCCGAAAATTACGAAACAACCTTTAGTATGACAATAAATCATTTTGAATATTGGAATGAATTTAGTACGAAACTCAGCTAAAGCTCTTGGGAGAGGCTTTAAAGCAAACAAATGCTACAATCTAGTGTTAAATATTTTACATTTGCTCTCAATTGTTCACTGTATGATTCTTAACCTTTAAATACGTAGGTTTAAACTATTATCTCAATTTTTTATAGGTGCTCCATAATTTTGGCCATATATATATACATATATTGCTGTCATTACGAACAAAGCCACAATGTGCTAACCGTATTCGGAAATTAAAAACATCCCTACCACACACTAAGACATACACATAACGCACACACTCAATTAAGCTGAAAAATCGAATCATCCTTGATAATGGCTAAAGGTATAGCCGAAAGCGCTCGGAAATATAAAACATTTAGACAGTTTTTACAGACACTTTGTCCAGAAAAGAAAGCTCTTGTTCGAACACAAGAAAAATTAAAAGCTTAACCGTAGTACCTTGTCTGTAGCTTTTAATGAAACATGCATAAACGAAGGATTGCTGCCTATATATATATATATATATATATATATATATATATATATATATATATATATATATTTCTGTTTAGATTTTTTCGGGTATATTTTTCTTCTTTCTTTCCATCTTTATTCTCATGCAGCAGTCAACATTTGTGTATTGGGGATAGGGACAAGTCGTGATTAGAAAGTGTGCATGTGAAGAAGACATACTGCGAGCAAAGTGTGTCCTTCGAATGCGGACATTTCATGATTTTAATGTATCTGGGATAAGAACGTACCGTGTGATCTAGATGGTTCCCTGGAAATGAAAACAATTCGTGATTTGCGTATCTCTGAAAAAAAGAGATGTACATAGGTTTCTTTGTGTTTCCCAGAAATAAAGGCAATTCGTGATTTGTGTGTCTACGAGAAAGATGTAGACCATAATCGAGGCGTTCCCTGAAAATTCAAACAGCTCGTGATCTGTGTGTCTTCAAACAAACGTACATCATGATCAACGTTTTTTTTTTCCTTGTAACCCCATTCCAAAAAAATGGTGAATTGTGTGTCTCCGAAAAAAATCGATGTACACTGCGATCTCCGTGTTTCCTTTAAACGAAGCCAACTCGTAGTTTCTGTGAGTCTAGAAGAAACACGACCGCCTAGAGCTACCTGTTTCTCGGGAATAAAGATGGTGTAATTACTGTGCATAAAGAAGAAAGATGTACAATGTCAGCTATTTGTTTCCTGGAAATGCATGCAAGCCTTAGTTTGAGTGTGTCTGAATTTGAAGTGAGATTAAAACACCAAATCCCAAGGTAAACTAATATGTTGTCAAGTAGAAAACAACTCGTGATTTGTGTGTCTCCGAAAAAAGATGTACATAAGGTTCTTAGTGTTTCCCGAAATTAAAGCCAAATCGTGATTTGTGTGTCTACGAGAAAGATGTAAACGATAAACAATGTGTTCCCTTTAACTTCAGGCAACTCGTGATTTGTGTGTCTACAAGGAAAATGTAAACCGTGATATACGCTTTATTCTTTGCAAAAACCCAAACAAAAAAAAAAATTGCCAATTGTCTCCGAGAAACGATGTACACTGTGATGTCTGTGTTTCCTTTAAATGAAGCCAACTTTTGATTTCTGTGCGTCTACAATAAATACGTACTACATGGGCTACGTGTTTCCCGGAAATAAAAAATGTTGTATCCATGCATCAAATAATAGGATGCACACTGTTAGTTAGGTGTTTCTTTGAAATGCATGCAAGACTTGGTTTGAGTTTGTGCGAATTTGAAGTCGTATTAAGACTCCATTTCCCTTGGTAGACTAATTTTTTGTCAATATTAAATAACTGGATGTATTCTACACCTAAGATTTATGTTAACTGTTCAAATCGGTTCTCGGATTGAGGAATCGGAGAGCCGAGTTCGAATTCCAGTCAAATTCATTACATTCTTTTATGTGCTAATACCCATAGGAAAGCTATGGGTAAATAGCAGGACAGACCGGGTTCTATAGCCTTGGATGGCAACTAGTCTACCGCAGAAAGAAATGGCGACCTTCTGCTAGAAAAATCTGCCTCGTCAGTCATGTATCGAAAGATACATGGTCGCCTATCACGTATGACACGTAACTGACTGAATTGCGTAATGTTACTAAATGTTTTCTGGAAATCACACCGGTCTTGACCTTCTCGAATGACCCATCGATGCAGAGTTTATTGTAATACCACTTAAATGCTGTCACTACTTCATATAACCTTGTTTAAAAACTTAGCGACAGTATCATAATTATGATTAAGCCAAATGATATATGATCTGTTATTTATTGACATGATTGTTTTTGCTGAAAAAATGTAATAACCTATCTATCTAGTGCATCTAAGAAACACATATATAGCCAAACATGATTTCTTTTTTTAATTATATATTTTATTTGCTGTACACACTGGGGAAAAAAATAAAACTACTTCTCACCTGTTTGCCCAGGTTTTTGACTACCCACGGCTCCATGTGTCTGGCTGGACAATGGAGGCATTGACTTTGAGCAAGCTGGGTTTTGAGTGACATAACGGCTGTATGAGAAAGTTGATGTTTGTGGCAGGTTGGCAAGTTGTTACAACTTACGATAAAAGAAAAGCAAATAAGAGAATTTATTCTTTATTAAAACTTTGAGAAAAAGAGACAACTGTATTGTGTAGGATTAAATCAAGATTATCGCAAGGGACATGTTTACTGCTAATCAGCTTAACAACATCTAACTGTCATATGGTTCATTTCAAAAAACATATGTGACATTATTTTTCATAAACGTCTAGCATCCGGAACTTTTGTTGATATATATATATATATATATATATATATATATATATATATATATATATATATATATATATGTATATATATATATATATATATATATATATATATGTATATATATATATATATATATATATATATATGTATATATATGTATATATATATATATATATATATATATATATATGTATATATATATATATATATATATATATATGTATATATATGTATATATATATATATATATATATATATATATGTATATATATGTATATATATATATATATATATATATATATATATATATATATATATATATACATATATATATATATATATATATACATATACATATATATATATATATATATACATATATATATATATATATATATATATTTAATATTTTTAAATTAATATAACGAAAGTGAAAAAATTGATAGATAATAGCTGATATCTCCTGACGAGTGGACATAACGTTGCATATAAGAAAATCTGGAGTCAGGTGCTGATTATGACATCAGTCATCTAAGTGAAAACTTTTATATACATATTAATCCTACACACACACACACGTACGCATGCATATATATATATATATATATATACACGCGCATGTAGCTGTGGACCGCTTGTAAATACAAATTCCCACTGAAACGCCTGTTATTAGCACGTCCTTGAATGCGAAGTTAAAAGGAGCCCAATATTCGATGGGGAATGAAAGGATCTAACTAACTAACTATATATATATATATATATATATATATATATATATATATATATATATATATATACATATATATATATATAATGTATATTTGTGTAGCAACCTTTCGTTTTGACATGTTTCGTTGAATATGATAGACCAGGAAAATGTGATTAATTTGTTATTATTTGTTGTAAAAGTCTTACATTGTTCCGTAAGGAAGCGCAAAAAATATACGTATTGCCCATTGTACCAAGCGATTTTCCCCACTTCTTTAGCTATTTCAAGGTAATTTTTTCATATATATATTTCAAAATATATACATATATATAGACATGATAGACGCAATCGTCAGGGTGCCATGTGGCCTGACGATTGCGTCTACCATGAAAAGCCTGTCGCCTCTAAGTGTTGACTTCAATGTTCACTTTTATATTTAAATACCCTCTATCTCTGATACTGAGCACTTTATCCCATAAATATAGCACACCTTAAAACTATATTTCTTCATTTTTATATATATATATATATATATATATATATATATATATATATATATATATATATATATATATATATATAAATGAAGAAATATTTCTTCATATATATATATATATATATATATAAATGAAGAAATATTTCTTCATATATATATATATATATATATATATATATATATATATATATATATATATAATGAAGAAATATTTCTTCATATATATATATATATATATACATATATAAATGAAGAAATATAGTCTTAAACGTGTGCTATATTTATGGGATAAAGTGCTCAATATCAGAGATAGAGCGTGTGTAAATATAACAGTGAACATTGAAGTCAACACTTAGAGGCGACAGTCTGTTTCATGCTAGACGCAAACATCAGGCCTGATGATTGCGTCTAGCATGAAACAGATTGTCGCCTCTTAGTGTTGACTTCAATGTTCACTTTTACATATATATATATATATATATCTTCAAATTGAAAAATAAGTATAAAATTGTATTGAATATTTTTGGTCGTTCCACATCTGGAAGTGCCATATCATATACCATTCGAAGACATTCCACAGTGGCAACAGCTAAAATTGATATTAAATGTAACTCAAAGAGAAACTAATAAAGAAGATGAACTTCCACGGTGCCTGCATGAAAAGGTTATGAATGAATCCCCCATCAATACTGGAAAAAGGGAGAACAGTTACTGAATATGAGAAAACCTATTTGCCTGAAAAAATGTTTTAAGAGAACGATTTTCTAATTATCAGCGTCACTGCTGAATATTTCCTTATAATTAAAAGAATTCGCTTAAATTCAAAGCCTTGTATTAATTTAAAATAAATAAATACATAAATTAATTTCTCAAACTAAAATTAAATAATAAATAATTGCCTTAAAAATGGTTCACATTTACATTATTTCCTCATTTTCGTTTACTGCAAAATAAATTACATCACTTAGCATCTTCCATAGTTTGCCTTGACTTTCATAGATATTCAGAAAAATATTTGTTGAGCGTTCTTACATTTAAAAATATGAACACCTAACGACATTTTTACTTCTGTTTATAAATACTTGTTGCATAATAAGATCCTTACATTTGAACTGATAACTTACTTCAATTCAATCAATCTCGCCAGTTAGGTTACGCGTTATTTTCCTCTGTCCGTCTTGCCGTCAATCTGTCCTGTGAGTATCAAATTTTCCTAGCCGTCCATCCTCATTATGTGCTCTAGAAATTTATCTTTCTGATAGAATGTATAATTGTCCTTTTTTTCCATTTGATTCTAGAACTTCGTTGTTGCTCACATGTTCGGTCCATCTTTCTGTAGAGCCACATTTCTGTTGAATCAAGTCTCTTCTTCATCTGTGAGGAAATTTGTCTAGTATTCACTGTTATATAGGAGGACTACTATTACATAACATTTTCCGTCCTAGGTATGACGAGAAACTACATCCGCGTCCTCGGTAAGACGATAAACTACGTCCAACAACAAAGCCTCTGATCAGGAACCACCTCTTAATTGCTGGCGTTCCCAGGTCCACCCTGACAAATATAGGCAAATAGTTGACACCCAAACTTGTGTAAAAATAGGTTTTAATACCAGAAATACTTTATAATAAAAAAAATATTACCAGCAATAATTTTTGAAGGAAAAATTATTATCAGCAATACTTTAAAAAAAAATGTACCAGCAATACAAACAGCTATATATTCTTTAATAAAAATATTACCAGCTATAGATTTCTTAAAGGAAAAATATTCCCAGAAATAGATCTTTGAAGAAAAACATATTACCAGTAATAAAAAATTGTCGGCATTAAATAACCCATTGAGGTTGATATGCCGTAAAACAAACCAAACCAAACATAACAGTTTAATATTCTTTTCTTTGTGCTTACATTCATAAAGTCTAGGTACGAAATATCGTCCGAACAATTAGCGTGAAAATATTTATTGAAAATCAGTGAGACGACGCGACGTTAAAATTTAATATTTCATAGAAGTGTATGAACAAATGGGTCCAAACGTCAGCATTGTTATATATGTTTCGAATATTCTCAACTGTTGAAAAGGAAATTTCCTTCTGTTTTTCTGTAAAATGACACTCTGTTATTTATTTTTCTTTTTATTTAACACAGTCCTTCTTCGCTGGTCATAAATTCGTTCCATTTCATTTTGTGGTCTGACAGAAGAGTTATTTGCAAAAGACTATTAAACCAATGGAGGGTTGACAGACAAGACGGAGACTATGGAACAGAAAAGCAGTGAAAGATATCAATGGTCAAGATGAATATTTTTCATTACGCGCTTCGCTGAGGCTTTCAGAAGAGGGGCGAGCGACTTGAATGGGTTTCCAAATCAAAATATAGAAATTAGATATGACATATGACGAAGCCAACGGTATGTCTCTCTGTGTATCTGACACTTATTATACCTAGGAATAAATAGATTCCGGAAAGACTGACATATATGGATCGATAGATTGATAGACCAGGTTCTATACTAAACTTTGATGAATTCAAACATCTCGCAGAAATCAAATGTAGTGCAAATTTTGTCAATACTTTTTGCGAACGCCCTTTTGTACTGCCTCAAAATGGGAATACTTCGAAGGAGACATTGAAATTGAACTGCTGGTGTATGTGCATTTTCCAGGGAGAAATGGCCAGAAGCCTTTGTTAACAATTCATATGGAGGGCTTTGGTAACGGAATGACAAAATAGAAAATATAACGCGTTTCGACTTTTGAAAGTATATCTTCAGTCTAAATGATGTTTTACTGATGGAATCTCGCACACACTCATACATAAATACACACACACACACACACATACACACGCACGCACACACACAAACGTATATGTACAAATATATTGATTAAATAGGAAAGAACCGTTAGACTGATGATCCGAAGTTCTTTAGTATTTTTGTTTTTATTTTTAAAAAACAGTGCTCGATACCCAAGTAGAACAAAGATTACAATAATATATAAATATATATATATATGTGTGTGTGTGTGTGTGTGTGTGTGTGTGTGTGTGTGTGCGTGTGTGTCTGATTGAATAAATTACAAAACATTATGTCTGCTGATTATCATAATCCTTTCATATTCACGAATAGTTTTCCGTATATTAGAATCAAATGAGACAAGAAATGCACTGTAACAGTGAAAAATGAATGTATATATATATTTTTTTGAATTCCCGTGTACTTGTATTTTGATTGGTCATTCCTGCTTATGTAACAGCGTTTCCCCTTACGAAGGATCGTTAATTAATTTGAAACTTTTAAAACCCTTTATTCTACATTCAACATCATCACTTGATAAGACACCGGAGGTGTTGAAACAAAATAGCTATTTTTGTAGTGATTTTATAACATATTTATGTTATAATTTTTAAATAAACAATTATATTACACATATATATATATATATATATATATATATATATATATATATATATATATATATATATATAGAGAGAGAGAGAGAGAGAGAGAGAGAGAGAGAGACTGCACCAGATCTCTGTATTCGGCCCTTCAAAAAGTGTGGATCCTTCTGCACAAAACCTTACCACAAAAATCAAATCTCATGTGCTGCTGTCGGTGCCTAGGAACTCATTTGCTTGATCCTCATACGTCGAATATATATATATATATATATATATATATATATATATATATATATATATATATATAATCACGAATATTTTCCGTGTATTACAAACAAATCCAAGCAGACATAATGTTTGTAGCTTATTCAATTCGTCATGCTTAAAAGAGAATTTGCTGCTTAAATACAAAAAGTTCATATATATATATATGTGTGTGTGTGTGTGTGTGTGTGTGTAGCCATCACGTCATTGAGGCATGTGTTGTTAAAGATTACGAAACTTGTCCGTTTTTTTTTTATATTTGAGTCTAAGTTGTTGAAAAAAGACCTCGTCCTTGGTCTTTTGCCGAGCGCTACGGTTGGCGTCACCCGTCATCATGTCTGTATGTAGGTTGTTTATTATTTTATTTAATAGAAACTATTTAGGATATTTAGGCAGTGTTGTTACATTAGTCCATAAGCAGTTGGCAGTGGAATAGTATTTATTATTTGGAGGCGTAATTATTAAATATGTTAAGATGTTTCTGCGAGTATTAAATGCTATTTTATTTATGTTGTGTTTTTGTTTTTAATTATGATGTCTTCAAAAATTTTTAAGATTTTTGCATCATTTAAGATTATTAGACACAAACGTTCCGTAGTTTTTAACAACACATGTCTCAACAACATATATATATATATATATATATATATATATTTATATATATATATGAATAGATTTCTAGAATATTCAGGCCGGTAGATGTTTTAATAAATAAACAGACCATCTAATTAAATATGGATATCTACTAAAAATAACGTTCAAGCAATAAAACATACATACATACACACCATATATATATATATATATATATATATATATATATATATATATATATATATATATATATATATGATGTGTGTCTGTGCTGTTTTGTTTAGCGGCATATCAAACTCTATGGATTATTTAAATCTAAATATTTGGTCCGCCATTTTTGGGGGAAGATAATAATTGTTTTAATTATAGAAGTCTTCCTATAGCTTGGGTGATGAAGAACATGGGGATTCATACCTTTCCGAAGGGTATTTGCTCGAGAACGCGTTAACGAACCCGAAGCGGATTTAAAATTCAGAGGCGTTATTCATTATAACACCCATACATCCAAGCTTAGAGCACCTAGTATTACCAAGCGGTCACCCATCTAGGTTCTGACCAGACTCAACGTTTACTTAACTTCGATGATCGTAAGGAAACTGATAATTCAATGTGCTGTGGCCCTAAGCCTTTTTCACTGCATGTCTGTCTGTCTGTCACACACACACACACACACATACACACTCTCTCTCATTCTCTCTCTCTCTCTCTCTCTCTCTCTCTCTCTCTCTCTCTCTCTCTCTCTCTCTCTCTCTCTCTCTCTCTCTCTCTCCTTCTCCTCCTCTCCCTGTTTGTGTGTGTTACGAAATGTATTTAATGATAAAACCCGGAGAGTCACTTTAGATGTTTAGCGCCCTTCTAATCATATTTGATCATTTCAACACAGCTGTGGTCAGAGATTTTCTCTATTTTCAATGTCTGTCTCAATTATTCTGCATTTGGAAAGGCTAAAGACAGATATCGTGTAAATATATTGAGCGATCATCTGAAATCAGATAGATAGATAGATAGATAGATAGATAGATATGAACAGGCCAATAGAGATAGATATGAACAGACCAAGATAGATAGATAGATAGATAGATAGATAGATAGATAATGAACAGGCGAAGATAGATAGATAGATAATGAACAGGCGAAGATAGATAGATAGATAATGAACAGGCGAAGATAGATAGATAGATAGATAGATAGATAGATAGATATGAACAGGCCAATAGAGATAGATATGAACAGACCAAGATAGATAGATAGATAGATAGATAGATACATAGATAGATAGATGCGATGTGCTTGCGTATATATCATCTCGTGTTGTCAGCAATATTGGTTATGGTATATTCATGACCTCTGGTCAAGAGTGGATATTGATAAGTGAGTTCTAAAAGTGGACTCAAGACACTAACTCATAACTCTACAGAATAATGCAAACATGACCAAAATACGAGACTTATGGTCCAATAAGCGAACCGAGTTTCGCCTTTATTGGTAGACGCAGTTTTGATGGCACCAGAATACAATTACAAATAGGCAACAAAAAATCATTACGTGACAAGCTAAGTTACAAACAGATAAAATCTGAAACAGTTTTAAGCTGAGTACAAGCAAGATAGGTAACCTAAATAAAACAGGAAAACTTTCTGCAATGGGAGATGAAATTTTAATGAAACAGAAAATTCCTATTATAATTTCAGACATAATTTAATAATATAGATGTAAAAAAAAAAATTTCTGAGAGTACACATGCAGGCAAACCCGCGCGCCCATATACATTTTGACCGTCGATGTTCCGGCAAACGTTGATCTAGCGCCTCTTTTAAACTGGACTCTGTTTGAACTTTATGCTGACATACTAATTCATTGGTCAACTGAACCCACATAAAAAACTTAAACTGAAAAAAGCTTAATAGTTTGTAAATTTCGCTGATGTTGTAGAGAATTACAACAGAAGTGTTCACCGTCAAAGAAACCGACACTCAACAAAATTGCATTTCAATACAGTCACAACATATTACAATGCATTTAAGCATATGGTTCTGTTGATAACATTTCTTTCTATCACTTGGTCATGTATGACGTCATAGAACTGTATTACGAATTTACGACGTCTGCTATTCCGCGACAGTTATCTACTTCTTTGTAAACATAACAGGATGTCATCTTTGACGGTGAATATTTCTGTTGCAATGTCCATATAACGACTTCTGGTGATAGCTCATGTGTGCCGAAAGGTTAGATCGATGATCAATATAATAAAGGACTACCCAAGTGTTGGACAGTTTTTGTCTTTATTGTCTCTTGAAACTAAATCCATTATACGACGCTTGGAAAGGCTCATGATAAAATATAATAGACATTCGTTGTCTGTTATATTTAACAACATATATATATATATATCCTCGTCTTCACCTCAAGATATAGGGAAATAGCAGGATAGACAGAGTTCCCTTGCCTTGAATGGCAACCGGTCTAGGAGAAGGACAACTCTAAATTCAAAATCTGTGAACGGTTGTTGTTTTGGGGACCTTGTGGCACGTTGTTTACCAGTTCTCTGTATTCGACTCTTCCAAAAAGTGTGGTTGCTTCTGCAGAAAGCCAATCAAATGATTTCTGCGGGTAGTCTGGCTGTAAGTATCTAGGAACTGAATTGCTTGTCCCGCATACATCGAAATAGAGAATCCAATATATATATATATATATATATATATATATATATATATATATATATATATGCTGGCCTGAGATGGGACAAGTACATTGAATCAATAGCTTCATTTACTGCAAGGAAAGTTGGTTCTCTGTGTCGCGCCAGAAAGTTTTTCTCGCCCGAGTCCATCCTTCAAATCTATAAATCAACCATTCGCCCTTGTATGGAATATTGCTGTCATATATGGTCTTGAGACCCCAATTTTCGTCTTAAGGTCCTCGACAAAATCCAGAGACGGATATGCAATATGGTTGGCCCTGATCTGGCATCTCGTTCACAGTCGCTCTCTCACAGACGTGCCGTCGCATCCCTCTGTCTTTTCTACAAATACTTTCACGGTAACTACTCTGACAACCGACTTTCCCTAGTTCCCAAACTGCATGAATTTAAACGTGCTACTAGGCTGGCATCTGAGTCACACCCTTTCACTGTCGAAACGGTTAAATGTAGCCGTCTCTTCTACTCTAATCGCTTCATGTCTCGCAGTTCCCGTCTGTGAAACTTGCTTCCCTGCCACTTATAGTCTTCAAATATTCAAAGATAATGTCAATCGACCACATCTGATGCCTTGATCTAATTCCCCGTACTTCTCTTTATCCTTTTCTCAATCACGTCTCTTTACTCTTGCTCCCACTCTGTGTAACCCCTTGCGTGCTAGTGGCACTCCCGTCTTGCTTGGGGTGAAATGCTTAATATATATATATATATATATATATATATTTGGTTGATGTCAAAGTTGATTATAGGTGTCCATGTTCGGCGAGGTAGATGTCGTAACACAACAAATCACGTTCACTCTTTTTTTATCATCACCGGATGGTCCGGACGTCTTGTCACCTACTACCAAAAATTAATGAATACAATAAAAGGACATGTAATACAATAATGCAAAGCACATGTACTGGATTCAGTTTATTCCCTTTCAGTGACGCTGTCACAACTCAAAAAAGTCTGTATAAACACCATAATTTTCGTGCAGTACCTCGTCTTAGCCATCTGAAATAGAAAATTATATTATATAGTGATGACAAGACTTTTGGACTACCATATATATATATATATATATATATATATATATATATATATGTATATATATATATATATATGTATAAAAAAGTGAACATAGAAGTCAACACTTAGAGGCGACAGTCTGTTTCATGCTAGATGCAATCATCGGGCCACGGGTGCTGATATATTTCCCGGCTATTTATATATACGGGACAGTGGTGCATTGTGGGTAGTCATTTTTGACAGGTGTTTTACCGGAAGTCGTTTATTTGTTTATTTACTCGGTTATATACATATTTATATACGGGTCAGTGGTGCATTGTAAAAACAACACTCGTGGCCCGATGATTGCATCTAGCATGAAACAGACTGTCGCCTCTAAGTGTTGACTTCTATGTTCACTTTTATATTTTCACACGCTCTATCTATGATATTGAGCACTTTATCCCATAAATATAGCACACTTTAAGACTATATTTCTTCATATATATATATATATATATATATATATATATATAGGACGAGATATTTTTTTAAATTTTATTCTCCTGAATAGACAAAATCTAAAAGATAGATTCACAATTTTCCCCGTGTCATTAGTGTGATCTGAATATGAGAGTTAATCGAAATTCCAGTTCGATTCACTACCCATCACCTCTCTCCTCAAAACAGTCGCAGTATAAGTAGGACTACATGGTATCCTCAAATTTAACAGACACGCGACTGGTCCAAGATAGGGAAAAATCGGAACTAAGATAGATAATCAGAAAAGAAAGCAACGATATATTTAAAATGTCAGTAAGAAAACAACTTCGGGTGAGTTAATAGCTACCATTTATTTTTTGTCCTTTGAAAGGTCAATAACTAAAATAAAAAAAAATCCTTTACGTTTCAAAGTGTCGCCAAGAGCGTGAAAAACCTAACCACACAAGCCGTATGACCAGTTAACATCGCGTGTGGAAGGGATATTAAACTAAACTGTATGAGACGAAGAGACGTTTTGGTGCCAGATTTTAATTTCCTTCCCTTAATTTTTTTTCTTAGCAAAATCCCCTCCTAAAGACTCACACGAGATCCAGACGGAGGTCAGAGAATTTTCCTTCTCGTCTTTCGTGACATGTTTGGCTTGTGTCAAGTTGTGGAATATCCTCGCAGCGGCAAACCTTTAAAAGGAACTGTCCCTTAGTCACCTGTTAAAATACTGGTCACTACAAAGGTAAAAATCAAACGTTATCTCATATGACGAAGAAATATTAAGCATCTAACATTTACAGTTAAAATTGGATTCCTAGCAATAAGTGTATTGTTTGGTACTGTTACGAAACACCGCAAAATACCGTGTCTTTGTTCTAGCAGAAAGACAAGTGATTTATATATATATATATATATATATATATATATATATATATAAAGTGCTTTATACTTACATATATATATATATATATATATATATATATATATATATATATATATATATATATATACTAGCTGAGTTATACGCGCCTTGCTGCGTGTCACACATTTTTGTAAGAAAATGATGATTGATTTTAAATCATTGGTCCAATCTGTGGAGAAAAAATGATGCATTTCAATATGTCTCAATGATCTTGCCGATGTGACCTCTATCTTCTGGTTCCCTCCTATATTTTTGCCATTCCCTTGCTCAAATTTAAATCAAAGAGAAAATAATTTTCAGTGGGGGTTTGTACACAAACAGCTTGATCTGACCCCTTTGATATGTATTTGATACAATACTTGATTGAATTAATTTATGAGCAGATTTCAACATTGATATGAAAGTTGAATTGTTGCAGCAAATATGTATTGTAAGGAACTATCCACTGATTATCGATTTCTTGCTCAAGATGACGTCCATATTGTCTCATTTTGATCTTGGCGATGTGGCCTCCATCATCTGGTTTTCTCCTACCAAACTTTGTATAGGAATCATTCCCTTGTTCAAATTTAAATTTAATTTAAATCAAAGGGAAAACAATTTCATTTGGGAATGCCCCCAGCTACCCCCTCTGAACAAAATGAAATATACTTATCAAAGTATACTGGGTAATGTAGTTTCAGAATATATATGGTTATGGGGTCTATCTCCAAAATGCTAGGAGTTATGTAGACGCCCGTTTATTTATTAAACGATATATTTATTTTCGTCTACCGGACTGGATATATGTGAAATCATATTAGAGAAAATAATCGCTCACCTTCTAATAATATTTCTCGAATATTCAGACCGGTAAACTAAAGTAAATAAACATACTGTTGTTGTAACCTAGAAAACATTACTGAATGAGGAAAACCAAAACGTAGACTGGAAATGAAATGGTAATCTTTACATCAACAAAATACAATACTCGCCAGCGGCGTGAAATAGGTAAACCACTGCTAGTAGTAGACTACTTAGACAGCATATTAGCCCCACTTACAATAGTGTCCAACGTATTTATGAGGATTGGGACATACACATTAGTGTTGATAGGTACGGTATATAACAATAATGAATATTATTTAATAAATAAACGGAGTGTCTACTCAAATACGAGTATCCAAAATAACGTTTAAGTAATAAACATTTCTTGTGTTATCAAATGAAAAAAAATCCCTTTCGAGTATTAATTACATTTTCCGGCCTGAAATTTCGTAAAAAATATGCGCTCTCCCGACAGAATTCGAACCTGTAACTTTTATGGTAAACGTCATATTATTTTTTAGCCACAGAGAAGTGCTTGGTTAGCAAAGTGCGAATTAATGTTTAATAAACACACATCTTCGACGATTTTTCGCGATCGATCATTTCTGCTCACGAAACATATCTTAAAGTCAACAATGACAACGTATTATTAAATGGATTAAGTCCGACAATTATTTAATATATTTTCTGTTCATACGTTATTTTTATATATGAAATTAATTTAAGTAAATGTTATTCCATTTTTTCGGAAGAGCGCATAATTTTTTGCGACATTTCTCGAACATGCAGGTGGGTATATGTAATTAATAGTTTAATTAAAAACAGACCGTTTACTTAAATAAATTATATCTATAAAATAATATTTAAAAAGAATATATATATATATATATATATATATATATATATATATATATATATATATATATATATATATATATATGAAAGTGAACATAGACGTCAACACTTAGAGGTGACAGTCTGTTTCGTGCTAGATGCAATCGTCAGGCCACAAATTTGACCTGACGATTGCATCTAGCATGAAACAGACTGTCGCCTCTAAGTGTTGACTTCTATGATCACGTTTATATTTACACACGCTCTATCTCTGATATTGAGCACTTTCTCCCATAAATATAGCACACTAAGACTATATATCTTCATTCATATATATATATATATATATATATATATATATGTATATATATACACACACATATATATATATATATATATATATATATATATATATATATATATATATATATAGTTACGCAGCGCCGAGTGGTCAGTTGGAAGGCTGCTTAGGAACACTTGCTACTGTAACCAATCGAAGATATGATTCGGCTATTAATATCTATCAAACTACTTGACCTGGAAGCAAGAAGCTGAAAGAGAATTCTTCAAGCACGAAGTTGAAGAGATAAATGCTAGCATAGAACTTAGGTTTACATTTAACCATATCAACTGTAAAATAATGTGACCTTATTACCAAATCTAGTACTGTGCTTAAATTCATAAATTTTAGGCAACATAGAAGAATGTTCATCAGAACAATTTACCTGAAAGTATTTATAGAAAAGGCACAACAAAACTACGTTACGGCGGAGGTAAAGTGACTGAAGCCGAGATACCAGGCCAGGAACAATATCATTGCAGATTCTCATTTTTATAACCTAGGGAATGTTACTGAATAGAAAGGTTGGTAATGAATGATAATAGTTACGACATGAACAACACATATAAGATTCGCCAGCGGCGCGTAGAAGAAGTAGTCAACTGCCAGAAGTGAGTCAAATGAATTCCACAATGAATGTCCAACTGCAGACCAACATACAGTATTTACTATTGTATTTATGTGAATGGAGACATCCTCATTATCCTCTGTAGGTATGCTGCAACACTTATTTGCAATGTATATATATATATATTAGTTTGAGTGGTCTGTGTGCTTCTTGGCGGTCACGTGTTATGCGGTCGAACTTCACACTGTAAAATTACTATGTAACAGCCACATACAAAGTCTCACTGTGCAAAAAACACATTCTTGATAATGGCTAGAGAAGTAACCGAAAGAGCTCGGAACAATTACAGCTGTGGACAGTTGCTTTATTCTTTAACCACTGAAAAACGGAAAATGTTAGATTGTTGGATAAACTCAATAAAAGATTAATTAAGTCTTTCTTGTCGACCGTTTTCAATGAAAGACGCATATCAAAGAAAGGTTGCTGCCCAAATAGACATCAATATATATAGAGAGAGATATAGATATATAGATATATTTGTATGTATATATTATGAAGTGGCCTAATCCAACAATTATTTTAATACATATTCTGTTTATACGTTATTTTTTACAGATACAAATATTTAAGTAAATGTCCTGTTTATAATAAACAGTATTAACTACATTTAAGGGCCAGAATGTCAGAGAAATTTCATAGAAAATTTGTGTCCTCCGAATCTGTACCGTACAGAGAACCGTCATATAGCCAGTCGTGCTATAGAGGCACGGTTAGTCTGGTTAGCAAAAACAAATTACTATTTTTAAACAGAAAATTTCAAATGATTTCTTTTGAATGCTCATATCTGCTAAAAAGCGTATCTTAATGTAAATAAATGACATCATATATTATTAAATGGACTAAGTCCTATTACACACACACACATATATATATATATATATATATATATATATATATATACTAGTAGTAGTAGTAGTAACTGTGAAAATTTAACGGCTTTCCTGTTTGTATTTTAATTCCTTTCTTTCTCTCATTGATGTCAGCGTTTCTGATATGTCTTTGCGTTTTCTCTCGCGTTCAAACCGGAATGTTCCATTATTTCTGAAGTTTTGTCAGGGTGTAACGTACGTGCGTTCTAATTACGGCACTAAAGGAAAGACAAGAAAACATCACAACTTCCTTGAATACATATATATTTCCATCAACATAACCTTTACTGATGAAGTCTTTTCACAGGACGAAATACGTTATGCAGAATGTTTTAACTTGGTCATTCATTAAACGCATTAGTAGTAATACAAGCTTTAAAAGAATCCGTAAAATTCCTTATGGCATAATGATTCTTCTCAACAATTTTTTTTTTTTTTTGCTGCTTTTTTTATTTTTTTCGTAGGGGTTAAATACCTGATGGTCGGAGATCGGAGTGACTGGAACATTTTGGTAGCCATTAAAGCACAAAAATAAATAAATAACCCATAAAAATATTTAAAGTATAATCACTCTTCCCATGGCATACATGAAGTAGGACGGAGAACGAATCGGCTGAACAGTTTTCTTAGCAATAAAATCAACATAGATAAATAAAAATACTACAAAGTTTTCATGTGATAATGATTTTTCTTAAAATTATATTTCTTCCATACGGATAGGGAAACATGAAATAGACCGGAGAACGGATCGATTGAAACATTTTGATACCAATAAAAGCAAAAAAAAAAAAAAAAACCACGGTCTTTATGCGATAATGATTCATTTGAAAATTATTGTGGGTATCTTAGCTTAGTTAGGCAAGTTTTGTCTTTCTTGTTACATATCTTTCCTGGCAAAAATGGTTGTGTAAATGTCTGGAAAAATGAATATATATATTACTAGTGTCTCGCTAACTAACGTTAAACCAAACAATTTCGAAGAATTGTTATTGGATTGTTTGTTTTTTTTATGGGGGGTTTGGGGGGTGTTTTTGGGGTTTTTTTTTTTTACAGAGAGCATCTATGCTCTAAATGTTTGTAAAACAATGAAATCAAAAACCATTACAAAATTGCAAATTTAATAAACCTACTAAATTAAGGTTCTAAAGTATAGACTTTCGAATCTTAATTTAGTAGGTTTATTAAATGAGTTCAGCTAAAAATAAAATATCCCAACCTATCAGTCAAAAGTGTTTCCGAGAGAAAACCTAATCAATATTTGAATAATAAATAGAAAATGCACTTAATTTTATTTACTTTTGTTTGGTTATTTAAAGTTATATTTTAGGGGGAAGGGATGATCGGACAAGTTTGGGCACCGCCAAGATATCTTGCCCAGGAAACAGCACTGTTATTGCGGCTGAAGTACATGTGGGATCCGTAAGACCCGAATGGGGCCCATCAGACTATCTTCCTGTTGTGGATTCCGGGATGAAATCAGATATCAATAAATAACAAACGCCAGGAATAGATAATGAAAATAAATGTATTAACGTAATAATACAAACTGGTAATACGGTTTAGTAGATGCAGGAATGCGGGTTAGTAGCAATAATATATACAGTCTTGGTATTGAAGTATCGTGGTATGACTCCTTACTGAGTCTAGGTGCTCGTGACGGTGACTCTTGTGCTACCCTCCTCTAATACTACTCTGATACTACTCTCATAGAGACCCCTTAACACTTACCAAGTACTGTTATTGCGGCTGAAGTACATGTCTTGCCCCTGCAGTCGAATGGGGTTCGTAAGCCATCTTGCCCAGGAAACACCGCTGTTATTGCGGCTGAAGTACATGGGGTCCCTAAGATCTGAATGGGGCCTATCAGACTATCTTGCCCAGGAAACAGCACTGTTATTGCGACTGAAGTACATGTATCCATTATGAAACGGTAGATTCAAATGAATATTAAGAAATACACTAGTTAATTTTGGTTTTGGCGCAACACAATCTTTGTTGTTGCTGATTGTACTTCAGTGTAATTGAAATCTAAAAACAGTATCGTAGTTACTTTTGTCTGTAGAACATAGCTCAGACGTGGGCCACTCGGTAATATGTAATTATCTCACAGATCACTTCTCTTCAGTTCATGTCTGACTGACACTACAAATTTATTACTTTGTGTCAAAATTAAACTAAGCGTAGCTTAATGAATAGCTACAAAGCTACAATGCCTAATAGTGCTCTCAGGAGATTTGTAATATTTCAACGAGCAAACAGTGAAAAATATTTTCCACTGGTAGTAAATCACGAGGAACAAACAACGCCAATCTGCGTTCTAATGTTTGATGTGAACGAACCTAATGATATCTCATAAAAGCATTTGGTCGCTTTTGTTCAATGAGCAAATTTATGGATTTATCGATTTACGATAGCCAATCAACGGAGGCTGTTGACGGAATGACGTGCCAGGACAAGAGGAGATAACTCCCCGTCAAAACCTTTATTATCTTTGACCACCTATTGATCCCTTTTTGAACGAACTACATTTTGCGCATCATCTACTTGGGCGATCGGTCGCTAGCCGGGGAAATTCTGTGTCGAATCACCAATATTGTATCAACGAGATACGGAAGTTCAGAGGAAACAGTTTTAGTTTGGCAAGGAAGAGAAAAGGGAAAAGCGAGGGTGTCTAGAAAATGGGCGGATGCAGTAGAGGATAGATTAGTTAGTTAACGAGGGAGATTGTAATTTGCATAATTTTAAAATACAGACTTGGACATAATTTCCTGTTCGTTTTATATAAAACTTTTATTCCCCAGTAATGTAATTTCGCAAAATTTTGCTGCAAAATAAACTAGCTTATTTAATTATTTCAATCCAAGCAATGTGAGAATCCCACTAGTGAGAAGGGGTGTAACAGGGAGTGAAAATGAAAGAGAAGACTGAGAATAGGGTGGGTTGAGGAAAAGACAAAAGACGAACGGGATTCAAGTAGACAGAAGATGGCGACTGAAGTTGCATTTAAATTTTAAAAATTGGAGTTATCAGGGAAGCAAGTGAACGGAAGGTAGTTCCACAGGCGGGAAGCACGAGAAAAGAAAAAGTTGGAGTAGAAGTGTCGGTTGCATTTAACCATTTCAACGCTAAAATGGTTGGACATAGATAACAGTCTAGTAGCACGCTTAAATTTATGTAGTCGGGGCACCAGGAAAAAGAGATCGTCAGAGCAGTTCCAATGAAAATATTTGTAGAAAAGACACTGTTTTACTGAGTGTCAGTAAACACTGACCTATAACCCCTTCACTTCCTGTACACGTCTCTTAGTCCCCGGTCTTGTGTCACTTTCTGTTGACGTGCAGCCGCTCAACTCGGGCCCCGCTTGTTCCGATATCTTAATCTTCGCACGATTCTAAATCCAGTCGGGTATTTTATATTAAATTACGCGTAAATAGTATTGGGAAATGTATGAATCCACCCTTTTCTTATCCAGCTATGAGTTAGTATGTAAGATTACAAGATTACTCTCAGAAAATAATTGTTATCTCCAAAATATTATTTCAATCTGAAATTATTTACTAGCTTTAAATAACCTGCAAAAGATTGATAAACCTGTAAAATATAAAAACATTCAATCAATTTATTTCAATTGTTCTGATTTTAAGTGTCCTTCCCATGTTATTTAACGGTTATTCATTAATAAACACGTTCTCCTCGTGCTACGTTTTTGCTTAAGGTCTCCTCTTCATCTCTGAAATAATTATTTCAACATTAACTATCAAAGTGGAGGAAAATTATACGGCTGTTCGGTACTCTTTCCTTTGTTTCAAGCAATTTTTTTCTGATTTTTCGCCATTCCAATACTACTGTCACGATTCCCTTCATCTGTTAAACCAATTCTAGACTAGTTAATATTTTACACTTATTTGGTTTTAATTACTCTAATAAAAAAAGCTCTCTTCTCGTATACGTTCCTTAGACCCTGTTGCTCTAGTCTCGCTTTCTCTTGACGTGCAGCCAGTCAGCTCGGGCCGCGCTTGTTCCGATATCACAATCTTCACACGGTTATGGGATAAGGAGAGTTATGCAGCTTCCAAACTGGTTTAGGGATTGATGCTAGGATAAGTCGTCGATCGTCCAAGTCTTGGTTCTTCAATTGTGATTCTTACTGACGAAAAAAGTTGTCTTTCTTCTTTTAGTCAATAATCCGTGGCAAACTTCTTGTTGACGATGAGACTGACTGGAAATAAAGTCACGCTCTCACCGAAGAAATAATAATGCCGGTTCTGGTTAAATATAGACGATTTAATGAAGGTGAATAAAATAATTTACAATCGAATATATTTGGCACCTATTAACGCAAACAGATTAGAAGGCGGCAAATTGGAATCTCGATCTATGTATTCAGCAAGGTTCAATCAGAAAGTCAAGTCAATAGCGGGCCACTTCCTCGTGCGGGTGTGCAACTGCTTATATATCCGTCGATCTCTGTCGTCCTGACCTGTTTCCCGTATATCCTCAAAACCGAGCTGAATTTATACATAATTCACCGCCCACATATCGAAACTGTTCACACACCAAAATAACTCAATTTTCCATTGTTTAAATCAGTGTTAAAAGACTAGATCTTATGTTTTGATTTTATCCCATTTCATTAGAGAAACTGCTCCAAAACCCAAAAATATTCGGCTGCTACATGCGTCAGAACCGAAATCAAAAAATACGTGCTCTGACCTGTTCAATTCGAGGTCACACATGGACTCTCGACAAATATTCCGACCTGGGAAAATGAATAAGGTCTAGAATAATACACACCAATCCATTCTAAATCGTCGCTTTGAAATTTAAAATCTACGATATCTGCCAATAATAAGTTTTTTTCTTATAGCCCGATCCAGTAATTGAACCCACAACCACAATGCCAACGAATTTACCTAATCAACACTTTTATTCACTGGGCCACAACGTTGTGATAACAACAACAAAGATGAGGAGAATAGCACGAATATAAATAGTGTAAATAATGCTAACTTAGAACGTCAGACAAAAATATAAAATGTTTATACAGCATATATAATAATAATAATAATAATAATAATAATAATAATAATAATAATAATAATAATAATACGTATAAAATATTGGAATTCATATTCCAATCATATCGAACTATTCGGGACATGACGTCTGTTATAGGATACACGCGTTTTGAATATGAAATGCAGCATTTCAAAAGATGCCAGGTTATAGCGAGTAATATCATGTATACAATACTGATAACAGTTATTCTTGATAATGACTGAGATTATGGGAAATACCCGAAAATAAAACACAATAGTATGAAATAAGAGAAAGGTTTATAAACAACTAGGCTCCGGATCTGCAACTAACTTACTCGAAAATTATAAAAAAAATCTTATAAAATATTTAAAAGACAGAACTTATCCGTTGAATTTAACAAAACTATAAATATATCTACGGATGTGTCTATTAAAAGTTTCACATCAAACGAAGCGTTCAAAAATATGCAGACTTCAGCTGGTGTGTGCCACGCCAAAGATAAAGGCAGTAGCAGCGAAGTCTGTTGTGCAAAGGTTGTATTAAAGCAACGCCGAACAGGCAGTCATTATTCCCGAATGAATGTTCGTCTTCTGTAAAGAGACGATAGAACTAATGTGCCAGATGCAAACAACGATGTCTATTGAAGCAGGAGAGACGGGCTGTAAATGATTTGCTTATGTCTTGGGGCACGCACCAATTTTCAAGGGAGTTAACTTTTATGTGATAAGCCACGAGTTATTGGTTGGCCCGACATGTCTTCCATTGAACGATAAAAATGCATATATATATATATATATATATATATATATATATATATATATGTGTATATATATACGCATATATACATACACACATACACACACACAGATATATATATATATATATATATATATATATATATGATATGGAAATAAAAGAAATTTCCTTCTAACAAATGCCAGTCTGGTTAAAAGAGAAAATAATTAACAAAGAAATGTCTTGAAATTCCACTGATCTCACAGTTCTCTACAATCAAAAGACGAATAAAGCAGGCTTATATACAATACTACCCATCATCACAAAAATATTAGTAGCCCAATGCAGCACACTAGATCATCTCGGAGTGGACTAAATTTAAAATCAAACAAATAATAGTACCTTCAGTACCTTGAACTTTCACCTGCCGTAATGGATGGGTCTTCTCTCAATGAAGCCTTTTGCTTTGAACGTCTATTGTGACTTAAGTTCTCGTCCGACCACAAGTGGAATTCATATATATAATCTATTTCTAAAGATGCTGGAAAATGGTCGGTTCATTCTATTCGTCTGACTTCCCTGCCACACTATCTTCACAAAAGCCAGATCAGACCAAAAATGGAGTATTGATGCCATATCTGTACTGGACCTACACAGCCATCATTTACCTGTTTGACAGAGTCCAAATGCGTCTACCCGGACTTATGGGGGATTAATTATTTTCCGCCTTACAACCACTTTCCCACAGTTGAAACGTCGCGAGGTCCGGTACTTTATTGTTATTTCTTTGGCATGTGCTCTGACGAGGTACATTCCTTCGTCCCACCAGCCCCAACTTTGACACTGTGACCCACCATGCAACCCAATTCTGAATTATCACTATTCCGTTTGTATTCCTTTAGTAAGAAGTACGTTCCACTCTGAGAGCTCAGAACTGTTGCTTTGCGGAAAAGATCCTCGACAGGATATCTTCCCGATCACTACAATCTTGACTTCTTCAAGTCTAGGTTTAACCGTCATCTTTTCTGCATGAACCTATGAACATCACTTCTTGCTTTTTCTTTCGCTCATACAAAATCACACAGTAACCCTCTATTTTGAGTGGCTCTTGGGCCTTGTATTGCGCGCACATTACTATAAAAAGGCACGAAAAGCACAAACTCCCAATACGCCATGTCTGAAAAATATCTTTATTAAAGCTTCATAATATTCTTACAAAATCTTTTCACACACGGTATTTCAACATGAGGACGCCTACTCTAAGGAATGAATAGCACAGTTGAATAGCTTCACCACTTTATCTTGCTGGCGCCAGACGTTCAGAAATATCTAACTTGTCAGCTGGATGAAACCGCTTTCTCAGATCAATGGTTAAAAATTGGTTTTCAGCGAAGGAAACCTGAAAGCTATAGCAAGCACCATACTTCGAAATGTGTGGACTGGCGCTACAGAATCACAAACGAATAACGGAAAGCACATCACTTGAGTACTTTCAGCAACAACAAAATATTATACCATATGTGTCTCGAAGAGAAAATAATGACATAACCAAGATGTTGATGTTTCACACTATTTTAAACGAAAGGTCGATCATATCGTATAAACAGAAAATATATTAAATAATTGTCGGACTTAGTCCATTTCATTGTATATTGTCATTGTTTTCGTTAAAATGCGTTTTCTGGGCAGATATGATCGATCGAGAACAATCGTGGGAGATTGTGTGTTTAAAAACATTAATTTGGACTTAGCTAACCAGACGCTTCTGTATAGTATAGTGGTATAGTACGCCAGATCAAATAACTGTTTCGTGTAGAACACAGGTTCAGTTCCTGTTGGATTAACGCATATTTTCTACGAAATTTCTCTAACAGTCAAGCCGGTAAATGTAATTAATACTGTTTTAAATAAAACAAAAAACAGAGCATTTATTTAAATAAACTGTACCTATTAAAATAACATATCAACAGAAAATATATTAAATAATTGTCAGACTTAGTCCATTTCATTATATATATATATATATATATATATATATATATATATATATATATATATATATATATCCTACGAGGCTGGCATCCCGTTCCCACCCCTTCACCGTGGAAACTGTTAGATGTAGACGTCTCTTCTACTCCAATAGCTTCATGTCTCGCACATCTCGCCTATGGAACTCCCTTCCCTATTACTGTTTCCCTGACAAATACAATCTCCAACGGTTTAAGTGTAGGGTGAATCGTCATCTCCAGTTGCCTTAATCTATCCACTTCCCTTCTCCACATTCTTTCATCTTTCATTCCTATCTGCTCTCGCTCTAAATCTTCTGTAACCCCCTTGCCTTGATCGACCCTCCGTCCTTCTCTTTCTCCACATCCCTTCCTTTACTACTCCTATCTGCTCTTCCTCCAACCCTTCTGTAACCCCATGCGTGATAGTGGCCACCAGCCTTGCTTGGGGTGATACGATTAAAAAAAATTTTAAAAATATGTGTGTGTGTGTGTGTGTGTGTGTGTGTGTGTGTGTGTGTGTGTGTGTGTGTGTGTGTGTGTGTGTGTGTGCGTGAATACAAATAGCAAAATAACGAATGGCAAATACATCATAGAGGAGACATATATTTATTTGTTGTTTAAAATGTGGTTTATCATTAATAGGGGATCGAGCATTTATATAGAGAGTCAGTGTGCTCGTAGGGATCAACAGTGAGTGGCGATTGTCAGTATCAAAACTCGGTGCAATCTTCAGATCAAGTGTCGCTATACTCTTAGCCGGCTGTATATATGCGTATCTGGGATTTAAAGGAAAGGATGAACAAAGGACTATTTCCACCTCCTCCGGCTTCCATCACCCCTCCCTCCGGGCCGAGGACCTATATATGCACCAAAAGAAGAAGCATTGGTGGCTCATTCAAAAGATATATTCACTGAAGATTTTATCAGCATCAGGAAGTGCTGATTTCACGGTTTCTAACGACACTTTCTCTCCAGTCTCCATCTTTATTCAATGCATCTCGTAGACCATCATGCCGGTATCCTGTCTTTTCATATAACACAGAATATCAGCATGAAGACTTACAAGATGCGATGGATGGTTATGGAGACAGAAGAGAAGGTGTCTTTAGGAACCATGCAATCAGCTCGCATATTCTGATTTTGAAGTAAAGGGTGTTCCAATAACTTGTACCGATTTTAAATGTCATTTAAGTTTAAGCGTCAAATGATATTTTTTTTCTTTTACATACAGATTTAACAAATTAAGTCCTTGGCAATTTCAACCATGGTAAGATTAACAAGTTTCAAGAGTGCAATTGGAAAAAAGACTTTTCGTAAATTCAAACAAACTGGGCCAGTGGCAGATGTGAAAACACCATTGCGTGCTCGTTTACGTCGTTCAGCTGAAAACATTGCTGAAGTGCACGAGAATATGGCCAAAAATCCAGACACCTCTGTCCGTCATCGCGCGCAGGAATTGAACCTCTCTACAACAACGTTACATCGTTTCCAATTGCACACTCGGTTGGTCGATTATGTTGACCGAAAAAATCGTGAAATGCAGTTCTGTTTGGACGACCATTATCGTAATACGCTTCGATAACTTTAACACATTGTTTGATTGTTAATCTTTCCATGGTTGAAATTGCCAAAGATTTAAGTTGTTGAATTTGAAAGAAAAAAACATTAGACGATTAAATTTAATTTACATTTAAACTCGGTCCAAGTTATTGTAACACCCTTTATAACCCTATATATTTTAATCAAATTTTTTTCTTAATTCTTTGATAATTTTCAAAGGCGTTCTAATAGAAATATTATAAATCTTGTCATCTTCAGACTTATTGAATCATGTTCGTTTATTATCGTCTCTGATTCTTTCCCTCTCGGTCATTTTTAATCTTTTCTTTTTGATTTAAAAGAAAAGATTAAAAAAGGACTCTCCATTTTTGAAGATTATAATTAAACTAAAATCAAAGCAACAAACCTGTTTTTTCTTTAAGGAAAAAGTTCTCAATAGATTGCAAATTGATAATCCTTCGGGAAAAGGTGATTTAAATATGGATTACTATCTAATCCTTCATATCCTACATGGCTCAGTTTCCTTTCAACGGTTTTTACGCCAGGGAAACTGTCAAAAAACACAAATTCTGTTTCAACATTATCTCAAACACAGAGTACACGAATCAGGGTAGACAGGCTGAATTTCCATTTATATAACAGTTTCTATATGAATTTCTCTATGGGTGATTTTTCTGTATGTGTGAGATCCTATATGAGTTTCTATATGAGTGAGTTTCTATATAATGAATTTCTATATGAGATTTTATATGAGTGAGTTTTTGTATGAATTTCTATATGAGTGAGTTCTATATGGGTGGGTTTCTATGTGATTTTATATATGAGTAGGATTCTATATGAATTTCTATATGACTGAGTTTCTATATGAGTGATTTTCTATATGAAATTTTATATGAGTGAGTTTCTGTATGAATTACTATATGAGTGAGTTTCTATATGGGTGAGTTACTATGTGATTTTATATATGAATTTTCTATATGAGTAGGAATTCTATATGAAATTCTATATGACAGTTTCTATATGAGTGATTTTCTATATGAGATTTTATATGAGTGAGTTTCTATATGGATGAGTTACTATGTGAGTTTATATATCAGTGAGATCTACATGAGTTTCTATATGAATGAGATTCTATATGAGATTCTATATGTGTGAGTTTCTTTATGAGTTTCTATATCAGTAAGTTTCTATATGATTGAGTATTTGCATGAGTTTCTATATAATTGAGTTTCTGTATGAGTTTTTATATCAGTGACTTTCTATATGAATGAGATTCTACATGAATTTCTGTGTGAGTTTTTATACGTGTTTCTATATCAGTAAGTTTCTATATGAGTGAATTTCTATATGAGATTTTATATGAGTACGTTTCTGTATGAATTTCTATATGAATGAGTTTCTATATGGGTGGGTTACTATGTGAGTTTATATATGAATGAGTTTCTATATGGGTGGGTTACTATGTGAGTTTATATATGAGTTTCTATGTGAGTAGGATTCTATATGAATTTCTATATGAGTGGGTTTCTATATGAGTGTTTTTCTATATGAAATTTTATATGAGTGAGTTTCTGTATGAATTCTATATGAGAGAGTTACTATATGGGTGAGTTACTATGTGCGTTTATATATCAGTGCGTTTCTATATGAGTTTCTATATGTGTGAAATTCTATATGATTTTCTATATGAGTGAGTTTCTGTTTGATTTTCCTATATCAGTACGTTTCTATATGAGTTTCTATATGATTGAGTTTTTGTTTGAGTTTCTATATAACTTTCTATATGACTTTATATATATATATATATATATATATATATATATATATATATATATATATATATATATATATTCTTAAGAAAGCGGATATCACTGTTCCATCTATCTTTTTTCCATCTTTTTATAATATAATCTTTTGCGTACCTGTTAAGCAATTTTTTTATATCTATATAAAAGTCAATGAATATTCATCAGGTCCCAATTGGATGGATGTATGCAGTTTGAAATACAAAGACGTTCAAAGAAAAAATGATGGAAAGCTATGCAATATCAATCATCGTATACAGCAGTGAATACTGGACAGTTATGCTCTTACACCAAACAGTTAAAAATAATAATTGTTACTATAAAATATATTTCTGCAGAAGGGAAAAGGGGTAGACACCTTCCTTTACCATGATGAACGAAAGAACACAAATAATTCCTTTACATCTAGTAAGCAATCATGGTGTCTATTTAAATGATATACAAATATGGTGGACTCTCATGTTGTGTATGATAAAGGAATGTCAGCAGAGGATAGTGCCTTTCGTTTTACACTTATGCATGCTAGCAGGGGGCTATTGTGGAGAATCTCAGGTAAGGGAACGACATATTTCATTTGTGATTTCTTAGTGATGATAGCCCAGCCTTGCTGCCGGTAGCAAAACCACACTGACCGATGAAATTTGTTAAAGCAAGATTTTGATGGTGTTATGGTCCAGGTTAGGATCAAGGAAGAACAACACGAACACAAGAGTAGAAATAACGAATATATATTACACGGAATAATAATACAAGATGTGGAAGGTCTTAGTATGACTGTCAGTCTGATTTGGAGTGAACTACTATCGGCTCGACTCGATTCGTCCCTCTCTCTTGAGAGGCGTAGTATACATAGTGTTAGGAAGAGTTCATTCTGTAGTTATAGGTAAGGACCCATAACAGATGGCGTCTCTGCTTCAGAGCTTGACAAAGCTGATCACGGTACTTCGGTCTACTGTCTTCAAAACCCTTTTAATTAATGAAACATGTCTTACGCCACTTTTTTTTGGTTTGATGCTTGGGCTTCCCAGGTTTTCAGATCAAAGTGGAGACGTTTCAAGTTGTTTTTTGTAGCGTAAGAGTGGACGTCTAACTGAACATTATTTTATATACATTTTTATATACATTTCATGGTGCGGGCTCAATACATTTATATACATTTTGTATACATATGTGTGAGGATGCGGGCTTTTAAGAGATATACGTCAAACATATATATATGAAAAGAAAAAAAATAACATGTCACAAATTGCTTACGTCACAACACATTTTGCCATCGCCACAAGACTCACTATTTCCAACAAAACTCACCAATTTTCTCTATCTACGCTGATGATGGCTTCTAAAAGTTGAAAACTTAGACCATATTTTTGTACTTTTCTTTCAAAATGAACTTCTAACGAAATTTCCTCCTTGTCCGAGAAGAATTATTCGTAATTTGGAAAAGACGATCATTAAAAATAATCGACACAAAATGTCTGTTGTGTGTAATAATATTTCTCTATCGACCTGCACTTTGGAGAAATCTTCATAAAGAAAATTTCTTGGATGTTTAGACCGATAGAATAGATAGAAATATGGCGTCTGTTTCAAACACGAGTGCTTCCTATAATAACGTGCGCTGTTGAGCATCTATCTTTAACGTTTCGATGAAAAGCCTAATTGGCATTTGTTGTACAGCGTAACCCGGATATAAGAGAGTTGTCGGGACCGGATACGAAGTCTCTTATATCCGGGTTTCTCTTATATCCGGGTTTGGTCTATTTTGTTTTATTAACACAGGCTCTAATTTAGGACCAGAGAAATTTTCTCTTATATCCGGGTTTCTCTTATATCAGGGTCTCTTATATCCGGGTTACACTGTATCTATTCCGACGCTTCCACTTTTAGACATAAGATTTTTTTTCCAATAAATCCATTACTTAAACGAAACGCCTCACTACACAGCTTTCCGTTGTCTCAATTATTTCATCACTATTATTATGATATATATGTGTGCGTGTGTGCGCGCGCTCGTGCGTCTGTCTGTGTCCGTGTTGGTGTGTATGTTCATATTTTTATCTATTTTTTTCAAGAAAATATAGATTCTATGTTATATCTCTTTTATTAGGGAAAATTACCACTTTCACAATTATTATTATTATTATCATCATTACTATTATTATTCTCGAAATACCTAGGATAATACTTTCTTTTAAAAGGTGGGGCTGTGCGTTGGTTTGATAGTTCAAGGGTCAAGTAATGGAAATATCGCGTCGCAGATAAATTATTTTGGGTGTTTTGGCCTGTTTTTGCTCGAAAAAAAAAAGCATTCAAGAAAAATAAAGAACGGAAGGGAGATAATGGATACAGATACTATTACAAACGCATTAAAATAAAACGTTGAACCGAAACGTGTTGATCCGAAAGAGCTCAAGCTATTTAATATTGACGATAAAGCAGCCTACCTAGCGCAATGGCACATTAATTCTTTAAAAGTACCCGGATGAAAAACTTACACGTTTCAATTTTTTTTTTTTAAACAGAGAACAAATTCAAATTTGGGGGAACATCATCAGCTGCCTTTTTTTTCGTTCAACTTAATCTCGTCCAATTTGGCGTCCTGATTATGACAATAAACTATATTCGGTATCAAGGCGTTTGACCAGGAAATTTTGAGGAGCGTGGGTCCACATTTTAATTGCTGTTGTTCCCAGGTCCACCCTGACTCAGGCTAGTAGCACCTGTTACGGTCCCAGCTATGGGCAAATAGTGAAACCACAAAATGGGGTCAAAATACTATGAACGTATAAAAATATTTAGAATAAAAATATCAGCAATAAATTTTCGTAGTAAAAAATATTACTACCAATATATTTTTGTAACAAAAAAATTGCCAGCAATACATTTCTCATAGAAATTACGAACGCTCCGAAGAAAATTAATTTTCAGCATTAAATGACATATAAGGGGTTGATATGCCGCTAAACAAACAAAATTGTCCACTTTAAAATACTAGGACTATAAACAGGGATTTTAGTGTTGATGCCGAAAGGAATCCAATCCGATTGTGCGGGTTTCTGATGGATTTTGGTGGTACGGTAGTTTCTCGACCACAGTCCCCAATCCTGCCTTGCACAAGAGGAGGAATAGGCAGTCGAATTTCGGAAATATGGAATGTCCACATCCCGCTAGTTTATTTCGATTCGGCCTTCATATGTTTTACAATATTGTGTGTTCTACTTAACTAAATCTACTATAACGTTAATCACTTTAAACCAATTCACGGTTAATCCTGAAAAGTGGTAACCGCAATTTTATTTAAATTTGGCTCAATCAATCATCGAAAGTCTTGTTACTCATTTAATATATATATATAAATATATGTATATATATATATATATATGTGTGTGTGTGTGTGTGTGTGTGTGCGCGCGCGCGAGTATGTGAGTGTGATGTAATGTAACCTGTCAGCCCGATGCGTGTCTACAATATAGGTAGTAACAGAATGTAGCTATCT
>OZ038482.1:79488781-79503781 GCA_964036315.1 Acanthosepion esculentum | reverse complement strand
TGGAGAAATAAACAACAGGACAATAAAAGAACAGGTTTTAAAAAAAAAAACAGAAGATAACGGTTGACATTGTATTTTAATTTTTGAAGATCAAAGTTGAAAATAACAGGCTATAAGATAAAAGTGAGCTAGAAGAAACTCATAACATAGAACTTACGGTTACATCTATCGATTACAAATGTAAACTGATGAGATCTTGCTGCCAATCAGGCACTCCTCTTAAATAGTAAAGTCGGGGTAAAAAGCGGAAAGATCATCAGACCAATTACCATGATAATATTTATAGAGAAGGAGCCGAGAATCTATGTTATGGCAGGGTTACGATGACATGGTGTTTCCCTTAAGGTGTTCTACTTGGAATTACTTACCAGTTCTTATTTCTTATATGTCTTTGCCTATGCCTCGTTCCTTGAGCTCGGATTGAGGAATCGGAGAGCCGATTTCGAATTCCAGTCGGATCGATTACATTCAGTTACGTGCTAATACCCTTGGGAAATGTATGACTCCTCTTCTTCAAAGCTATGAGTATAAACAGCAGATTAGCTTCTATAGTCTTGGATAGCAACCGATCTAGAAGAAGGAAACTCTGGATTCGAAACCGGGCTAGAGATGGTTGGGCCCTGTCAGTCTATCTTACCCAAGAAACATCACTTCTACTGCGGCTGCAGTAAATGTGGTACCCTACGACACTTGTGGGTCACAGGATTCGCGATTAATCGTTCCCTGTGCGTTTATTAGGAATTAAACTCGACCCCGACCTCTCGTTTAACTCGTACATACGATACATCGCTAAAGATGCTGGAAAAATGGTCGATTCTTTCTACCGTTCCAGCAATTACCTCACTTCTGCTATCCCCTTTACATTTACAAGAGTCAGATCAGGCCGAAAATGTAGAACTCCTGTCATATATGGGCAGGAGTTACCCAGTCTTTCCTTTCCACACGCGATATAGTCCAAAAGCGTCTCCGCGTCCTTTTACGCGTTATTTTCCACTCTACAAGACGTTTCACACAGAATACACGTCACAAGACCCTCGCTGCTCTATCGCTATATCTATGGCGAATGGTCAGACGAACTACGCTCCCACCAGTACTAATTTTCATGTTACTCACATTCTAGCGAACCCCCTTCATTCCCTCCTTATTACCCTGGTGAGATGTTAGTTCCACTCGAGTCGCTTCTTCCCACGAAGCGCTGCCTTGTGAAACCGACTCCCAAGTGTTTGTTTCCCGATAACTACAATCTTAACAGGGTTAACCATTGTCTTCCGCACATACCCGAATAAGATATATATATACAAAGATCGAAATAGATAGATAGATAGATAGATAGATAGATAGATATGCATACAAAGATCGAAATAATTAGATAGATAGGTAGATAGATAGATAGATAGATAGATAGATAGATATACAGAGATCGAGATAGATAGATAGATATACAGAGATCGAGATAGATAGATAGATAGATAGATAGATATACAAAAATCGAAATAGATAGATATACAAAGATCGAAATAGATAGATAGATAGTTATACAAATATCGAAATAGATAGATATACAGAGATCGAGATAGATAGATAGATAGATAGATAGATATACAAAAATCGAAATAGATAGATAGATATATATACAAAGATCGAAATAGATAGATAGATAGATATACAAAGATCGAAATAGATAGATAGATAGATATACAGAGATCGAGATAGATAGATAGATAGATAGATAGATAGATAGATAGATAGATAGATAGATATACAAAAATCGAAATAGATAGATAGATAGATAGATAGATAAAGATTGAAATGTACAGAGAGATAGATAGTCTAGGGTTAACCATTCTCTTTCGTACATTCTCATATAAGCTGTGACTCTTACTTTGTAACCCTCTACCTTGAGTGGTCCTTATGCCCTTTATACAGTAAAAAATGTTAGCCTGCATCATTTTTTTTTTTGTAAGTTGCGTCGTTCTCGAGTCTGTTGCATTGTAGGCGTTACTTAACTTACCTTTATTTGCCTCATTTTTTTTCTTCGTTTTAATCATGACACGGAGGTGATCGCTCTCACAATCGACGACCGTGATAATATAGATTAGGATTATCTGAAATAAAACTATTTCATGCAGAAACGAAGTATCTTAAAACCTGACATTTACACGTCTTCTTACGCATGCGCAATGTTATATAACGCACATCTCTTCCAAAAAAATATAAGTGAATAAAAAACAAATCACATAAATATAAACGTGCTATTAGTTTCGCTGCAAGCACACCTGCTGCAACCTTTTAATTAAAGTAATTGATCAATTCAGGCCAACCGTATATAATAATATAAGATTTTTCAATATCGTACGATCGATCCATCATTGATCTTCTCAACTTTCTAAATAATTTTCTTTGCTACTCAACACACTAGCATCGGTCCTTCCCTTTGACCCAGCTTGCCCCCCAGCCCAGAACCATGTATGCCAACCAGCACAGCATTTTACTCTTTGGAGAGAAAGCAGGTTCGAAATCTTTGTCAACATAATTATAGATCGAAATTTATTAAAATAATCGAGGATGTATCTGAGGTTTGGGGATTGGGAAGTAATCGTGTGGGTGAATACGGTTTCAATCGGATGCCTTTCAGATCTGTGCTCTATGCAGGATTAATGGCCACCCAGTTAGTTTATTATTAAATTTAAGAACAAAAAACACGAGTAAGTTGTATCTTTGCAGTTATGCATTACCGCATTGTTTTTCTCTCTTGTCAATTGAATGCAAAATAACACGTTTTTCCAACAAAGCCTCATCCATCTCTACAAGCTTGTAAAATTTTATTTATCCATTTATAGCTTCTTCTGCACAAAAAATATCCAGTTACGACATATATATATATACGTCTTTGTCGATTCGACGTATGTTTATCGCTTTCTGTGTACAAAGCTTTATTTATCCCCCATTAACGAGTAAGGACATATTTACCTTGTTCTCATACACGTGCGAGCGTCTGCATGCATGTGTACATTTCCTATTTTTCTTCCATTTTATAGTGAGGTTCACCCTCTACAAAGCCTGAAGGCTATTCGAGGTAGACGGTTACTGTGTAAAAGGCACAGCTTATGCGGATATGTGTGGAAGATAACCTTTAACTCTAGATTTGAACAAGATTGTAGCGATCGGAGTGGTAACTTCTTTTGGGTCGCATCCACGAGACACTGAAGCTTAGTTCAGCTTCGAAAAATAATGGAATACTAAGTCTCACTAAGCATTCCACTATTTTTCGAAGCTTCGAGATCATCCACTAAAGAGGATCTCTGATTTTTTTTACTAATAGTAATACTAACCAGAAACATGTATAGCAATTAAAATAAAACTTCTAGTCCCTATTTTCTAAAAAAAAAAACCCGAGAAAATGATCGCTTAAAAAAAATAAAAATGTTTAAAGATTTCAACACGTATAAAATTTTCCCCAAAATTGAAATTCTGTTTTTAAAACAGATTTTTAAGACAATCCTGTTTGTGTTGTGTTGGAATCTTTGCAAAGCTTTTTTTTTCCTCAGCTAAAATGCATCGGCCATTAATCTTCCGACTTAAAAACATTTTTTCGAGTAAAATTTAGTCATGAAAATATATTAGTGGTTATTATAAAAAAATAAGATTTTCGCAGATTTTGTTTTAGTAAAAAAAACATTCATTATAAAAGTAAATAATGAATATATACTGAAATTTTAATTTAAATTGGATTCCTGACTTTTGGTAATTTTAAAAAAATGTGCTGTCCTCTCGCGCCCACTAATTTTCCTTCGAGGGTTTGTGGCCTCCTTTTAAATCTACATGTATTAGAGAGAAGACCGTTTATTAAAGTTTCAGAGTGAGTCTTAGTAAAGATCTGAAAATGGTGGCTTCGCATATTTCCCGATGCAATAGAAAGTTAGAATCCATTTGAAAATATATTTTAACGGTGTGTATTGTAGTAATGGGATTCAACTTTCGCGTAACTGTTAATTTCGCAGAAATTTGAATCAGTGGGCCGGGTTCAAATTCCGGGTTACTCTGTTGCGTTCAAATTCTCACTAGAACTCCTGGGAAAGGCATGACTCAGTCTCTTCTTCCACTCTCTAGTTTTAATTTTATTATCAAGGGAGAATATGCTGCCTAGCTACAGGCGACAGCGCCATGGAAAAATCTGAATTTCAAACATTGAATAAGGAACCTATTCCATGAAACCATGGCAATTCACAGAAAATAATGAAAGCCTGAAATTTCTGGATTACTGAAGGGAGATTTCCATTTCGTAAATCTGGCAAACCTTGTCACAAGGTCATGATAAAATGCACAAAGTGAATATCCATTTCACTTCTTCGTGGATGATCATAGCGCTCCACAACTTCCTGTCCTTCATAGCTTTTAGTAAATTTTGTCTTATTTTATCTTTCTTAAACATTGCTCCGTCATCCATTTACTCAAGTTCACCAAGTATGTTATGCGTTGTGTTCCGCTATCTATCTTGCCTTCAATCTGTCCTTTGCGTATCAGTTTCTCCAAGCCTTCTTTCCTCATTATGATATGCCGTGTTTTCCACAGTCCATCTTGCCTTCAATCTTCCCTTTGAGTATCATATTCTCCAAGCCATCTTTCCTCATTATGTTATGCGTTGTTTTCCGCTGTCTACCTTGCCTTCAAACTGTCCTTTGAGTATCAGATTCTCCAAGCCTTCTTTCCTCATTATGTTATACGTTGTTTTCTTCTGTCCATCTTTCCTTCAATCTGTCCTGTGAGTATCAGGTTATCCAAGCCCTCTTTCCTCATTATGTTATGCGTTGATTTCCTCTGTCCATCTTGCCTTCAATCTGTCCTTTGAGTATCATATTATCCAACCCTCTTTCCTCATTATGTTATACGTTGTTTTCCTCTGTCCATCTTGCCTTCAATCTGTCCTGTGAGTATCAGATTTTCCAAGACCCTAGTTATTCTTTCTCTTTCTGATATTAAGTATAAGTTTCCTTTTTGTTTCCATTTTCTCTAAAACCTCACCGTTGCCCATGAAATCGTTCTATGGTTTCCTCAGCATGCATCTGTAGAACCGCATTTTTGTTACTTCATATCTCAAAATACTCACAGGACAGATTGGCGGAAAGCGGGACAGAGGAAAGCATCGCGTAACATACTTGATGAGCTTCATTAAATGGATGATAGAACAGGGTTTGGGGGGAATACCAAAAAGACAAAACATATTAAGAGCTACAAGAGACAGGAAGATGTGGATGGTCATGATCGTCTCTCTACTGAAGAGACACGGTACATAAAAGAATGAGTAACTGAATACGCAGGGCACTTCGACGGGAAGTAATCGTTAGCCAGCTTGTCTGTCTTCACTACGACTGTTGTTTGTTCGATATTTAAAGGGTGCTCCATGATTACGGCCTTGTGCTACATCTTAGCTAGGCTATAAACTATATCGACGGAATACACAATGAGACTACGTGATATTGATTCTGTCTAGTGTAGTCTGGCATCAGTACATAACAGGCGAGTATTGAGTGAAGACGGAACCAATGTGGTCTACTATACGAGTATTCTACAAATTTATTCATGCAGACATTGTGAATAGGTTCTTTTCTTTTTATTCTTATAAAAAGCAACCTTCCTGAATGCATCGTGCGTTTCTAATGTCCTGTCTGCATTCCTTATACAAGGGTTAAAGCCACGCCCCAAAAAGCGGATCGCCTTCCGGGTGAGCGCACCCAGATTCTGATACAAACAGCGTTTATCTTGCTATTCAAGTATATACCCGATGAATATGCAGATAGATAGATAGATAGATAGATAGATAGATAGATAGATAGATAGATAGAAAAAAATGAAATGATTGGATAGAATGAAAAGATAGATAGATAGATAGATAGATAGATAGATAGATTTTCAGAACCCCAGATAGAGAGATAGATAGATAGATAGATAGAATTAATATCTACTGCATTTAATGAATTGTTTTATATCAATGTTCGAGGTTGCAAAAAACATATAATAAAACACAAGTTGATTTCTGAATATATAGAAAACATTGGCACAAAAAATGTAAAACTTGAGATAGATAGATAGATAGATAGATAGATAGATGTGAAAAGACTGAGATAGATTCAAAAATACATTGGCACAAAATATAATAAATCAAGATAGATAGATAGATAGATAGATAGATAGATGCGAAAAGACTGCGATATATTAAAAAATACGTTGGCACAAAATATAAGAAATCAAGATAGATAGATAGATAGATAGATGCGAAAAGACTGGGATATATTCAAAAATACATTGGTACAAGAATATAAGAAATCGAGATAGATAGCTATACAAAGATTGAAATAGATAGATAGATAGATAGATAGATAGATCGTTGTGAACAGACTGTAATGGATTAAAAATACATTGATACAAAAATAGTAATGTAAACAATCGATATAAAGAAAGAGATAGATAGACAGATCGGTTTGGATAGTTAAAAACTAATATTATTTATATACGGATGGGGATGATGCGATATGATCCGAGGTAGATATCCAGGCACTCTGAAGCATCGACATAGATGAAAAGAGCGAGATTTATAACTCGACGGATTTGAACAGACTCAAGACAGTTACTTGAGAGAGAATGATATAGTGCTTGGTTTCAAAAGATATCTGTCGAAAAAGGAAAATTTGAACCAAAATACTGATTGGCATACTAATGTTTCAGTTGATTGATCGTACGATTGCTTCGCTCAGGGCGCTCCATAAATGTAGGCTTGCGCCAATGTCTATTCAATACTACAAATGATTATTCAGTCAATCAAAGTGAATCACGAAACGGAAGCATTTATTCAAGCAGTGTGTCTTTCATAAGGCGTTATTCTTCGTCAGCGACGAGTTCGTTATATGTCTGGTATTTAAATTTCGAAAAGATTTGTGTAATTCTGTCCGTGTTTTTATTTCATAGCCCAGCTTTTCTCAGATATTTAATTGGCATTTATTTTTTAGCAATTTTTATCTGTTGAATTGTTGCATTCAAAAAATAACGTTAAAATGTTCCTCGTCATATTAGCGTAAATAAAAAAAGACAAACTCAGTTACACAAAGACTGTTACAAAATACGACGGCCAAAATCTATGATATGTATTGAATAATTAGAGACGTGGTGCTAATATTGATAGATTGCGTACCAAACGTCCCGTGTGGATCCTTGAGTAAGCCTCACATGAAAAAGTCAATACTTAAATATGTATATACATATAAACTAATTTAATCATTAAAACTTCTCATTTTCTATGTATAAAAAAAATTTGAAATGGGGTAAAAAATTATATTCAGTGATGCACTATTGAGATGACAAGGACACGAAATATTTGATTCAGTCTTTTCGAAAATGTTAGCAATTTACCCTATAGCCAATTAGAATTAATTCACATCTTACTTCAAATTGATGGCTATACCCAATTGACCATGTTAATGCCGGAAATCGTTCCATATCTTCGCTTCGTTTGCACCCAAATCGTCGATCACTGCGTCGGGTTACTTCAGGATTATATCGAATATCAATTAACATGCCTTAAAATTTCAATTAATTCCTGTTTTTATTATTATTCAACTGCTGTAATACTTATTCTTCATCGCCTTCTGACGAAATCAAAGTTTACTGAAGTTGGAACGGTATTGAAATTATACGAGCGTCAAGTGTTCAAATTGGGTTGCAAATTAGCGCAGTAAAATTTGAAAGTGTTAACAGCGCCATTAAAAAAGAATGTCACGTTTGTAATTGTACATATTTCCAAATGTCTGATGCATTTAAATTGCAGAAATGTGATTCAGTCTGTGGGCATCATTAACGCTCGCAGGAGCTTTGCCGTTATCAATGCGGCAAGTTCCACATGCCTGACCATCTCTATTATTTGCTACATGCAATAATACTTATTTGGTCAACAAGTCTAAGAATTTCAAACTATTGAAAAATTCATAGAAGAATTTCACCAATCAACATTTGTTTCCTATTTATTTTTTGTATATATATATATATATATATATATATATATATATATATATATATATATATATATATATATATGTCAATTTTGTAGTGCGTAATCAATTTATGTAACGTAAATCATTCAAACGAAAAACAAATACTGAAGCTAATTATACGGCGAGAATCACTCTCACAAACAATATTTACTAATAAAATACAATCAACTTCGAATCTGTTAATGAATGGTGTGATCCTTGTTCATAAATTCCGGGTTTATCAGGTGTTATTTTTGTCTACCTGAAGATGGTCGTTCGGTACGACTGAAAGCCCGGCTCTTAGAAAAAATAACACCTGATAAATATATATATAAATTTCTCGGACATTTAGGCCGGTAAATGTTAATTAATACTCCTTTATTATAAACAGAGCATTTATTCTAATACTTGTATCTATAAAAACAATATTAAACATAAAAACGTGTTTATATATATATATATATATATATATATATATATATATATATATATATATATATATATATATGTATGACGTCACACATTAAGAAATGGACAAAGTCCGACAATTATTTAAAGACATTTTTATGTTTAACATTCTTTTTATAGATACAAGTTTTTAAGTAAATGCTCTGTTTATAATAAACAGTATTAAATAACATTTACCGGCCTGAATGTCCGAGAAATTTTCATATAAGGACGAATATATTCTATGAAAATTTCTCGGACATTCAGGCCGGTAAATGTTATTTAATACTGTTTATTATAAACAGAACATTTACTTAAATACTTGTATCTATAAAGAGAATGTTAAACATAAAAATGGCTTTAAATATATATATATATATATATATATATATATATATATATATATGTGTGTGTGTGTGTGTGTGTGTGTGTGTGTGTGTATACATATATATATATATATATATATATATCAAGTATGTGGTGCAATTCAATTCACATTACATATATATATATATATATATATATATATATATATATATATATATATATATATATTGTGTATTTAGGCAGCAATCCTTCTTTCAAGCACATTTCATTAAAAACGACTGACAAGGTGCTTTTATTTAGTTTTTTATATAATTTCTCGTGCGATTTAATAAAGTTTTTCTTTTCAGAGGATAAATTATATAAAAATTGTCTGAATGTTCTTTTCCGAGCGCTTTCGGCTATACTTTTAGCCATTATCAAGGATTGTATTTCAACTGTTAGAATTAGAAATAGTTTGTGTGTGTTTTATAAAGTGATTCATTTTTTTGTTTCAAAACACGGTCAAGATATTATGTCCATGTTCAAAGTTAATATTATTAAGGGTTGGTTTGTTTAATTTTATAAGTAAGGCTTCCTTTATTTTTAGCCTTTTTTTGCAAGTGGATGATATTAGTGTTGTCGACAAGTATATTCCGAATAGTGTCCGGTAGGTCCCCATGAATATTTAAATGAGATCTAATTGAGCTATTGTCAGAAAGGTGTAGGGTTAATCTCCGTGTTAAACGATTTGTAGTGTGGCCTATATAATTATTTACGAAAGTTGATTCTTGAGGAATACAATTCCTTAATGGACATTTGAATTTGTAAATAATATTTCTCTATTTAATTTTGTTGTAAGAGGTGAATTATTATTTTTAACTATAAGGTTACAAGTTTTAAATTTTTTATAATAAATAATTAATCTAATTTTTTTTGCTATTATCAACTGGTGCTATGTATTTTTTTATAATGTTATTCATTCGGCATTCATCCTGTTTGTAGTTATCGTTCATCTGATTTTTATAGAAAATATTAATATTATTGTTTATGTTTCGATTCTCGCCGTTGCTATTAGTTACTTTGGACAAGAAACGCCTAATGTGGAAATCCAAGAATTGATTAGGAAATCCGTTATTGATCAGCGTTTGCTTTATATTTTTTAATTCATTAAAGAAAAGCGTGCGTGAAGATGAGTTCTCGTGCGCTCGCGTGAGGAAATTCTTAACACCTATTTTATACCTAAGAGGGCATTCGCTAGAGAAATTAAGATGACAAGAGTCTTTGCTAGTTGGTTTTTTATAAACATAAGTTTTAAAAGTATTATTACTAAAATCGACGAGAACATCTAAGAAAGGAAGTTTATTTTTTTCACTAATTTCATAAGTAAAATTTAGGACGGAGTTTTGTTGAAATGTAGTTTTCAGATTTTCTATTTCTTTCTTATTATCAGCCAAAATAAAATATATATATACCTGAGGATATCTGTAGGAACAGATGAAAAATCGTAAAAAAATAAGAAAAGACCTTGTACAACTGGAATTTATAAACAGGGATCATAACATTCATTTATAGGTTCGGCGTTAATGTCAATTATTAAATTTGTTTACGAAGATATATTCTCGCCATTTATATCATTAGCTTCAATATCTGTTTTTTGTATGAAGGATTTATGTCATGTAAATATATATATATGTATACATATAAATATATATATACATATATATATATATATATATATATTCAAACATGTAGTGTTGAATGTTAAAGACAACATAGTCTTACATATTTTCTTTTGAATTTTCTCATATTCTCTAATGAGACTTTTTATTTGAAAATAGTTCCGAAATATGTATTTTCCATACGATGACCTAGCGCTTTCGAACATCATTGTTCATCTTCAGGGTCAATATTTTAGTCAAAATTTTTTTTTTTTTTTTTTTTTAAACAAACATTTGCCAATTATCTTGTAGCGTAATCATGTTGCTACTTTTTTACAAACTAAAAACGTTAAATTCCTTTTAAATTCAAAAGACGCGATGATGTTATATCACGTGCATGGCGTAGATTTTTATCATGTGACAAGATAATTGGCAAATGTTTGTTTAAAAAAAAAAAAAAAAAAATTTTGACTAAAATATTGACCCCGAAGATGAACAATGATGTTCGAAAGCGCTAGGTCATCGTATGGAAAATACATATTTCGGAACTATTTTCAAATAAAAAGTCTCATTAGAGAATATGAGAAAATTCAAAAGAAAATATGTAAGACTATGTTGTCTTTAACATTCAACACTACATGTTTGAAAGAAAAGTTGCTGCCAAATTACACATATATATATATATATATATATATATATATATATATATGGTTTTAAAGAGGATGTATTTAAATAAACTGAAAAAATGATGGATTACAAGGTCTGCTGCAGTGAAATTTGTTCTTCAAGACTATAAATACATTGTCTATTGTTACCTCCTGTCTTCTTAATTCCTGTTCTTTTGTTGTTCTCTCTTGTTAATAAGAATAACGTCTTGATAGCTTTATTGCCTTGCTCCGGAGTGAAATGTTTAAAAAGAAAATAGCTCAGTTAAGAGCATAGACATATTAGGCTTAAAAGCCAGTTATTGTTGTCCTGGGTTTGAAACTAATTAGGTACTCTTTATGGTTGCATTGTGGGAGGTACAGCTAATTATTTCTGTAATCTGTCATGTACCGGACATTTTTATAGTGAAGTTCATGGTCAACAAAATGGTAAGGCTGTATGAGCTACGTTATATGAAAGGGAGAAAAGATGGCAAGAAATAAAGATATGAGGATAAGAAGGAAAATTTGACAATTGACACTTGACTTGAGGTCAAGATTGAAGCGTTGTGGGAAACACCCACGTTGGAGTCTGTTCTTCAATGTCAACATTCTTTGCAAAAGAAAACTCTTAGAGAAGAACTTTTTTCTTTTTTAATTCTGAACACGGAGTAAATTAGAATGATTTGTCTGCGTGGAATTATTCAAGGCCTAAATTCGAATGTCCAAACTGGTGGTAATAAAAAAACGAAGCTTATCTCGTCCTTTGCTATGTGAGTAGCGATAGAATCGCGAAAAGCTAGCAGCATTTTGTCTGTGCGAAAGAGTTTTCAGAGTGGAAAACAGGTCAAAATCTTTGGCGTGTCTTTCTCACAGTCATTTCGTCAGTGATATGAGTTAGATTTCTGGTTGTCTTAGGCCGGCAGGATATACAGGTATCTTTTCACGTTCTCATTCAATGTTTTTGTAATGATAGAAAACTTGATTCATGTCAAGAAAAGTTCGGGTAGAAATATAGAGAGCCTTAGTCGAAATCCGGGTAAAATTTCCCTGCAGATATGTATGCATGTTTTTAAGGATTTTAATTGTTCGTGAAATATCAACCTGGAAGGTAAATTACAAGTGAATACTTGTCTTAGCAATTAACATATCAAAAAATATATTCAGGAATATATTTCTGTTTTGTAACCGCGAACATTGATATAAAATAATTGCCTTCATTAAATGTAGTAGATTTTAAATCTATCTATCTATCTATCTATCTATATATATATATATATATATATATATATATATATATATATATATATATATATATCAGTATTTCTCTCTCTTTCTCCCTCTCTCAGTGTTTCTCTTTATCTATCTATCTATCTATTTCAGTATTTCTCTCTATATCTATCTATCTTCGTATTTTCTCCCCTTGGTATTTTCACACCCAGTATGTTTTCTTTCTCTATCCTAATATTTTCTCTCCCCCTCCCTCTCTCTCTCTAACTCAGTATTTCTTTTTATCTATCTATCTATCTATCTATCTATCTATCTATCTATCTCAGTATTTTCTCTCTATCTCTATCTCTCTTACTCAGTATTTCTCTTTCTCTATCTATCTATCTATCTATCTATCTCAGTATTTTCTCTCTATCTCTATCTCTCTTACTCAGTATTTCTCTTTCTCTATCTATCTATATATCTATCTATCTATCTATCTATCTCAGTATTTCTCTATCTTTCTTAGTATTTTCTCTCTCTCAGTATTTTCACTGCCAATATGTTTTCCTTCCAAAATTGCATAAATAATAAAAGACTGCCTAACCGCACCCGATAAATCAGTTGATCAGTCTCTCTATATATAACAAACAGACACACACATACATATATATATGGTGGACTCTCCCTTCGTATTCGACGTATGAGGGTCAGCAACTCATTTCCTAGGGACCGACAGCCCAGACACCAGCACATGTTTTGATAATAGTGGGGAAGGCTTTGTGCAGAACCAAGCCCACTTTTTGAACGGCCGAATACAGAGACCTGGTGCACTACGTGCCACAAGGTTCCCAAACAACATTCAGCGGGTTTTAAATTCAGTTTTCCTTCTCCTAGATCAGTTGACATCTAAGGCTGTATATATCACGTGTCACGTAACCTTTTAGACTTGTAGGGGCACCACATGTACTGCATCTTGTAGAAGTGGTGCGTCTTGGACAAGATAGCCCGGTTTAGCGTGTTCTTTCTTCTATACTGGCTGACAACCGAGCCTATAGAACACAATCTATCCTACTATTTATCCATAGCTGGGGACCGGTGTTGGATTCATAACATAAGTGTTATTATGTAAGTGAATGTAATGAATTCGACTGTATATATATATATATATATATATATATATATATATATATATATATATATATATACATACATATATATATATATATATTCTAACAGTTGAAATATAATCCTTGATAATGGCTAAAAGTATAGCCGAAAGCGCTCGGAAAAGAACATTCGGACAATTTTTATATAATTTATCCTCTGAAAAGAAAAACTTTATTAGATCGCACGAGAAATTATATAAAAAACTAAATAAAAGCACCTTGTCAGTCGTTTTTAATGAAATGTGCTTGAAAGAAGGATTGCTGCCTAAATACACAAATATATATATATATATATATATATATGTGTGTGTGTGTGTGTGTGTGTGTGTGTGTGTGTGTGTGTGTGTGTGTGTGTGTGTATAAATATAAAGAGCGCTTTCGAATCTCGTAACATAAAATAAAAAGTCGGTAATATGCCTTCTCGGAAACATTGGCCATGATTATATTCTGTTTCTGCAAAATGAATCAAATGAATAAAGTGAAAAAATAAAATAAAATTCGCGTGTACTGTATTGACATTATAGAAACGAAATATACAGAATATAGAGCTGGTGTTCGAGGATCTTAATGATGAAAGAAATTACAAGAATATGGCATTTAATATAACGACTACAGCAGCAATAATAATAATAGAAGGAAGCAGAAGGAATGATTAAATGAATACTGAGTCACGCATTAAGGAAATCCCAGGCAACCTCTCTTTTTGCTGTAGAAATATATTTGAAATCAGAAAGAGATTCCATGTAAACAGAAATTAAAGCAATCGTTACTAAAAAAAAAAAAAAGGAAAAACTAACATGTCTATGTTTAATAGAAGTACATATGTTCGCCTACCGCCCAGTTCCCCCTCCTGTCCATTTTCTGAAAAGGGGTAGAAGTTTATCCCTTATTTCCTGTTTAGTATTTGGCTTCCGGTCCCTTCTAATGTCTACTACAAGTCTATCTTTCTAACGTCTCTGACTAAACTTAGAAATTTTATTTACTATTTATTTATTTATTTTTCCTCAATAGAAATAGATAGGTTCGCCAATCGTCCAGTTCACAACCCCTCAGTATTTTGGACAGGAGTAGAGGTTTATCCATTGTTTTCTTGTTTAGGATTGGGTTTCCAGTTCCTTCTAAAGTAATGGATATTGGCTCGTAATTGTTAATCGGAGAGCCAAGAACCAATTTCAGTAGGGTTCGTTATATTCACTTACGCAAAAATACCCTTGGGGAAGGCATGAATCCACTTTTTCTCCCCCGAAACTATAGGTTAATCAGTAAGACTTGTATCATTGAATCATTATTATCTAAAGAATATTTTTGTCATGAAGATATTTGTAGAAAAGACACACAACGTCTGTGAGAAAGTGACTGAAGTCGTAATGCCAAGTCAGAATCGGTTATATTACAGATCCATCACTGAATTCTGCCAACAACCTCAAGATGAATAGCAGGTGCACCAGACCAGATATGGCAGCAGCATTCAATTCACGGACGAATGGTAGATTTATAAATGTGCAAGATAGGCACTAACGCAAAAAATATGTGTGTGTGTGTTTGT
>OZ038482.1:79476281-79481281 GCA_964036315.1 Acanthosepion esculentum | reverse complement strand
ATAGCCTACATCTGCGTAGTTTTGTCATTACAAATACTTATATCTCTTTTTATTTCTTCTATTCTATATTTATTCTATAACTTGGAAATAAATTTGGGAATAATCGAAATTAATTGCGAAATCCATCAAATGTCATCCATGAAATAAAATAATTTTTTGTACGGAAAGTAAGGACCTACGAACATCAAATTGTCTTTAAATTAAGTGGCGATAGAATAATTATCGTTGAACTTTTAAAAGGTAAACATTAATATTAATGCAATACTTAAATGCAGCGATCAATTTTGCGAACTCCTGCAGTTTATTGTCGCTTATCGCATACGGCAGCAGTATGCCTCGCAAAAGGAAATCTCCGCTAACAAAGGACCAGATTGCAAACAAAATAACCAAGGCTGCAGCGAGGAAAAAAAGTCCCGTACAAATGAAAACCCCGATCAAACGGCAGGCAGAAGATCGTCCAATGTTGAGAATATGCAGACTCTCAAACTCCTGAACGAAAGCCCAATCAAGAGATCTCCGCAGTAGTTAGATTAAATGCCGCCCGATAGGGAGACTTTTAAGCTAGTCTATTGTGCAATGTTAAAGACTAAATCTGCGTACTTTTGTCATTGCACTAATAACTAAGGTGAACATTTTTGTCCGAACAGCAAAACATATAATAAGGATAATTTCTTCCTACAGTTGTCTGAAATTCCGTTGGACCATAGTCGTTTTTGTAACGATTAATAAAATATATAAATAAAGAATCCAAAAAGAAGACGCATTAAATGGCGACTAAATGTTAAAGAAACAACGTTTGGCTTCGTTTCTCACCAAGTCGAAATCATGACGCACAGATTAATAATGGAACTCATTTACAATGGCTTCGATAACTAAATTGCTAATCATTTGCGTTTATGTGACCAAACTAGGATACTCGTGTGCGTTAGCTTTCAATTTCCTATAACCTACTGTAGAAAAGAATTAATTGCATTGAAAGTTTTGAAATTTCTGACAAAAGTTTTGTATTTTTTTTACCTGACGGTTATAGTTGTCGGTTTGCGCATGTGCAGAGATTAAGTTCTTTTACCGTCTGCAAGTGTATCATCAAGTATTTATGAATTGAATACGAGAAATTATATCGGCCATATTATATCTATATAGCATAAAGCCAAGTTTGACAACATCAAGCTATCTTCCTTTTTTTCTTTTTTACTTTTTTGTAATTACTTCAATTCTTATTAATCATATCTTATCTGCATCCTTTTGCTTCCAAGGATACTCGATTCTTCTTCTTTCTTCCTTACTTTTCCTCTCTGTTATTAATATCCTTCACATAAATTTTGTTTATTTTCGTTTAATTCTAATACGTTTCTTCCATTTCTTGTCATTCTTTGTAAATATATTTATCGTTTTGTTTCATCGATTCTAACTTTTCTCCAAATCTCCATTCAAATCTCACTTGTCATTATCTTCTCGAATAAATTCTCGTCTCCTTTCATTCATTTTCCTGTCCCCTTACTATACGCCTTTTAGTCTCTTTATCCTGTATGTATAAACTCTTCTTTCTTTATTCTAATTCACAGATTCTTCTTTAGCTCATGTTTTCCAATAGTTGTTCTTTTATTTTTCCTTTTACTTTTTTCCTTATATACATATATATATGTATATGTAGTTACTAGCCTTTTTATCATTCTCATCTTTGCCTAGTTGATTTCCTATTCACTTATTTCCATTCCGTTATTCCCATTCTCTTATTCTATTCTATCCTTTCCTTTTTCTGTTAACTACCTTCATTTTTGCTATTCTCATAAACTCCTTATCCCTATTTTATTATTCTTGTTTTATTTGTTTCATTTTCGGTGTTTCCAGATGTTATCAACCACTTAGGGCTTCTTAAATTTATTTACACTCGTATTTCATATTCTGTTATTCGTGTACTGTCATTCATGTTCTTTTTTAAACCTCTTCATCTACATAATCTCTCCATTTTTATTCTAATTCGTATTCGTTTCCCTCCCTGTCGTAAACATTTTTTTTAGTTCTACGTTCTTCGTTCTTATCATTCCCATCTTTGATTCTGTCGACAGTGTATTTTCAAATTCTGATCTCAGTTCTTTATCTACGTTTCTTTCTCTTCAACGTTTTCTTCATTGTCAATCAGGAAGGCGATTGAACTCGCATATATTTGTGCGTATGTGTGTTTGAGAGAGAGAGAGAGAGATTTTAATATTCTCTCATACCACGATGACCTCCAATTCAATCAGATCGAATGGCCGGTGTGTTTGTGACAGTTTTGAAATCTATCGACAACAGAACTTGACAATACCAAAGCGAAGTGCATCGCTTCTAGTTTTCAAAAGTGGCAAAAAACATCGGTGTTTGAAAGAGATTCAGACTTGCCCAGATTCTGTGTCTATTTTATTCATCAGTGAATTACAATTCTGGCAAAGGAAAAGAATATGAATAAATCACAAATATTGGCTTGTCCATCAAGTCCAGTTTGTTGTTCTAGGAAAACGTTGATTCCGGGTGAGGCATTTTTTTGTTTTCTGCATATTCTGTGGTCCATCGTTAGATTCCTTGCATCTCGTGTACATTAGAGAAAATTCTGGCTTTTCGCATTAATATAAAGTATTGTAATTATTGTGGATTTCTTCTCTGCTTCAACTTTTGATTTCCCTTATTCTTCGTCTTTTTCTTTTCTTTTTTTCTATTCGCATTCATCTTTTTATTCTCGTTTCCACTTCTTTTTGTCATTTTACTACATGCGTTTTTCTCTTCTCTGATTCCTTTCTTCACAATTTCTTTTCTTTTTTTCTTTACTTCTCTTTTATGTCTCCTATCTTCCACCTCCTTCTTCTTCTTTTTCTTCTTCTTTTTCTATTACTTCTTCTTCGCCTTCTCCTCTTCCTCGTCCTTTCATCGTCTTTTCTCTTCTCTGATTATTTTCAACACAATTTCTTCTTCTTCTTCTTCTTCTTCTTCTTCTTCTTCTTCTTCTTCTTCTTCTTCTTCTTCTTCTTCTTCTCACCCTCCTTTTTTCTTCTGGGTTTTACCGTCCTTAATTTATTTTGTTTCCCCTTCTTTTGTACTTAAATTTTTTAATCTTTTTTCTCCGATTCCCAATAGGATGTATCCCCGATCACGACAATCTTAATTTGTTCAAGTCTACGGTCAAGCGTTATCTTCCCCAGATATCCGAATAAAGTGTGCCTCTTTCTCTGTAGCCATTTACCTTGAGTGATTCTTGGGCCTGTACAGGGTGACACAAGGCACTTGATATTTTTTTCGCTTTTTATCCTTCGCTTCTTATTTGCATTCCATTTTTTCTTTCTTTCTATCTGTCTCACCTTTTCACGATTCGCTTTTATCTTCACCTTTTTCCTTTCTTCGGTTCTTTTACCACTTCTTTTGTCTTCTCTTTCGACTTCTCCTTCTTTTGTCACCTTCCTTCTTTTCTTTCTGTTTCAATAAGACATTCGGATTACTAACACAAAAATAGAGAATGTCGCTTATCGAGAATATTTAACATTGAAAAACGTAAAGAAAATAATTAATTATTTTTAATAATAAGTGGAAATTTCTACCCTTTACCTGAAGACGGTCGCGAGACCAGAAACACGTGTAGTAAAATTATGAAAAATAATGCATAATATTTTTTTTTTAAATCCACATTACAACCAAAAACGTTTGCAGTACCTCTCTTCTTTTTAATATATATATATATATATATATATATATATATATATATATATATATATATATATATATATAAAATTTTTATAAATTTTCGCTTGACAAGGAAGCGGGTCCAGGCACCTTAACTCAACATAACTATGATGTTAGGGGTCTCGGCTCTCGCTTTTGAAACATGAGAACTCTTATGTAGGGAAGGAATCATATTTTTAAAAACAAAAAATATTATAATATAAGCTCTACTTCTGTATGGAGCACTGTCTTTTTGAAAATAAAAGCAAAATACTAAGGAACACCGGAATATTTACCTAACGTGTTCTTTCCTATTTTTCTGCATACTTGCATATATATATATATATATATATATATATATATATATATATATATATATATAATCATCCACAAACAGACTGTTTCGCTGTATCACAGCTCATCAGTATGCCTAGACATCCGAATTGCCTTGAACAACAAAAATTTGTTAAAAATTCAAATTTCAGAGACACTGGGTGGTATATTAATATTTTTGTTTTATTTTTAAAAATTAGGTCTCTCGACGAGTTTCGGCCAGCATGGCCATCATCAGAAGAAAACATTCCTGCTTGTTAGTAGCAGTGAACTAGAAGGCAGCATGACAGTCTCTGAAGAAAGTGAACTTTGCCTGTGTTTTCATTTGTTTTATTGTTAATTTTTTATAAGTCTTTGTATTGGTCAAAGGCCTTTTCCAAGTTCGTTTAAGGAGAGGTTGGGAGACACATGAGTCTCAGATTTACCTCCTTAGCCATTTTGACAGTTTTCGCCTTGCTTGGGGGTGAAATGATTTTTTGTTAAGTGAATGTAACCAACTCGACTGGAATTCGAACTCAGTTCTTCGATTGTCACAGTACAAGGTATAAAACAATCTCTTCTACACCCTCTCCCAGCTATACTTAATTAGAATTATAGCCTTGATTGGCTGTCTAGGAGAAGCACAACTATCACTTCAAAACCTAGTAGGCTCTGTTTCAGAATTTGTGGCACACCATGTATACCATTTCTCTGTATTCGTTTTTTTTTTCTGAAAAGTTTACTTGGTTTTGCACAGGGTTTCAATATTATAATAAAACCAAATGTATGGGTAGTCTGGCTGTTCGGTTCTAAGAACTGAATCCTGATAAGTCAAAAACAACAGAAATGTCTCAAAAAAAATTCCATATATGCATATGTTCACAAATCGTTCGCTTTTGACTTAGTAAATTTAAAGTTTACGGTAGACGCTGTTAAATGTACAATCGATCTTACTCGATCCATAGTTTGTGGTGCCACGGATCCTGTTTCAGCAAAGC
>OZ038482.1:79403781-79471281 GCA_964036315.1 Acanthosepion esculentum | reverse complement strand
GAGAGCGGCTCGGATTGAGGAATCAGAGAGCCGAGTTCGAATTCTAGTCAAATCCATTACATTCACTTACGTGATAATATACTTGAGAAAGGTATGAATCCTCTTCTTCCTCCCCTCGCACTAGCTATGGGTAAATAGCAGGACAGGCCAGGTTCTATAGCCTTGGCTGGAAACTTGAAATGAAAACCTACTGCAAGAAAAAATGGCAAACTCCAGCGGGGAAAAATCGAAAGATACATGATCGCCTAAATGTGTGTCACACATGGCACATAACTGATTGTATGCATAGTTAATAAACTAAAGACATAGGTCGTTATATTAAATAATTTAGGGAGTAAACTTGCGATGTGTTCGTCTTCGTTTGCTTTTTGTGATTTTGTTTTCTTTCTTGCTTTGAGGGATAGTATTTTGCTTGTATATTCGAGGCAATATTTTGGAGAAAATCTGAATTGAGTTTACGAGGACAATTGGGGCGTTGCAATGACTGCATATATTTCGTGTGAGTCATATCAGAGGTTAAGTTAGCAAAACATGTTTACAAACAGAAATAAGGTAGAACGTTCAGTCAAGGAGCCTTTTAATAGCGAGTCACACAGCAGGCAACCTGTCTTGTTAACAAATTGGAGTGCATAAAGAAAGACAAAATACAAATGATTTTGACTTATTAGGTCACCGACAAATCACATACATAATACATATATACATACATACATACATACATAATACATATATACATATATATATATATATATATATATATATATATATATATTGAAAAATCAAATAACGCTCAAATTGAAATATCCTCGAACTGAACGCATGATCGGTGTGCTGAGCAGAAACTTTCATGATCTTTTTCTGGAACTATGGAAGCTTATCAGGCAATGATTGCTGCGTCTCTATTAACAGAATTTTCATGTACACTTATTAGCTATACTATTTTTTGATTAGAAGTAATAATAGAAATTTTTTTTTCAAAAGTCTCATGTGTCTAATACTAATATATATATATATATATATATATATATATATATATATATATATATATATATATGTGTTAATTTAAAAAAATGTTTTGAAGCCAAAATTTTGGGTTTTGTCAGTGGTTTCCTGATAAGGAGGCATTTAATGCAAGAGGCTTTATGGCAGAGTGCCCAATATCGAACAGAAAGATTAATATAATTTAGAATATTAGAATTTAAAACAATTTCATTATATATATATATATATATATATATATATATATATATATATATATATATATATATATGTGCATATATATATATATATATATATATATATATATATATATATATGTGCATATATATATATATATATATATATATATATATATATATATATGTGCATATATATATATATATATATATATATATATATATATATATATATGTGCATATATATATATATATATATATATATATATATATATATATATATATATATACAGTGTATTATTATTATATTATTCGAGTAAAAATATAATTGAACTTTTCATGAACAACTGGAAAAACAATTTTATTTCCCGTTTTAGTTTTCATTCTCTCTAAAACTTTCACTACCAATATTCATTTGACAATTTGAAAATGATTTTCGGAAAACAGTTAATATTACTTCCGCGTCTTCATTGTTAGACAGAAAATGATTAATACTCTGATTTGGACAGTGTTCTAAATGGTTTAGATGCAGTGAACATGATAGATACACAATAAACCTGTTGTTTTTTAACCCTAATTTACTTAAATATTAGTTTTACGGGTAGTGTACACTGGAGTGTTGTCATGCATGTGAATAAATTTTCTTCTGAATATCACTGACAAATTTTTAAGCCTTTTCTGAATCTTGGTTTTTAGGAATTCAATGTAAGCAGGAGAAACCATGTTAACGTTATCATCCAACACCTACAGTCCAACTAACTCATTACTCCTGATTCCCGGCGCTAACGTAACCAATACACTATTTGCTGACACCTTAATGTAACAGGCTAAGGTTCCATTTATACAGATAAACCCATCCAATTGAGTTCACATCTCTAAATGTTTCACTATGCAGTATCATGACGATTTAGCCAGATTTGAAACCATAATAGCTTCGAATAATTATTAAATCGAATACTCTGAGTAGTTGCTGGTATCAAACGATTTTGCATTCATCGTGTCTACTTCAAAGGTTTCTATAATTTCCCTTTGTTGGATTGCAATCTTTGTTCAGTCGGGTTTTTCAAAGAAACTTCGGGTCTCTTGCAAGGAATTTAGCATTTTTCTGTATTGTTTATAACCAAGATGTATTTGGATGATTTTTCTACCTTATTATCTTTGGACATATATATTTCACAGATAGAGTTGAACAAAAATGGGAATAGTGACCACAGATTAATATCATTAAACACAGTTGCCATTATTTTAATGTTACGTTGATTTTTCGGACATAACTGCTCATGTCAGTCTTTAAAATCCTTTGGAGGTATTGTGTTCAAATAAGGTATTTGAAAAAAAAGATAAGACTTACAGAGAATGCTGGGGCATACTGTGTATGTATGTGTAGGTTTAAAACTATCTATTGACCAAGTTTAGATTTAGCCAGCGTAATGAAATCATAGCTGAAAGTAAGATTGTGCTACGCCAGTTTTCCAGATAGGCGATAGTCTCTTTAAAATCAGCTTTCAAAAGACATAATTTCACGTGAGTTTGAACGGCAAGCGGCAGAGAAAAATGCACGAGCATCACAGAAACACACAATATTGTATTAAAGACTATATTATCTTTATATCATTTTAGCAAATTTTTGCCTAGAAAACATTCTGGATTTTTTTTCTTTAGATCGGACTATATTACTTGTTTCTGGGTTGAGTTTGAACATGAACTGTGCATAAATTGCTTTTTGAGAGATTTTCGGCTTGTAATTACCTTTGTAATAAGGGTGTGTCTATAGGGCAGGGTAATGCTTCTTGGGTGGTTTGGGGTAATCATCACGTTTCAGTTTTTGGTGTCTTGGCATTGTTTCCAGCTTTTAGGATGTTTTTCTTAAATTGAATAAAAACTTACTGATACTGAATACTTTATTTTCATTTTTTATAGTTAAAGCTTCTAATATTTGTAGTCGCTTTTTTACAGTTTATATGCTATAGTATTTTTTTAACGGATTTCATGTTATACTTGAGCTTGTGTGTGTGTGTGTGCGTGAGAGAGAGAGAGAGAGAGCGTGAGAGAGAGAGAGAGCGAGAGCTAATTTGTTATATTCAATTTAATTGAAATCTAGTAATTGAAATGATTTTAAAAATGATATATTATCAGAAAAAAATGACAATTAAACCGAGGCGATAATGTAGTGATTATGTAACCAATATGCGACGTTGAAATTTTTATTATTATTTTGTAGAAACTGTCACCAAAAACAGAAAAATACCGGAAGAAAAATAAATTAAGGAACATAGTCGCAGTTGATCATACATACATACATACATATATATATATATATATATATATATATATATATATATGAGATAACAATATATATATATATATATATATATATATATATATGAGATAACAATATATATATATATATATATATATATGAGATAACAATATATATATATATATATATATGAGATAACAATATATATATATATATATATATATATATATGAGATAACAATATATATATATATATATATATATATATATATATATATATATATATATATGAGATAACAATATATATATATATATATATATATATATATATATGAGATAACAATATATATATATATATATATATGAGATAACAATATATATATATATATATATATATATGAGATAACAATATATATATATATATATATATATATATATATATGAGATAACAATATATATATATATATATATATATATATATATATATGAGATAACAATATATATATATATATATATATATATATATATATATATATGAGATAACGATATATATATATATATATATATATATATATATATATATATATATATATGAATGAGATAACGATATATATTCTTATGTATCAAAAATAACATTGGGAAAAGTGTATGACAAAGTGGAAAAAGTTTCATTGTGACGCGTTTCGTCTTTCAGGACCTCATCGAACTAAATGCGTCACTAATAATCTTTTCAAATTTGTCATACATTTCCCCAATATATGTATGCATGTGCGTATCTATATGTCTGCCTCTCTGTATGTGTGTGTGTTTATGTGTGTGTGTGTATGTGTGTGTGTGTGTGTGTGTGAAAGGTTTCAGTTTGAACAAGAAGTCCTTTTATTCCATTATTCTGATGTTTGCTCTCCATTTGATCAGGTATTGGGAAGTGAGTAGGGCCGCACTTTAAGCAGACGGTGCACGGGCTTATCCCCCTCCCGAGAGAAATCATCCATGTATCGCATCATATTATGTGTTCCGTGGGGTGGTTGAGGTAACTAGCAGAGTACGTGTGTACTTCGTGAAAAATTCTACACGCACAGAAAAATATATATAACTATTGCATCCATAATGCATTTATATGAACGTGGATTACAGAGTTATCCTAAGTGCAAATATTGGTAGTCTATGGCGGCTATCTGAATATTGGCACTGGTAATGGTAATAGTAGCCGTTTCCTTATAAGGAAATAGACGGCTTTCAAGGACCGAGCAGCCAGTGCTACTTTTGGTTAAAATTCATAAAATCTTTCTCGTGAGATAATTTTTCGGCAAAATAATTTTCTCAAATCAAGTAACTGTTATCTCCAGTACTGATGGGTGTTTCCTTCCTAATCTTTTGTTTAAGTAGCGTGGGACGTCAACATCTTGATTATGTCATTATTTTCTCTTCTAGTTATATGTGATAGCCATTTTAGTTGTTGCTGCTCTATATATTCCTCAAATTATGTGGTTTCTGTATTTCGGTAAAGTTACCGCTACTTTACATATAACAATGAAAAAATAGAGCTTATGTCTTTTCTGCAGGCAAAAAAGACGGTTTTATGCACCATAATACGGCAGTTAAAAAGAAAGTAATGCCGGCGTTTTGTACATATTTCCAAAAGTCCTTGTAACCTACTGAGACAGTTTCCCTGTTTCCACCAAAGACAGTCATTGTTGTTCCAGCCTAATTAAAAAAAAACAAGATTTCGAATAATGATTTTAAAGACAGGTAGGAAGTTTTCACTTAGAATTGTGACGCAAACCTGTCTTCACATTGAGCTCAATTTCACCTACGTGATATTGCGTCGCATTCAACGTAGTTCAGTAAATCTTTACTTACAAACCATCGATACGAATTAAGTGAATCGCTAAACGTGTGACTGCTCAAGCAAGCGAATGGCAGACATTACAGGGTGGAATACTCAGAAAACATGTATAGTGAAAACGAATAAAAAATTTGAATTGTGCAGTAAGTGTAAACGGACAAAAAAAATTTCCTTTTTTTTCTTCTTTTTCTTTATAACGCTTCTTTTATTTCTTTTATCTTTCTTTCTTTAACCTTCTTTCTAATATTTAGCTCACTCCATTTTTTATCTATCTTTCTCCTTGCCTATATTTCTTTCATTTCTTTCGTTCCTCCTCCTTCTTACCTATATTCTCTCCTTTCTTTCTTTCTTTCTTTCATCTTGCTTATATTTCCTCCCTTTCTTTTTAGCTTTCATTCTTTATCCTTCTTCTTTCCAATATTTCCTTCACTTTTTCATCTTTCTTTCTTTCATTCTTTCTTTCTTTCTTTCATTCATTCTTTCTTCTTCTTCTTCTTTTGTATATTTCTTTCTTTCTTTTCCTTCCTTATATTTCTATCACATTTTTATTTTTCATTATTTCCTTTTCTTCTTTTTACCTATATTTCCCTAATTTTTATCGTTCATTCTTCTTTTCTTTCTTCTTTTCTTTCTTCTTTTCTTTCTTCTTTTTCTTGCTTATATTTCCTCACTTCTTTTTATCTTTCTTTCTTTATTCTTTTTCTTTCCAATATTTCTTTCTGTCTTAATTTATTCTTATTCTTCTTGCCTATATTTCTTTTCTTTCTTCTTTCTTTCCTTTTTTCTTCTTCTTCTTACCTTCATTTTTATCACGTTTTCTTTCTTTTTCTTCTTTTTACCTATGTTTCCCTCATTCTTTTGTTGTTCTTTCTTTCTTTCTTCTTCTTCATCTTCTTCTTCTTCTTCTGCTTTCTTACTTTCTTCTTTTTTCCTCCCTTCTTTTTATCTTTCTTTATCATTCTTCATTCCAATATCTCTCACTTCATTTTTATATTTCTTTCTTCCTCTTTTTCTTTCTCTCTTTCTTTCTTTCTTTCTTTCTTCTTCTTGCCTTTATTTCCATCACTTCTTTTTTATTTTTCTTTCTTATTCTTCTCCTTCTTCTTCTTCTTACATATATTTCCCTCATTTCTATTTTATCGTTTTCCTTTCTTTCTTTCTTTCTTTCTTTCTTACCTATATTTTCCTCACTTCCATTTTTTTACTTTTTTCTTATTGTTCTTCTTTCTCTTCTAATAAACTAAGGTCAGAAAACCGTGGGAAAGCAATATCTTGTCAAGAATGTAAACGAAGCGATCATATACGCAAACAAGACCTCTATACAAAAGCAGCCGGCCTTGTGCGATGGTTGCTATAATAACTGGCATTTTGTCGTCATATATATATATATATATATATATATATGTGTGTGTGTGTGTGTGATATATATATATATGCGTGTGTGTGTGTGTGTGTGTGCATACATATATATATTATCTTTTCACGCCGTCGCCATCTTTCTTTGTGTCTCAAAACGGTTATGTTTGGCTTACAAACGCATTTCTGCAGATACATGCTACGAAGTTATTTTCTTAATCAAGCAAGAATGTCTTTTCAAAAGCCAAAACGTATCTTAATTTCATTATTGGTGCTTTTAATGTCTTTTAGAAATTAAGTTTGACAGTCTCTTTCCATTAATGCCAACTTATATGAGGAATGTACGAAATCTAATCTGTAAGTATTCATTCAACATATATAGTATTACAAATAATATATTATGTATATGTTATCAACCATACTATACTGCTCTTCCAGATTGTTACTGTGAAGATTGATGTATTCTCCGAATAGAGAGCATAATCCGCTATGTTATTTAACGCGTAGCTGCACAGAGGAGAAAAGTGTTCATGCCTTTATCAAATGCTAGTTGTGCGTAATTAACAATCACTATCTCAACCGGAATTTTATCTCTACTGATTTCTTCTCTGGGCTCTTAAACCTTAATAAACCCACACCTCGACTTACTGCTGTCAGCTTACGACAGGTTATATTAATGAACCTTTTGATCCACGAAAAGATATTGAAACCGTTCTTGTCTATTTTCTTTACTCACTATTAATCATTATCTAGAATCCAGACTTAATGTTAATGCTTCATCTTGAATAATGAGGAAAGGTAACGTTTGGAAGATGGCAAAGAGTTTTATTAGTGCAATAAAAACAGAAGGAAATTGTTAACAAGATGGTAAACAAAAAATATATTATTGTAAATTTAACTAAAATAACAGGTAAACCGGTCTATTAACTTTTTTCAGAATTTCATTTGAAAATGCAAGAATCTTTTTGTATTAAGTCCTACCAGCCGTCTCTTCGTAAGCAGGAAGTGTGGTTAGTAATTAGCCTGTAAGTGGTGTATCTTTCATATAACATTTGCCTTGAATTTCCGTGTTTTGGTCATTGTACGCAGTTCTCTCTTCGGTTTTAGCAATCTTTTCTTTAGTCGTTGTTGTATTTCGATATCAGCATGTTACGTTAATATATTTTTTAAACCACTCTTTTTTTTAAAATAAATTTTCTTCTTTTGATATGTCCGTTTTTATCTCACTAATAAAATTTGGTAACCCCCCGCCTAAATATTTCAATAAAGACTTGTGTTATAAATTACTAGAAGAAATGAAGTTACGTAATTTTCGCGAGTGTTTGCCTGCAAATAAGGGAATAATGATGTATGTATATATATATATATATATATATATATATATATATATATATATATATATATATATATATATATATATATATATATTGTAAATCTATTTAAACTTGGTGGGCGAAAAACCTGGATAGCGCAATTTTCAATCGACTTGGCATCCGAGTAAAATATTGGAAAAAAAGAAAGACCCAGAAACCTCTGAACAGGATGAAAGAAATTGTCCAGTACCTTTAATTTCTGCTACAAAGAAAAAAACAGCGAGTAATAACTTAAAACGAAGAGTAATCATTACGCTAAGAAGAGCAAAAATAAAATAAATACATCCTAATCAGCCGGGTACTACCTACCTGGCTGTTTAGGGTTTATTTATATTATATCATATCATATCATATCATATCATATATATATATATATATATATATATATATATATATGTGTGTGTGTGTGTGTAATTTGGCAGCAACTTTTCTTTTAAACATGTAGGTCATTGTTCATCTTCAGGGTCAATATTTTTAGTCATCGTATGGACAATACATATTTCGAAATCATTTTCAAATAAAAAGTCTCATTAGAGAATATGAGAAAATTCAAAAGAAAATATGCAAGACTATGTTGTCTTTAACATTCAATACTACATGTTTAATATATATATATATATATATATATATATATATATATATATATTATTTCGGTCTAATTTTATTGATTTCATTCGTTTATCTCTCTATCTATCTATCTATCTATCTATATATATATATATATATATATATATATATATATATATATATAGATAGAGAGAGAGATAGAGAGAGAGTAAACGAAAGAATGGACATAAAATAAACAAGACGAGAGAGATAAAGAAAATAGAAATAATGAAAAGTTTAAAAAAATGAAACCAAATGTCGTTTTAAATAAATAAAAACATATATTAAAATTCTTAACAATCCTTATTTATATTTCTTCAGGAAGTTCGACGCGTTGCTGGCATCGTCCTTCTCTTTGCCTCGGTCTCTGTTTGAGTTTACTTATCATTCTCGACCACTCCGTATTCATTATCATTGCTCTCATTACGCGATGCCGCCTTGCTGGGAGCTTCGCGATCTTTTAAGCCTATCTTCTGCTTTAGGGCAGCTGTCTTGCCACACCATCTCAGACAAACTGGAATAATTTCGCAAAATTTGAAGGTCACAGTTTAACGCTTTGCATTACGTCAAGAACACGACTAGGCTTACAGACATATTGGGTCCTCGTTCGAAAGCCAGGGTCAGTGGCGTTTGATAGGCTTTCCTCTGTACTTTATCAGCTGGGTGAAAGGGTGGTGACATTTTGCTGAGAGGATATGACAGTGAACTTTATTGTGTACGTATAATTCACAGGCAAAAGCATTTTGGTGGGTTAGATAGAATTTTCGGATTTTCTATAGGATCAAGAATAGGGCAGTTGTTCTGAAATCAGAAATTTACATTTACATATCATATTCTTTGAACATCGTGAACAGGCGCTACAGAATCGCAAGCTAAGGACTGTACGAAATAACAGGAACCACATCACATGAGGATTACCAACAGCAGCAACAACTAAAATGGATAGCACGTGTAACACGAAGAGAAACTAATGGAATAATCAAGATATAAACATATCACACCACTTCAAATAGAAGCTTTGGATGGAAACTCATCAATACTGGAAAGAGCGATAAAAGCTACTGGACTTGAGAAAACCTGTCCTTCGAAAAATGAGATTTAATAAAAAAAAAAATTATAAATTTTAACCGAAAACAGTAATTGCTGCTCGACCAGCGAATGTCAAATGTTTCCTTTTAGTGAAACTGGTAATATTATGATTACCATTGTGTTTACGGCCAAATGTTAAATATAATGTAATTGAAAAAAAATTCATAAATGAATCTTTTTTTGATGGTTGGGTAAGGAGTGTTAAATAATAGTTTCAGACTATTATTTTTAGTGGCAGTGTATTTTGATTCTGGGGCCGATCTTTGAGGTCAGATGGTAGACAAAATAGAGAAGTCGAGTAAAACCTGAGGGTCTTGGCAAAGATCATCTTTCTTTGAACATTGTGAACTGGCGCTACATGATCACAACGAACTGTACCAAAAGACAGAAACCACATCACTTGAGCATTACCAACAGCAGCAATGGCTAAAATGGATATCACATGTAACTCGAATAGAAAATAACGACATAATGAAGATGTAAATATTCTACACTACTTCGAATAGAGGGTTCGGAAGGAAACTCCCATAAATACTGGAAAGAGCGATAAAAGCTCCTGGACTTGAGAAACCGTTTTCCTAAAAAAATAAACGTGTTTAAAGATGTTATTTTTGTTTTCTTTGTCTAATGGCATATCAAATCTTTATGGGATCTCATTAGGATTTATTATATATATATATATATATATATATATATATATATATATATATATATATATATAATTTTGGGTTTCCTCTATTTGTACTGTTTCAGCTGGGTGAAAGGGTGATGGAATTTTGCTGATAGTATATCATTTTACAGAATTTGAAGATTTTTATGTATGTCTATCTATAGTGATAGAAATGTTGTTTTTTTAATTTTCTAAAAAAAATCAACACGTTGTGGCCGTGTTTTCTTTTTTATTATTAACGGTACCATTATATTTTTTCGTTTTTAACATCTGGGCGGGGTTATTATTTTTTAGTCGTATTTTTTATTACCTTGTCAGTTAACAAGTTAAGGAAACTTGTGAACATATATATATATATGTGTGTGTGTTTGTGTATGTTTGTGGTTGCGTGCATATATATATATATATATATATATATATATATATATATATATATATATATATATATATATATATATATATATATATATATAAACACATAACATTTATACACATAAACTGAGGTAGAGATAAGTACAGATATGTGTGCCTGTAGAATGATATTTTACTGAACTTAATCTGATAAAATCTCACTAGGCCTAGGGGGAGGTTTTAAGAATCTTTTTTCTATCAGAGGGAAAGTGTAGTTTCCTATACTTGCTATGTAGAAATATGTTTTGTAGTAACAATTTTGTTCGAGGTAAGATTAAAAGTTCGGGCTAAGATTAAAATTTCCCTTTTTACTATTAAATTATTGACAATAACATTTTTTCAATAAATGCAGTGCAATTATTTTAAATAGTGTTTTTTTTTTCGTTATTGCCCTAGACTTTGTATTGTTGGAAGTTTACAAGACACGAATGAAAACTAATTTGTTTTTTCTTTTAGATTAATATTTTCTATTACAAAATGAATGTTCATGATCCGTGTCAATGAAAATGAACATTCGCACACGTGAATAATGACAATAACAAAGATATTGTTAAAATGGACATAGTTTTCGTTCCTTCATCTTTTTATTAAATATAATGACTAGTCTTCACAACTATATTTTTTCAATTGTTTTGCCTAATTTGACACCAATTGTATCTTATCTGATCACCATTACAGATCGTTCTACTGTCTTTATAACCAGCGGAAACCCAAGCCTTGACCTCCTACCCGGCGAAAAATGTGGTACATTAGCTACTGCACATATAATGTATGGCTATTTCCTAAGAGTAACTTAGCACAAGGCCGAGAGTACGGGGCACCTAGTGAGGATCAAACTCACTTTTCTGTCGTAACTGATCTATCGAGACAGGCTTGCTAACCATTACACCACGCCGAGATGCCCAACACATACAATGTATGCGTCAGATATAAAATGATAGAAACGAGGTTTCAAGGAGCGTGTTTTTTTTTTAATTCTTGATACGAGATTAATCACATTCTTCTTGATTTTCTTTCAATGCATGCAATTCCTAATAATCGCTCAAATAATTTTATTTAAAAAAAAAACACCGGATATATACCCGCAAAAAAAACACCATTATATACATTCAGATCCTTATTTCTAACGAGAAGCAGGTTATCTCTGATTTTTCCCTATGAACGAAATTGGCCGGGCACTTCGAGGTTGTTTAATGCTTAGCAAGCGTGTCTCGCTAGATCAATTACTACTGAATAGTGAGTTCGATCTTCACTGGATTCCTTTCTGGAACATACTTCATGGCTCTGTGGTCAGAGTATTGCATGTGAGCAACGCACACGTACATGTATGTGTGTGTTATCTTAATTTTGATGTGCATATCAATGTCTGCGAAAATCCGAGTCGGAAGATTTGAACTTTTTTTTTATTTATGTGTCTTCTATGAATGATCTATCTTTAATATTGAACACATTTTTTTATTTTTCATAATGCCTATGAGGAACAATTTTTTTGTTTTCCTGTATATATATATGTATATATATATATATATATATATATATATATATATATATATATATTAACAAAGATTGTTAATATATATATATATATATATATATGTCTAAAATTTTTCGGCATAATACAAAATCATTCACACATATACATATCCATCTCCCTGTTCACACACACACACATATATATATATATATATATATATATGCATATATATATATACATACATACATACACACACACACACACACACATATATATATATATATATATATATAGATAGATAGATAGATAGATAGATATCAAGTGTAACAGCAAAATTGTCCAATTGTCAGATTAAGCTTTGAAACGTTTGTATGATTAAAGATATCTTAATAGAATTCTCCGAGTTTTTTTTAACATTATTGGACTCTACTTTAAACATTAAAAATATATTAAGCTCTAGAGTTGAAATGATGATCCTTATTCCTGTTTTGACTTCCTGACCCAGTTTTCCTCTCTACTTTTCCCTCTTTTTTAAGCTTATTTACCGTTTCCTGATGGCTCTCGAATGGACTTCGAAGATGGAAGCCAGAGTATGAATGTTCGTACCTTTATTGAAGGCCTGAATGATCTTTTTTTATTCTTTTCATCATTGCTTAGTTGGGAAGACAATGGGCTTGACACAAAACAATTTTAACCTGCTCTCTTTTTAGCTGAATAATGTAAAGGGTTGTTCAGTGATTCTTATGAAAAATGATGTCATGATGACTAAACGTCTTATATGAAAACAGAAAAAAGAAACTCGTTTTGTTTAGTGGCTGTTCTTCTTCTTCTAAGGTCCTTTGTTGGACATAGGCTAGGCCTTCTCGAGATTCATGTTGGAGATGATGGGCTATTAACCCACTGCGCTGGCCCAATACGTGTTGGTAGGAGGTAACGCACCAGGACAATTATGTCTCTTTTCGATTCTTGATCGACCAAATGTATTTCCACATAATCGACTATAACAATCCTGATTGGAATTCGAACTCGATTCTCCGATTTCACATCCTGAGCCGTTATCCATTGCACCACCAGTACATCCAAACTTACACCATCTGGTAATCCCAAGTGGTCACCCATCTATGTACTGACCCGGTTCGACGGTGCTTAACTCCGGTGATCAGCCTGATATGACCGTAAACACCGTAACATTATAGGCACATCTAAATCTCTCACTAGCAACGCTTTAAATAACGAGCAACGCAGTAAAGCCAACGATTTAACGATCGCCAAAAAACCGCAAATTTCAACATCTCATCTGCTATGTTTATATAATTTAGCAGATAATATCAATCCTGGATGAGAATTTAAGAATTCGTAACGCTAAACCAGAAACGAAAAATGATATTCTATTACAACATTTGATACTGCGTTCCAAAATTGGAAAACTGGCGCATAACACCGTAACTACTGCTTCATATGCTGACGCTATTTTAAATCGCTAAAATGTCTTAAATGTAAAATTAAACGATTTAAATGTTTCTCAAAATTAACTCATCGACGCCTGGGGCTGATTAAAACCACGCTTACCTAGCTGGGCGTCGTGAATAAATTGGTTAAACATTCCAAACATTGGAGTTAATATACTAATTTAATTTACATTGACTTTCAATGTCATTTTGGTTTTATTACAATGATGATCACCGTGAACAAGACCAAAGATCCACTCAAGGTAGAGGGTTACATATTAAGAGCAACCACACCCCAAGCAATGTGATAATGTCACCAAGACACAAGGGGACAAGTGAAAGAGAAGGAAAAGATTTTAGAAGGAAACGGAAACCCAATCCTAAACAGGAAACATCGATTAAATCTTTGCTCATGTACAAAAGACTGGGGAGGAGTGTGAACTGAATGACAAGCGATTCTATTGTCCGGTTCACACTCCTTCCGCTATTATTAACAGGTACTTGGAGATTATCTGAAAGAGACAGCTGGAATTTCGAGAAGACTTAGAAAATGTAACAATCACGAAGCTTATTGAAGTCGAAAGCTTCAGAGAGAAACAGCGCATAAACTTGATGATCTTGTGTAAATGGATGGCAGAAGGGGGACTGGTGATAAACTAAAACGACAAATATAGCAAAGATTTACAAAGGATAGAAATCTGCGCAGCGTCATGATTATCCACGTCTTGAAGGAACACGAAATGTCGAAGAAGAAGAACTCAATAGAGATTTATAAATCTACATATAACAGTTATTGGAAGACATCAGTATTTTATTTAGGGGATGGTCCAAATTAATCAGTTCTCCACATATTCATTTTCTTTCATGCTGAGAAATAATCAACAAGATCAAGTCGACTCCGGTGACAACACCCAGTTCTTGATAATAGTCATACAGTCGAAAGTACTTGGGCAAAAACAAAGCCAAACATTAAATTTGGACAGTTTTCTTAAAATGTTTCTGTTTCATAACATCTTATTCCAAATCACACCTTGTCGGTGAATTTGATTAAATATTAGGTTGGTGCAAAAATAATATCGTTTTTTGACGTTCTAACATATGTGAGAAAACGACATTATTTTTGCACCAACCTAATATATTATTTTTTTTTTTTTATTTCCTTTGATATCTGGCGTTTACACATTTCTTTCCGGGTCCCGCCCAGGAACCTAAGGTTAAAAATGGCATCATGACACTTTCCACTGAAAAAAAAAAAAAATAAAATAAAAAAATAATTACATAAATAAAGCCCTTCGTAAAGTGTGGGCTGTACTTGTCAGAACAATTTTTTGTATCTCTTTGAAGCATAAACTTCCAGGGATCCCTTCAATCAGCCTACTGGAATCTTTTCCAACCAGTCCAAGGGCTCCAACTACAACAGGAATTGTTGATGTTCCCATGTGCCACATTTTTGAGATTTCTATTTCAAGGTCCTTGTATTTTGACAGTTTTTCGAATATCTTCAAAGATACATTGCAGTCTGCAGAGACTGTCATATCAATAAGGAGGCACTTATTTTGTTTGTGGTCTTTAATAACAATGTCTGGGCGGTTGGCTTTGATTGTTCTGTCACTGTGTATTGTGTTGTCCCATAGAATTGTAACACGTCCTATCTCCGTAACCGGGTCAGGGTGGTGTTCGTACCAGTTTCTTCCAGTTTCCTTCCCATAGGAGTTGCAAATTTTCCAGTGCAGATATTGGCCCATTATTATTATTATATTAATATTATTATTATTATTATTATTATTATTATTATTATTATTATTATTTGTGTATGTTATGTTTCCTGCTTTGTATTCTGTAGAGCCGGGTCCAAACTATGATCCTTAAACCCTATGGGAAAATTGTCATTTTATTGATAGCACTTTTCTTAGTATATGAGATTGTTCCTAGTAAGGCGATCTTCTGGGCAACTTGTATGTTGATATTACCTCGGACCCTGTTAGTAAAATTGTCCATACCTTTTCTCAATTATCCCTGAGCTCCGATTACTATTGGCACAGTCTCAGTTTTCATTCCCCTCATCTCGATCTCCAGTTCCTTGTAATTGAACAAGTTCTCGATAATTTTTATGGGGTGTTTTTCTCAGATGGTACTGCTGTGTCAATAAGCATACACTTTCTGAATTTCTTGTCTTTCATGATAATATCAGGTCTGTTGGCTTTTATTTCCATGTTAGTTTGAATTGGCATGTCTCAGAGGATAGTTACATCGTTATTTTGGGTAAATGCGTCTGGTTGGTGGTCATACCATCTCTCAGTGGTTTCGATTTTGTGCTTTTTGCATATCTTCCAGTGCACATATGTCGCTACCTTGTTATGTCTGTGTGTATATTAATGTTTTGCTGGTTGCAAACATCCTGAGATAATATTGTCGGCAGTTTCAGCATATTTTCCGCAGATCCTACATTTCGGGTTAGTCCTATCATTGATTATGGGACAGTGATAGGATCTGGTCGCAAGTCTCTGCTCCTGAGCTGCAATAATTAAGCCTTCTCTCTCAGCTTTCAACCCCGTGCTCTTCAGCCACTGATGTGTTTTCTGTTGGTCCCCATTTGCGTGTTTCTTGTTTGTTTTTAGGTATTTGCCATTCAACGCCTTGTCCTCCCATTTTTTTCTTTCTTTCTTTCTTTTTTTTTTTGTTGTAATTTCATTTATCCAAGTTGTTTTGCTTTCTGTTTTACTCGTTTGGTGTAGATGTTATTCGCTTCGTTTTTTGTTTGTAAGGTTTCAGGTATATTAAGCTGTTTCTTGAAGAGGGCAGCTACTTTGTTGATACAGTGTATTTGGTGTTTTACTATTTGTAGGAGAGGGTCATTGGTTTTTGTGAGGTATGCTTCCAATCCGATTGTTGTAGTTTTTAGAGTTAGTTCAAGTTGGATTAGACCTCAACCTCCTGAAGCTTTTGGTACGTACAGCATATCAACATCTGATTTTGGGCGGTGCCTCCTTATTTGAGTAAGCATTTTTTCTGGTTTTGGCGACCAATCTTTTAATATCATTCAAGTACCATTTAATAATGTTGAAGCTGTATGTTACTAAGAGTATAGATAAGGTGTTGGTAGCCTTCATTTTATTGGCCCCATTAAGTTCGCTTTCTAGTATCAAACGCACTCTCCTATACTATTCTTTTCGGATCTTTTTCTTCATAATTGAATGTTGTATTCTGTCTCCTTCATTAATTCCTAAGTATTTGTATGTACCAGCTTAGTCTAGTTCCTTAATCTTGTTGCTGATATCAAAAGGTCTTCATTCGTAGTTTTCGTTAGTTTAGCGCCTTTGAAGGTGGCTTTTGCTCATTTCTCGATTCCGAACTCAATGTCATCGCTGAAGGTTTTGAAAATGGTCAGTAGGGTTTTTTGCTGGTTGTCATCCTTGGCAGACGTTTTAAGATCCTCAATATAGAATAGGTGATTCGGTTTGCCATTCTGTGACTTGTATCCGTACCTACTGTTGTTCAGTAGGCAGCTGAGTGGCGCTAATGCAAGGCAGAAGAGTAGTGATGACAATGAATCTCCTTGGAAGATCCCGCTTTTGATGTTGAATGATCTCGATGTCAATGAACCGTTTGTATGGTTTAGGTTTAGTGTAGTCTTTTAGTTTTTTATGCTCTCCGTTATGAATTTGACCGTTGTGGGGGCAAACTATGTACATTTTTAGGCTCTTCTCTATCCATGAGTGTGGTACACTGTCGAACGCCTTTCTGTAGTCGATCCATGTTATCGATAAATTTATTTTCCTTGTTTTCACCTGTGCCAATGTTATTTCATCGATAATTAGTCGATCCTTGCATCTGTAACTTCCTCTTTTACACCCTTTTTGTTCTGCTGGGAGTAAATTGTTTTTTCTCAAGATGTTGTATGTCCTCTCGATTATAATAGAAATGAGGATCTTGTACATTGTTGGTAGGCAGGTCATGGGTCTATAATTCTTCGGGTTCTGCGTCTCTTCTGTTTTGGGGAGTAGATATGTTACTCCCCACGTGAGCCATTTGGGGATTTTTCTGGGTTGGTGATCATACTGTACGTGGTCTTGGTTGGTGCTAGATATGTTTTTTATCCAAAAATTGGCTATTCGATCTATTCCTGATATTTTCCAGGATTTAGTTTTGCAGATGACAGCAGTTTCTTCAGTAATATTGATATCCGTCCATTTTTCGCACTCTGTGTGTGTTACTCCTATCGTTGCTTGATCCATGTAGCTCTTTCATTATACATTTTGCAGTTTTCCCACATCTTACACCAGAACTCCTTGACTGTCTGGATATTAGGTGGAGCATTTATCTTTTATTTTTCCAGTTCTCGGCATCTTTTTTGAAGATCTTGTTTTACCAAAATAATCTGTTTCTTTTTTCCTAACGCCTGATACTCTGTGATTTTGTTTTGTTGTTTCAGCTTCTCTTTAACATTTGTTGCACCAATCTTATTCTTTATGTCAAGGCTTCATTTCAGTGTCTCCTTTGTCTTTCTTTCATTTTGGCGCCTTTGTCTACTTCACTTAGAAATGAAAACTTTCCACGTAGTTTAGTTATTGCGGTTTCCATTTTTTTGCTTTCCAGACTGGCATTTATTTTTTCCCTTTACGTTGTGCTTTTACTTTTCACCTATTGTTTCTGCGATCGTTCGCGATGCCGCGTATATAAGATGATTAATTTCTCTCAGATTCATCGGTCTTTCCATTTCGTCCCGTATTTTTCTAATTGCTTGGCTAGCGATGTTGATGGTTTTCTTCACTTGGCGGTTCTTTCTTACTTTTGGAATTGTTGACCTTTCCTCGAAAAACATTTACTTTATATTCTCCCATTTATATCGGATGGTTTTTGTCATCTCTGTTTCTCTCTCATATTCGTAATTATCTTCCTCTATTTGCTTGTGTACCTCAGAGGAATTATTACAACTGCTTTCTATTTGTTCCTCTGCGTTTTTGGCATTTAGCCACTCGATGTTAACGTTTAATATTTGATGTTTTCTCAGGTGCTTCCTAGTTTTATGTCAGGTATTCTTTTTTCCTGATAATGTCACACCTGGCATTGGCTAGTTTGTTGCCATCGAGGGTTAATCGGTTTGAGGGATGTTTTTCTCGCCTGATGTCATAGGCGGCTTTCGTCGTTGTTGTCGTAGCAGTGTAAAATGCTATCATTACTTCAATATACTCTTCTCTAGACCATTTATATATTTTTTTTTTGTTTTTTGTTTTTTGGGTTTTTTTTTGCGGGACGTAATTTTAATGAACATAGAAGGTCTCCGTGAGGACTTTCCTCGGTGCGATTTTCTTCTAGTTGTCGTTGGGTAGCATTTGTTAAGGTTGCAGTCTTTTCGATCCCAATCTAGTTCCTCGCTGAGGATCGCGGTCCTTGTTGACCCGCGTCACGACCGATACGGTTTAATACTATTTTTCGTTGTTAGCATTATAGTTAGTTCGTATTTAACCGTATGTGGGGGCTGGTTTGTGGACGCCCGAGCATACCCATACCGTAGTAGACCATCACGCTCAGAGTGCCAAGACTCCTCCTTGCCCTGTTTTATTTTACTATTTCTGTTATTAACAACAACGATAAAATCTTCATTTATAAGCATTTATTATTATTATTATTATTATTATTATTATTATTATTGTTATTATTACACCATTTAAAGGAAGAGCGTGATTTAAGAAAAGAAATAAAGAAAGAAAAAACAGTGTTTGACAATGTTCAAAAATATTTCGACAGTATGTCTATTTTCAAGTTATATTTTTAATAAATTTTTCATATAAGTAAGGTAAGCAACGTTTGTACAAAGACATAATTTTTCGAAAATTTATCATTTTTACACTTGAACATTTTCTTTAAATGTAACTTGTAGACAGACATACGGAAGAAATGTTGTTGAACATTGTCAAACACAGTTTTTTCTTTTCTTTTTCTCATCTTAAATTGTACTCTTCTCTTCTGTAGATAAATATTATAAGAGTTACGTCAATCATTTTGTTTATTATCATTATTATTATTATTATTATTATTATTATTATTATTATTATTATTATTAGATCGTTTAAGCCTAACAAAACATGTCGACCAGTAAATTAATTTCGACTAACGTGTTCACGGCGTGCACATCTATCCAAATATACTGCTCTATATATTAAAAAAAAACAGAGCAACAATGGTTAAGAGATAAATAAAAGTTCAAGTAAACCTCTGCTCGTGTTCTAATGACTAGGGAGGTATGTGAATCTATCGTCCGGTTCACATTCCTCCCCAGTGAAAGAGTCTGAAAGAGACAGCTGAATTTTATAGGATACATAATGTGAACAGAAGACATAGAAACTGTGACACTCACGGGACGAAGGCAAGAGGTTCAGAGAGAAATAGCGCATAAGCTACCTGGTGATCTTGTGTAAATGGATGGCAGAACGGAAACTGGGGGATAGATTTAAACACCTGAACTGAAAAAATCGGTAGTGAATAGGCAACGAAAAGCTTCACAATATGCGGGAATGATAGACGTTCAATTAATATTCTTTGATCACACGCCAAAATGATGAATAGATACGGACTCTCGTACAAATTCATTATCTTCTTTAAATCATCGATCAGCCGAGAGGAAACATCAGAAAAAGTGCTTATTCTAGTGCCGACTCTTTAATATTGTTTCAGACCCGCTGAGCCAATCAAATTCCAGAAAATAAAATTCCTACAGCAGACAGCGCACATCTTCCTATTAAGCATTGAACATTTTTTTCTATACTAACATAGCGGAGTATAGGTCCGTTGTAACTAAATTTTAGTTGCATTGACTTATCAGCAGCACCGGTACTGATACTGACAGTATAATTGCAGTACTATACTGGGTTTAACAGTAACATCGTTCAAACCGTTTAACAGTATATTTAATTATTCTACCAAGTGTTTAATATCTAAAAATAAAAAAATAAAAATAAAAATAAACTTATTGAGTTCTTTTTACCCAGGTTTACAGATAATACGTTCAGCAATCTTGACACCATTTGTCGTAAGAATCACCGAAAACACCTTTGAGTTATTCAGGACAGGTTAAAATCGTTTTGTGTCAGACCCACTTTCATACCAACTGAGCAATAGAGACAGGAAAAAGATCATTCAGGCCTTCAGAAATGCTACCTAGATTCATACTCTGACTTCCATATTCAAAGTCCGTTCAAGAACCACCAAGAGAACGGTGAATAAGTTTTAAAAAGAGGGAACAGTAGAAATGAAAACTGGATCAGAAGGCGTACAACAGCAAGCGAGATAATCATTTCAACATACAGCTAAAGAGATCAATTAGAAAAGATCCAACTAAATTCATAAAACGTTTGGCACGTGAGAAAGGAGTTTCATATATGAGAGTCCAAAGAGCGGTGAAAAAAGATTTGAAAGTGAAATCGTACGTGAAATCTGTGCGGCACCTTGTTACCCCAGGAGAGAAAGGTTAGAGAGGGCGAATACCATCTTAAATGAGTTGGAAAATTTTCCTGAATATATATATATATATATATATATATATATATATATATATATATATGACCCGTTCTATATATATATATATATATATATATATATATATATATATATATATATATATATATGACCCGTTCTATATATATATATATATATATATATATATTAACTTTATTTCAATACTTCATGAGATTACGATCCTTAAATGTGATTAATTAATGGTGAATATTTCATTTTCGCATATGATCGATTTCCTCACGATTCTTCTGTTCAGCTTGGAGAATCATTATGCGTTAATATTGCTAGTAAATTCCAATAGTATTATAAAGACCTCGGGGAATTAAACGCCCCACGAGGCTGGCATCCCGCTCCCACCCCTACACCGTGGAAACTGTTAGATGCAGACGTCTCTTCTACTCCAATAGCTTCATGTCTCGCACATCTCGCCTATGGAACTCCCTTCCCTATTACTGTTTCCCTGACAAATACAATCTCCAACGGTTTAAGTGTAGCGTCAATCGACATCTCCAGTTGCCTTGATCTATCCACTTCCCTTCTCCACATCCTTTCATTTTTCATTCCTATCTACTCTCGCTCCAAATCTTCTGTAACCCCCTTGCCTTGATCGACCCACTGTCTTTCTCTTTCTCCACATCCTCTCCTTTACCACTCCTATCTGCTCTTCCTCCAACCCTTCTTTAACCCCTTGCGTGATAGTGGCTTCCAGCCTTGCTTGGGGTGATACGCTTAAAAAAAAAATTCAAGGAAGATATTTTTAATTATTTCTAAGATGCAATGGTTCAGAGCTTAATCTCACAACTGGACAATTCTGTTCTTACCCCTAAATTTTATTAAATCTTTGGAATTTGCATAGGGGACTGTATATAGAATTTTGCGTAATATAAACACGCACGCATAAGAATTCCAGTATGGCCGTTTATATGACGTCTCCTTGAACGAATAAAACTGATTCAATCAAACGTGAGAAAGTTGAAATTAAAAAACAGTTGATGAACTAGATACAGAACAATTCTTGAATCCAAATGTAACAACATTCGGAAGTAATAGCCGAAAATAATTTTTATTAATAAATTTATTTATAAGTAAGAGTGTATGAAATGAATGAAAAGATTTTAAATTGACAACTTTTTTCTCGCTTCACTTAAACAGACGTTAGATCCGGCTATCTTCTTTCTTTCTTTTATTTTATCACTGAAACCATGCAGAGTCTCTGATATGCGAGTTCCGTGTTTTATGCGATCAAACTGTAATAGTCCATTATTCATGAGGTGTTGCCAGAACGTATCAGTCGTAACTAACTATACATAAAGCCCGGACTGTAGCTTTGGACATCGCGAAAGCTTTCAACAAGGTTTGGCATACAGGTCTTCTCCACAAGCTGGAAAGTTACAGTGTCTCTGGACAAAGTTTTGAACTAATCCAATCTTTCCTATCAAATCATGAAATGAACGTTATCCTGAACAGCCATGCGTCTAGATCATTTTCTACTAATGCATGTGTCCGCCAGGGGGCGATCCTTAGCCCTACATTGTTTTCAATTTTCATTAATGACCTTCCCAATGGAATCAGCTCTCAACTTGGTATCTACGCTGATGGCACAATATGTGCACAACGATTTCTAGGTCAGCTGCTAAAAAAGTTTGCCCACTATGTCATGTTAGACAATTTTTGTCTCCAAATCTTATGTTACATATCTATATATCTACCATTCGTCCATGCTTAGAATATTGCTGCCACATATGGTCGGATGCTCCTGTTATTTATCTAGTGCTACATGATAAAATCCAAAGAAGAATCTGCAATATTATTGATCCTGATCTGGCGAAATTCCGAAGTTGTTTGGAATCCGTAGTTGAAGGCAATGACGATTTTATTGAATACATTTACCCTTTAATATTTTTGTGTAATTTTGGTAAATATATCTGTTAAATTGAGATGCCAATGTTATTTTCATTTTCGTGTAAATTAGACGACAATTTATCCATCGTACCCTGTATATTCGGGCTATTGTCCTCGTCTTTGTTGTATCCTCCAGCCTTCATCATATCTAAATATATCTGGGTAACCTGCAGCGTATGTTGAACTAAACACTTTAGTAAATTGTTCTCGTTCCACTGCACATGTGTAGAGATAGCTTGTCTGGTTCTTACACTTAGTACTGTTCAGTTATTGCTCGTCCATTTACACTGAGTCCAAGTAGTTGCTGCCCAGTCCAGGGATTGAACTCAGAATTACCATGTTATCAAAGTCACTAAACAAGGCTTCATTCCTCTAGGGTATTACCCCGTAGCAATAACTAAGCATAATATATTCCCAAGTTGAAATATACATAGTATATTTATGATATAAATATATGATAAATATACTATATATATTTCAACTTAAAATATCAGTTTATATATATATATATATATATATATATATATATATATATATATATATATATATATATATATATATATATCAGTCAAAATTTGAAAATTGGGGTTTGACATGATAAATAATAACACAAAACGTTTTTTCCCCAAAATCTTTATCGTTCTTTGAAGTTCAAAGATTTAGTTTAGGTTCAAAATTCTTGCGTTGGAATTTCATTCCGGTGGTCAATGAAAGCCTTATAGCACAGCCTTATAAAATTTAGAATTTACTGAATCATTACAAATTGTTTATGGACAAGATGCATGGCACAAGCACATTATTACTAAATTACTGTGCCATCAAACCTTCGTTTGCTTCAAAGGGAAATTATACTGAACAATTTTGCCATATTATGATGTGATATGTTATACAGTGCAATATTTTTAGCGTGATTTTCAATAAACAATGCAAATTTAAAACATTTTTCGCATTCTGCCCATCATAAGACCCGGGTTCGAATCTTACTATGCTTGAATTGTTAGGAAGGAAATTTCTTGATGTTATCGGACTGGAGGGGTCAATCTCAGCGTGTGGCACCTTTGGAAAGTTCGTGAAAACAATACCACGGGTTGACCCAAGCCTTGTGAATAAAATTGGGCAGACGTAACCCTTGGGGGGCATCAATAGCTCTGCTAGGACGAAGTCACAATTCATCGTGGCCGAGGGCTTGAGCGCGCTGTCCTTGTTCAGGTTGTTGATCAGGCTAGATAACATGATCTTTCCCCGAAACTGTAACTAAGGTCTGCTCAGCATAGTTGCAGTATAAACCACAGTTGGGCTCTCTGGGTGTTCAACAAACACGAATGCGCCTGGGCAAGCGTCTGCAATAGGGATTGGTTAGACGGTATTCTCGAATACGAGTGCCCAATTATATATATATATATATATATATATATATATATATATATATATATATATTAAGACTATATTTCTTCATATATATATATATATATATATATATATATATATATATATATATATTAAGACTATATTTCTTCATATATATATATATATATATATATATATATATATATATGAAGAAATATAGTCTTAAAATGTGCTATATTTATGGGATAAAGTGCTCAATATCAGAGATAGAGCGTGTGTAAATATAAAAGGGAACATAGCAGTCAACACTTACAGGACTCGTGGCCTGACGATTGCATCTAGCACGAAACAGACTGTTGCCTCTAAGTTCACTTTTATATATATATATATATATATATATATATATATATATATATATATATATATATCTTATTCTTTCTCGTATTCGATCTGTCTATTTTTCTTATTCTATCTATCGATCTATCTGGATATATTAAAGATACTATCTATCTTTCTTTCTTTCTATCTATCTTTCTATTTTATACTATTTCAGATACTATCTATTTGTCTATCTTATTCTATTTCTGATACTATCTATCTTATTCTATTTCAGATCTATCTATTATTCTGTATCTATCTATCTATCTATCTATCTTATTCTATTTTTGATACTAGTGAATTAGCCAAAAGTGTCTCTCCGCCTGGATTTTTGATTGGAGCCAATCTTTCTTAACAAATCTTGTAACGACAATCGTGTTGAAAGGCCATTTTGTTTTTTTACCATCATCAACAACTTGCCATCAGTTCCAAATTCATTATCAATGATGATGGCATAACTATTTCCCTCTGTTTTAACAGTAAAAATCAATAAAGTACAACTGGGAGCTGATCTCGAATATAACATTCAATCTGTTGTTAACTGGGGCAAGAAATGACGTGTAAATTGTTACGAAATTTCAGCTCTTTTAGTCATTTTAAAGAACTATGCTTGCTTCCCACTAGTATTGCTAATGCTAAACCTCATGAGAGTCCTACCTGTTCGTTTAAATTACAGTTATTTGTGATAAAAACTTTCGCACATTTTGTTATCGCATTGTTGTGTCGGCATAATACCTGTGGCTATTAAATCTTCTCTTTCATTTTTCTGTTATGCAACCCACATAAGTCAAGTCATGTTTAGTACATTGGGCGGCGTATTTCAAACGGGAATCAGCACATTTGACTCTTTTTGACGAAACTGAATAATATTTATAATAATAATAATAATAATAATACGTTAACATAAACATAAAAATATTGGCAATCACCTTTGCGATGATGATGATCCAATCTCTAATTGCCATGATGATGTCGGTCATACAAACAATGTTGATCAACAAGGTTTCTGAGTGCATTGAAAAGATGGCATGAAAAGGAAAGACGTAACATGAAAAAGGAATGAAAAGAAATAATTCACAATGAATGAAAGATGAACAAAAGACACAGAATATAATAGTGTGACTATTTTCAATCTAATATGAATACAATATATTCTAATGAAACATAGGTCTCTATATCTCGCAAGGGTTACACCTATATTTGGGTGTGCATACTTGCATATACGAAATGCTGTATGGAAATTATCCAGGCGTTTTCAATTTGAAATAATTTATCATGACAACGAGCCTCTCTTTTCTTCACGTATTGTAACGGTTTATTTCCGTTTTTGTCAAAACCTCGCATCAACCAAAATCTCTTAGCACCCACCCGACAATCAAAAAAATGCCTTCTTTATACTTCAAGCTATTCCCAGGGATAAAATCAGTCTTGAAAAGTTGTGAATGGGATTAAGAAAGCGAGACATTTCGTAGTCGTCTCGGAAGAGAATTTTGTAGACAGTTTTGAAAAGTAGAAAAGAACACTGTGAAAAGTGTTTGGTGTATGAAGGGATGTGGAAGGAAAAGAATGATGGTACCAGTCGCCTCGGCAGGCTTTTGTTCGTTAACATTAAATAGTGAGCCATTTTATTGACAGACCTCTCATACATATATACACACATATATATATATATATATATATATATATATATATATATATATATATATATATATGAAATTAGGAAATAATTCGATTCCATAACGTTGGTTCCAACCTTTCGGTATCTTCAGGCGATTTCAATCAATTGATTTTCTAACGCTTTATTTTTTTTAAATAAAAAATTATGAACGCTATATATTTTTTTTAAATTGATAAATTAATGACTGTAAGATGTGAGGTATGGTAGAAGGCGAGAAGAAGGAGGAGAAGGGGGAAACCAAGTGTTTTGGAAATGTATCAGTGGAGGATTAAAGAAAATATACATACATTCGCTTTACCTTCTAGATATTGAAAGGGTGAAACCAAGGTAGCGTGATCGGTTGAGTTCCTAATTTCATATATATATATATATATATATATATATATATATACATAATATATATATATATATATATATATATATATATATATACACAATATATATATATATATATATATATATATATATATATATATATATTCAAGTAAAGGATTGGTGTATATGGAATAAATTCCAATAACTAAAAATATTATTCTTAAAAGAGTGCTCAATACTCAATTTATTCGAAAATTATAACATAAATATGTTATAAAATCACTACAACGTTTGTTTCAACACTTCTGGTGTCTTCTCAAGTGATGGTGTTGAATGTAGGATAAAGAGTTTTAAAAGGTTCGAATCAAACAAACTCCCCTCGATAGGGGAAACGCTGTTACATAAACTGGATGACCAATCAAAATACAAGTATATGAGAATTCAAAAAACTTAACAACGAACCTTAGTTATAATAATTAATGCCTTAATGTTAGGGTTAGACTAAAATAGAAATTATTCTAACTAATTAATTAATATAACTAATTAATATTACATTTTACTATAAAACTGAAAATTAAAAATTATAATTTTAAATTTAATCTGTATTAAGTTTAAAATATTATAAGATTCTTTAAAGAAGAAACCAAGGAAAATACATATTTTGTTATTTATTTTGTTTTAATTGAAATGCCCAAAACTAAGTGTTGAAACAAAATGGGTATTATTGTTGTGATTTTTCAACAAATTTATGTTAAAATTTTCGAATAAATTATATATATATATATATATATATATATATATATATATATATATATATATATATATATATATATATATATGCAAGTTTCATTAAATATGACTGCCAATGTACTACGGTTAAGTTTTTTGTTTAATTTGCCTTGTCTTCTTATAATTTTTCAGGAAATAAATTATCCAAATGTCGTATTTAATTAAACTTAAACGATATATATATATATATATATATATATATATATATATATATATATATATATATATATATATATATATATATATGTATGTATGTATCAAGAACAATTTTAGAGGAAAGAAATATGAGAAAGTGGGAAAAGTTTTTATGTGATGCGCTTCGTCCTTTAGGGCACGGACAAAAGAGAAACAACTATGGACATATTAATAAATATGCATATACCCACGTTTGGTGTGTGACTCAAGTTTCGTTAGTTACCCAACTCACGGGGCACAAGATATAGTTTATTATTATTTTTTTTTAAATCTTGTGCCCGACGAGTTGAGTAACCAACAAAACATAAGTCGCACACCAAACTTAGGGATATGTATATTTATTAATATATATTTCATAACTCTGTCTAACCACATCGAGCACTATTATGTCTATACCTCTTGGCTAAATTTGGTAATTATTTATTTGCTTACCTGTGTATGCACGCCAGCACGCGTGTATACGGCTGCTAATATCTAGTCTATTTCATTTACTTAGCCATATACCTATATATATATAGGTATATATGTGTGTGTGTATATATATATATATACATATATGTATATATATATATATATATGTGTGTGTGTGTGTGTGTGTGTGTATATATATATATATATATATATATATATATATATATATAATTCGAGTAATTTGTAGCGGGTTTCGCCAATCATGTTGCGGGTCTCGCCACAATTATTTAATTTTCTCTAGGAAAAGCGTGATTAAGGACATACAAAGATGCTGGAGGTCGCTATCCAATGTGGCAGTCAAAATGCAATTTATATATGACGTATATGGTATAAAATACAAGACAGAACATAATGATTCAAAACGTAACAATTGAATTTATTTGTTTTTGTATACATGCATATAAGCTGAAGGTTTGATAGAGTTATGTCTCTTAGATTTGGAAATATTTGTACCTGAGCTCATAAGTGTTGGATTCACGATTAAACTGTAGTTTAGAAGAATGTTTATTGTACAAGTTGGTAAGATGTTCAGAAGAGTTAAAAGTTCGTACTTGCGTGAATGTTGCAATGTTCTTTAACGTCTGACTGCATGGTCAAGACGGGAGTTCTTGAAGGTTACATTTTGGCAGCAAGGAATGGGATGGAAAAAGAGATAAGAAAAGAGACAGAGAACCACTCGTGTTTTGTTTATATAAGATGGTGTATCACGTGATCGGCTCAGCCCTAGTACGCGGGAAAACAAATTTGTCGCATGCAGGCGATTTGATTGATCGGAATTGAGCAATCAGCGAGCTAGTTTTGAGGAGATTAACCAATGAATGCTTGTCGTACAATTTCTATGTATGATGGTGGTGGTAATCACCAGAAATTCGCTGAAAAAAAGCATACCATGAAAGATAAAGTCTCCAAACTTGATAAAATCAAAGTTTTAACGTCAAAATATTTCATATTATTAAAAAGAAAGACCACCAAAGTATTTTTGGTTAAAAGTTTAGCACCGTTTTTCCGGTAAAAGAGCACTGATTTGAAAATTCTTGCAAAAATCAAATAATTGTCTGATTTTAATGAAACTTTTAGGACTTATTCAGAAAAAAATCAAATTATTTAAAATTTTTTTTTTGAAAATCATGATAGATCTATTTTTTTTACATCTGCTAACCCCACCTTACTTAATTAATGAAATTTCGAGAAATTAAATTGTCTTCCGCTTCATATTAGTTAAAAGCAGGAGGCCTTGGAGGATGTAATTTTTTTTTTCGAGCAGTAACTCATTTACCGAAAATCGTAAAATAAAAAATGCAATCAAGACATTATTTAATTGGAAATTCTTTTATTTGTTTTTATGAACAAGATATATTATGGACACTATTGTCTTAAGAAATAATGTATTTCCACAAGAATTGTTTTCTTTTGTTAATTTTAATTAGAATAATCTATAAAGTTTGAAATTTTTAAATTTCTGTAATCAATTTTACAGATTAGGTGATAGTGTATTAAGTAAAAACTATATTTACTAATCATAAATTGAAAAGCTTTGTAAAAATAATCACACTCTAATATTTTTAAAGAATTTTATATTTTTTATATGTATAAACGTATCTATTTTCCATTATACGGTCGACCATACACGACATTATCAGAAAATAAGAGCGATAACTAAAATAAATTTACAGCCAACAATATTTAAAATGCCATAAAACATTAGATTACGGAGTATTTTATCGTACTTTTTTTTAGATTACTGAGTAATGAAAAATATATTAAGAGCTTGAATAATTCGCAAGTAATTTCGTTTATTCCCAAATTTATTCCCAAGTTAGAAAAATTGTCATCGTACTAAAAATTCGTCGCAAAAAATCACATAAAAAATCTCCAAAAACAATCTCAGTTATGAAAACTTGGAAATTCAAACTTTCAAGATTGCTGGACCTAACTAATATATATATATATATATATATATATATATATATATATATATATATATATATATATATATATATATATATGTATATATAAATAAAAAGAAAGAACAGTAAGATATAAAATCCGGTGTTCTTATAGATACTTTTATTTTTACACAATAATGCTCAATGTAAATTTACAGAGCATTAAAAATTCGCTTGACGAGGAAATGGAACTAATGTCTTTAATTTAATAATGAAATTAAATTCGAAGGCTCTAGCTTCCATTTTTGAAACATGGTTATCACTGTGTAGCGAAAAAAAAACATATTTTAAACCAATTAATTTATAATATATATATATATATATATATATACACACATAGTTTTATGGATGTGTGTTTGTATATATATAAACCGCACACACACACACACACACACACATATATATATATATATATATATATATATATATATATATATATGTATATGTGTGTGTGTGTGTGTGTGTGTGTGCGGTTTATATATATATATACACACTCACATCCATACAACTAAGTGCATATATATATATATATATATATATATATATATATATAAATATATATATATATATATATATATATCGTATAAGGCGTTTCGTCTTTTAGGATTTGAGCGGACTAGGTTTGTTTACCTTGATGCGATTGCACATGCGCAAGAATGAGACCTCTCATTCTTGCGCATGTGCAATCGCATCAACATTTTCCATTTTGTCATACATCTTTCATAATTTAATACAATTTAATCTATGTTTCAATTTGTAACTAATTCTGTTTTAGTGAGTCCCGGAATTGCCGGTATAGTTTTGAAATGAGTGCCATTAACAATGTTTGTTGAATATAAACTGTTTTTTAATTATTGCATTTTTATATTTTTCCTCTATTTTTTAGCCTTTTTCTCAAGTGAGTACATTATATTTATCTTGCTTCCAAGCAAATATATTAACAACTTCTTAACACTTCTAACACTGCTTAATTATAACAAAAATCTTTTCTTGTTTGTGGCTTTAACTATTATACAATACTAGCACTCACACATTAACTGCTGATGACGGAAACTTCCGGCAATCCAGTTCGCTGGTTCAACCGTGAATGGCGGATATTTCTTAGCACAGTAATTACTAATAAGTTCATATTAAAAATGAACAGAATTCTTATGTTAACGTACTAATATTCATTTTGCAACTAACGTCACAGCTTCCTATTCCTTTTTCTCTTTTCCAGCTGTAATAGTATCAAAAAATAATTTATATTTACTAGAATGACTTATTTTGTTTGTGGTCTTTAATAACAATGTCTGGACGGTTGGCTTTGATTGTTATGTCAGTGTGTATTGTGTAATCCCATAGAATTGTAACCAGTCCTATCTCCGTAACCGGGTCAGGGTAGTGTTCGTACCAGTTTCTTCCAGTTTCCTTCCCATAGGAGTTGCAAATTTTCCAGTGCAGATATTGGCCCACTCTGTCATGCCGGGTTTTATATTCAGTGGGTGCCAATATCGTGCAACCTGATATAAGATGATCAATGGTTTCTGGATATTTGTCACAGAATCTGCATCTTGGGCTAACACAGTATTTTAGTATATGTGCTTGATAATTCCTAGTTAACAAGCATTGGTCTTGTGCAGCATGGTAAAACCTTCAGTTTCGCCTTTCAACCCTGCACTACGTAGCCACTGATGGGTGCGGTTTTTGTCTACGTCAGCTTGTTTGGTACGGGCAGAGTATTGGCCATGGAGCGGTTTATCTTGCCATTGTTTCTTTATCTGGTCGGTCGCATTTGTCTTTGCATTCTTTTTTAAATATTTTGCAGCTTCAGCCGGTGTACAGTGATGTATTTGAATTTCTGTGCCCATTTGAAACTCCTTTTTGAATTTGTCGGCTTCCTTTACTACAGAGTAAAGACACTTACTACTTTCATGTTCCTTGACACATACCATCATCCAGTCTTCTGTATTTTCCAAGTATCTTTGGAGGCCAATTGTTGTACTTTTGTAGGATAGTTCTAGTTGAACTAGTCCTCTGCCTCCTTCGGATCTGGGCACATACAGGCGATCAATATCAGCTTTGGGATGATGCATGAGGTAACAAGTGAGTAGCTTTCTCGTTTTGGCGTCCATTGGCTTAATTTCAGCTATGGTCCAGTTAAGTACATTAAAGCTATATTGCACCACAGGAACAGCTAAGGTGTTTATGGCTGATATTCGGTTTCTTGGGTTTAGCTCGGTATTTAGTACCAGGCGTACACGCCTGTAGTACTCCTTTCTTACCTTCTCTTTCATTTGGGGGTGTTGTATGCCATCTCCCTAATTCCTAGGTACTTATAAGCTCCAATTCTCTAATCTTCATGGCAAAATCTAAATCTATTAAGGGTGCTTCTAAAATTCAACCTTTCTTAAATGTTACTTTAGCACATTTATCTAATCCGAAACTCATACATATGTCGTCACTAATGTATTTTACAATATTAAGTAGGCCCTTCAACTCATTGTCGTCTTTGGCAAAGAGTTTGAGATCATCCATGTAGAGTAGGTGATTGAATATGTTGTTATTTATTTTGTAGTTTTATTATTATTATTATTATTATTATAATTAATATTATTATTGTTATTATTATTATTATTATTATTATTATTGTTATTATAATTATTATTGTCATTATTATTATTATTGTTATTATTGTTATTATTATCATTATTATTATTATTACGTGCCTAATAGACAGTTGCTATGTTGATATTTACTGAGTGTCTGGAATTTTCAAACCAACTTATTTATTATATTAAATCTTTAAACGATTTTTCGTTTATAGCATATTGTGAAAATTTCCAACTCCCTTATTATTAAGATACTCCCTAATGTTAGGCCCCTAGGTGTAATAATTTACAATTAGGTGTAATAATTTACCTTGTCATCAAAGGTGACGGGTTGGATCAAGGGTTCCGAACCATTTTTCCATCACCCCCCCCCCCACACACACACACACACACTTTTACAAGGATAATTTTCGTTTTATTACTTAAACATTATTTTAGTGGATACCCATACTTGAGTAGACGCTCCGTTTATGTATTAAACAATTTATTTATTTTCATCTACCGGCTTGGATATTCAAGAAATCTTATTAATAAAAAATAGGCGTTCTTTGGCTTGTTTTTCATTAATAAGGCCGGTAGACGAAAATAAATAAATATAACGTTTAATAAATAAACGGGGCGTCTACTCAAATACGGGTGTCCACCAAAATAAGGTTTTAAATGATATATATATATATATATATATATATATATATATATATATATATATATAAGAGCAATTTGAATTTGTAAAGTAATGGATTTTTTTTTTATTAATCCGACACAAATTTATCAATTTAAACCTTTTTTAGCAGATACCCATATTTGTGTAGAGGCTCCGTTCTTTTATTAAACAGTATATTTATTTATTTTCATCTACTAGCCTTACTATTCTAGAAAGCTTATCAAAGGAAATATGCGATCCCCGGCAGGTCTTGGGTATCCACCAAAAATAATGTTTAAGTAATAAAAACTGTCGGATTAATATATAAAACAATCTATTACTTCCTCAGAAAACATTTTTACAAAACACACGGTGTCTTATACCGAAAAAGAGATTCTGCTTTCCTTTATGTTCCGTGTCCTTTCAAGGCATGGCCGATCACGGCGATCAACTTCCTGTCTTCTGTTGTTCTTAACAATTGTTACCATGTTTCTTTTTCTTGTTTTGCGGTTCATTCACAGTCACGTTAAATAGGTTAATCGCTGCTTCACTTTATTTCTGTGGGTTCTAAATTCTCCAGGCCCTCTTTCCTGACTAGGTGCCCCAGATATTTCAATTGTCTCTTTCTGATTGTAAATATATTTCATTGTTGTTCCTGTTGACCTGCAGTCTTTCCCGTTGCTCATGGCTTCTGTCGCAGTATTCTCAGCATCTCGTCAATATAAAACATCTCTGTCGAATCGTCACTTTTGTTCTCTTGCCTTCAATATTCCATGCGTGTGCTAGATTTTCCATACCTTCTTTCCTTATTATATGACTCAGAAATTGTAACTATTCCATTCAGATTAAATTTCCTAGGTGTTCCTATTTCCCTTAAAATTTCCTTCTCGCTCACATGCTGTGTCCATGTTATTCTCAAAATTAATCGGTAGAACCACATCTCTGCTGAATTAAGTCTTTTTCTCGCTTACATTGAATATGCCGGGTGACTATGCGCCCGAGACATTTCATTTGTCGCTTTCGGACTTCAAGTATGAGTTTCCTTGTAGTTCCTAGTAATTCCTTAAAGCTTACGTATTTCTCGCGTGTTCCGGAGAATACTGTCACTAACAACAGGTTATAAAAATCTAAAACTTACAATATTAAAAAAATTATTAAAAAAAAATATATATCCCTTAGAATTCGACATAACAAGATCAAGGAAACCTACTTTAGATCAATGAGCTGTATTCTATATTTACAAGATATTTCACATTTTCTTTTAAATTTGAATAATTTCCCTCCAAGCAAGGCGATAATGCCACTAAGACGCACGGTGTTACTAAAACAATAAGAAGACTTTACTGAAGAAAAGGTGAGGTTAAAGGACAATTAAAGACAGAAGATGACGATTGGCGTTGCGTCTAATTTCGTGAAGATTGCAGGAGAGTTCCCCAGGCAAGAAGTGTGAGAAAAGAAACTATTTGAATAGAACACACGGTTGCATCGAGATAATTCAACGGTAAGACGATAAGACCTAATTGCCAAACTGGTATCACGCGTATATTCATGCAGTTGAAGTACCAAGGCGTAAAGTAATTAAGGAAGGCGGTAATGTCAGTAGAACGCCGGGGGTTACAAGGAGTTAAAGAGAATGAGAAAACTTTTGTGCTGAGGAGTGAGGGGAAAGGACAATAAAGGAACAGGATTCAGGAAAACATGATGGCTATTGGCGTTGCATTTAAATTTCTGAAGACATTTGGAAGCAGAAAAGCAATGAATCGGAAGACTGCAACTGCTAGAAAAGAAACTATTAGAATAGAACATATGGTTGCATTCAGCTAGTTTAACATTTTGTGTGGGGGTGGGGTACAAGATTTATATCATTGAACATGTATTGGGACTCTCTTTTTCAATATCTCTTTTTATTAAAGGTGACTTATTGAATTTATATTTTAAGAAATAAACTTTTTTTTTTAAATTTCATCTGTAAGTTCCAAAAACATATCCTGATATACAATGAAAAATATTTAGTTTTAGTTTCATTTTTTTTTTGTTGTATTTTCAAAGTGTACCCACTTTGTACAATTTTAACCATCTTTATTATACATCTGTTTTTTCCTTATTTTTAATCATTTCACCCCAAGCAAGGTGATAATGCCACTAAGACGCAAGGGGTTACTGAGAGTGAAAGAAAATGAGAAGACTTTACTGAGGAGAAAGAACAATATAAGAACAGGTTTTCAGGAAGATGGAAGATGCATTTAAATTTTTGAAGATTTTAAGTGTCAGGGAAGAGAGTTCCACAAGCGAGAACTACAAGAAAAGAAACTATTAGAATAGAACATATGGTTGCATTCAGCTAGTTTAACATTAAAACGATGAGACCTAATTGGCAATCTAGTAGCATGCTTAAATTCATGCAGTCAAAGTAGCAAGGAGGAAAGCTCATTAGAACAATTGCCATGGAAATATTTGTAGCAAAGACAGGGAGAAGCCATGTCATGCTGATAAGAGAATGACTGAAGTAGTGATGCCAGGTCAGGATCAATTACATGACAGACCCTTTTTTGAATTTTGTCAACAATCTCAAGATATATAGTAGGAGCTTCAGACCACATATTGCAGCAATATTCAATGCACAGACAAGTGGTAAATTTATAAATGTGTAAGAGGGATTCTGATGAGAAAAATTATCTAGCATGACACAGTAAACCAATTTTCCTGGCAGTAAACCTACTAATTGATTTAATATAATCACTCCACTTCATGTCAGTGGAAAATGTGAGCCCAATAAGACGTAATTAATTGTTCTCCTGGTATTTTATAGTTTTCTTTTTTTTTCTTTCATCAGATTTCAGAAAATATTCTAATATGTAAACCTGTATTTTAATAAGAAGGGGTTTTGGTAACTATCAATTAGATATTTACACTTCCACTGGTGAAACTATGAAAAGAAAAGAAACTGAAAAGAAAAGAAACTATTAGAATAGAACATACGGTTGCATCAAGCTAGTTTAGCAGTAAAACGATGAGACCTAATTGCCAATCTAGTAGCATACTTAAATTCATGCAGCCAAGGCACCAAGGAGCGAAGCCAAGTCACCTCAATAAGAACGCGACTGATGTTGAAATACCAGGTCAGAATTGATTACATTACACATCCTTCTTGTAATCTTGCTGAGAATCTCGACTTATATAGTAGGAACACCCAACCAGATATGGCAGCAATATTCAATGCACGGGGGAATGGTAGATTGATAAATTTACAAGATGGATTCTGACGAGAAAAGTTGTCCTACTCGACACAGTGAACCAACTTATTAAAGTCTGCTCCATAGTTCTGGCTTTGAGCCAAATTTGGTTTACCTTGCGTAGTACCAGCCAAAGGTAACTCAGAGAAATGGCACAGGAAGATCGGTTTACGTCACTCCTCCGTGTAAGAAGAGACTTGAATATTAATTTCGAATTCCTGGTATTTGATATTTGCTAAGATTAGACAGATACAGCACAAGCTCCATCATGGAAACGTATGTTACCCAACACTTTCCATTGAGTAGAGGAGGGGGTTCTCAAACATTTACCACCCACGTACATTTCCGTCCCGATCGACAGTGTTGGCCTAATCTTAATAACATGATATAATACATATGGCTACCATAGAACAGGTAACAGGCAAGTGGTATTTATTTTTAATTTTATTCAAGACATTGTTACCCATACCGTAATAAGCTCAGCTATGAACTACGTAATAACCACACCCACGAATTATGTAATAATCAAACCCATGAAATACGTAATGGCTTCAGCTATAAAATATGTAATAAATGTAACAATAAAATACGTAATAATTTCAGCCATTCATTTTTCTTCCTCAAAACTATAAACATTCAAAGTATTACAATGAAGCTGCCCAGAAACGGATGAGAGCGAATTTTATTCTCCTAGTTGGACAAAGACTGAGAAAATAAGCGAACCAAAAATTGATAATTCTTTATCTTCTTCTTGCGTGGGTGTGAAAGTCAACAAACACACACACACACACGCACATATAAATATTTTGTCAGTTTGGTTAATTTATCGACATATCCACCCATGTTCAGTTATACAATGTCGAATATAAATCTAACAGGCCGAAGATACACTGAATCAATAAATACGTAGGCATCGGTCTGGTTTACACTAGAATAAAAAGGTACGTTTTACGGGGTAGGGATGTCTTATCCCTCTGCAAGTTGTACACTTGGTGTGTTCTATGCCTCGGCGATATAGCAAATGCACATACAGAGACAGACACACACAGATACACATACACACACAAGTACTGATGTATTCAGTAAAATCGCCATTGGCTTCAACCACGGACACCAGACGAAGTCCTGCAACTCTACTGGACGGTCTCCTTGTTTAAGTTGGTGAATCCTGCCATAATTCTTGCCTTTAGTTGATCTTTGCTGTTTCAAAAAGTTTTGTTGATCTCTCGCTCAACTACGCCCTGCACATAATAATCAAGGGGTTTGCTGTTAGGTGTCCAAATGTAAGAAGTGATTTGGTCGCAAAAAATTATCTGACTGATTTCTCCTGATTGTGTCGCATAGTGCAGAGTCCTGTGGCCAACCACACTTTTGATCCAAGGTAGCACTACCTCCTCAAGGACTTGATGTAGGCCTCTGTCTTGATTCTGAGGCCCTTTGGGAATATGAATGGTGGCACAATGTCGCCATCACTAGTGATTACTCCAAACGCCTTCGTAATCACCAACAGACTCATCCAACTTTTCCCGAATCTTATGCACTCAAACACTCTGAAATGTTCGTATTTGAGCTTCCTGTACCAAGAAGTACAGCATGCCGTTTTCAAATTTCTGGCGGAGTGAATTACGTCATGGTGCTCTTTTTCTCACAGACGGTTCCCAACTCTTCCTTCTATAATGTGCAGTGGAAAAAAAAATCAAAAACAAAGCGCATGCGCGAAATTAAAATATAATATGACGGCAATTTACTCATTGTACCCTGTATATATGTGAATTAATTCGTATCTATCTATGCACACGCGCGCGCGCACGCACACACATATATATGTATTCATTTACATATATATTTAGTTGTATCAGAAATGTTTACACACATACTGTCAAACGATCACAATATATACATATATATATATATGTGTGCGTGTGTGTGTGTGTGTATATATATATATATATATATATATATATATATATATATATATATGCAAAGTGCGGAAGAAATACTTCCCCCATTATGGTAAGACAATAGTGTTTTCATCTAGATAATATCTTACCATTATATGGAAGTTATATACATATGCGTCTTTTTTGTGTGTCCATGTTTACCTACGTGCATATATATATATATATATATATATATTCATTAACTGCGAGAAAAATATTTTATAACCATAACAGAACAAATATTCAAAAATTACTTGTTATCTAATTTAAATACTTACTTAAATGTTTATTCATTATGTTTAAATTACTTTATATTACAGAGTTCGAGTATTTATTTTTAACAAATAAATATAGTCATATTTATTTTTTTTCTTTAAAAATTAAATAAATATGACTATATTTTTTGTAAAAATTTCGTTTTATAAATGTTCGAAAAAACCAAAAAATGAGATAAAATGAATATTTCAGAGCATTATATAAACATTATATATCTATATATACCTATGTATGTATGTATGCATACAAGATTTAACATTTGCTCTGTTGATAGGGAAGACAGTACAATATCCAAGGTAGATCGCTCGGAAGTATTATCAGTGTTGATTCAGGAAAAACACTTCACGACATGTATCAGTTTCACACCTTGAGGCCGGAATGTAACAGTCAGTATGGTGTCTTCATTCCTGTATCCATATTGTCTCTTTCTCTCACTTATTATTATTATAATTATTATTATTATTTCTAAGGTTATGAAACTGAATATGATACACACAGTATTACGTATATCGCCAAGCGCATTCGAGAAATCATTATAAAGGAAAATGTGCTGTCCAGCAGGGATTGGTCCGCTTTTCTATCTATCTATCTATCTATCTATCTATCTATCTATCTATCTCTGTCTCTGTCTGTCTCTCTCTCTCTCTCTCTCTCTCTCTCTCTATATATATATATATATATATATATATATATATATATATATATGAAGAAATATAGTCTTAAGATGTGCTATATTTATGGGATAAAGTGCTCAATATCAAAGATAGAGCGTGTGTAAATATAAAAGTGAACATAGAAGTCAACACTTAGAGGCGACAGTCTGTTTCATGCTAGATGCAATCGTCAGGCCACCTGATATATATATATAACGTCTGCCAAAACGTTCGTTATATTTATTAAGTAAATTTTCTACTTAATAAACAAACGAATTTTACACAACCCAATATATATATATATATATATATATATATATATATATATATATATATATATATATATATATATCCAATATATATATATATATATATATCCAATATATATATATACCCAATATATATATATATATATATATACCCAATATATATATATATATATATATATATATATATATATATATATATACCCAATACATATATATATATATATATATATATATGTGTGTGAGGGTGTGTATGTGTGTGTGTGTGATTGCGTGTGTGTGTATGGGTGTGTGTCGTTCCGAATTACAAAAAATTACCCTCAAATGAACATAGAATGTAACAGTAAACATCATATTGAGTATGACATACGTACGAAATTATTTGTATAAAACCAATCGCATATCTATATGATACATAATATTCAACTCCGGTCAAACAGGACACATTTAACATGATTTTTGATATTGTGCATTGTCTTCGACAACCTTCTTTACATGCCATGTATATTTGTCTATACAATTTACTGTCTTGACTTTGAAAATCTTCTTTTTTTTTTAATTTTATGATAGTTATTTTAACTTTCGTTTAACCTTCCTTTCTTCTATATTTAAAGCCAATTACGTTTAAGAGAAAAACGTTTATGTCCCACGAGAAAATGATTTTCTTCTTTTCTCTTTTTACTCTTTTCTTACCTTTTTAACCGATTTTTTTCCCTTTAATCTGTTTTACATGACCCGCTTGCTTTTGACTTAATTAGAAAACTTATTCTCTTTTCGAAGACCAGAAAATTCTTGGTCTTGGCATTTATTTCAACTAAATGCAATAAAACAATAAAGAAACTTGAGAAAGAACTAACTTGCTGTTTATTTCTGACCTGAACAACAAGAAGCTTTGCTGACATAAAAATAGACAGACGCAAACAATATAGTTTTACTTAAATATTAAATATGTTTTTATTGCATATATACATTTACTAATCATAGCTTCGTTTGGTTATAGGCCAAGTATGAACTAGCCAATGAAATATGATCTCACTATTCAATGGTTATATACTAATTTACGCATGCAGTCAAAACATGGCGGCAACGTTACCGCTTCATGTTTTCTGACCTTTCACCCTGAGCCAAACGATAAATCCACTAAGACGGAAGGAGTTACTGAGAGTAAAAGAAACAAAGAAAATAAACACTACTCATAGAAACTGAAGATGATGACTGACGTTGCATTTAATTTTCTGAAGGTTTAAATTGACAGGAAATCTAGAAACCAGAAGAGAGTTCCACAGTCAAGAAGTGAGAGAAGGAACTATTAGAATAGAACATTCGCTTACGCTTAGCAAGTTAAACAGTAAAATGATCAGACTTTGCTGTTAATCCATTATTACGCTTGACATTGTGTTAGTCCCCTAGGATTTCCGTAAAAGGATAGTTCCCTGATAGGTTTTCGCACTTTAATACAAAATGCTTTTAGTGTTACAATTATGTAATATACTGTCGCGTTTTAACGAAAAAGGATAACATAACAGACAAAATTATAATAAATTTGTTGCATAAGCAGATATAGTAAAATGTAGGTGAAACACACTAATACAATAATAGGTAAAAATATTTTATTCATAAAATTAGCTGCATTATATTTCCATGAAATATAGAAAGATGTTACATTAGCTAGTATCTGCCTACATTTCCGAGATGTGGTATAATGTATACTATTTACATTCATCGGACTATTGTCCTCATCTTTGTTGACATATTTATCACAACGTTTCGGCCGTTGTACGCTCCGGCCTTCTTCGGGTGGTTGGAATGTCGAACTGAACCCTTTATTTCGCTCGCTGGAGTAGACTGTTCTAGTTCCACGTGCCACGTCTAATGGATGTCAGTTATCAGTTATCTCCTGTTAATTCACATTCCACTGCCTTAACCAGGTATTGAATTCAGAACACTTTGGGTCCTGTCACTGTATCTAACCAACGCCTTTATCCACTGTGTCATGTGTCCTTGGAGAGGTGAATTAACAGGAGAGAATAAGGTAAATAGATTACATTCGCTAAACTACCGGTAGTGTATGGTTTGGTTTATATGGTTTTACGGTATATCAACCTCAATGGGTTTTTAGGATAAGTTCGTATGAATAGAATATGTATTCTTTGTAAGAAATCAATTTGTAGATCAGGTTTCAGCGGCGTATTTTTGTAAAGAGGTTTTTTGTTGAGAGTCAAATGTATTGCTGGCAATATTTAATTTCCAAAAATGTATTGCTGGTAATATCTTCTTTTTTTTTTTTTTTAAAAATGTATTGCTAGTGGTAATTATTTTTTCAAAAATGTATTGCTAGTATTTTTACTATAAAAAATATTTTTACACTTTCATAGTGTTTTTACCTGAGTTTGGGAGTTAACTATTTGCCCATAGCTGGGACACTAACAGGTGCTACCACCCCGGGTCAGGGAAGACCTGGCAGCAACAGCAATTAAGAGGTGGTTCCACGTTCCTCAAAACCTACTGATCAGAGGCCTTACTGCTGGATATAGTTTATCGTCATACCAAGGACGCACTGAAATAGTAATTACACACACACAGATATATATATATCGTTTAGCTGATTATCGCTACGCTACGTACACATAAACTGAAATCAATAGATGTCAGTTGCTTTATCACAAAGCCATGTTTATTCTATTGGGTTAAAGAAACTCTTAAGTTGTGATTAACACTGTAGATCAGTCGTTCCCAACCTTTTTTACATGGCGGCACACTATTGAGTTATTTAAATTTTCGGGGCACACCTATCACAAAAAATAAATATTTTCCACTCATAAAGCCTTTTTGCAATAAAATAATAAAAAACAAAGAATATTATCTAAGAAGTATTTTTATTCACATAAATCAACATATCCTGTATTCAATATCGGGTATAAAATAATAATGGTGAATGTCAGTGGGACAGTTGTGCATAAAATTAGATTAGCCTGAAATTGAAAAGATTAAAAATGGTTAGGAAAGGTAAAAAAAATGTTTGGGTTGTTAGGAGCATTACGTGAAACCTCACATAGTACAGTTCTGTGTTACAACTTTTTGTCTTACAACCTGTGTATTTAGGAATCGTTTTGGTATCGAAATCGGGTCTGAATTATTCAGCTCCGATGCCGATTCCCGATACTTTGAAAAACTCCTGATATTCCGATTAATCGTCCCATGACTAATATAAACCATAATAACGCTTACCAATTAGTATGCGCGAAACTTTTAGATTCCAGAAATTCGGCGATTTTGAATTGAGCGGTGTCATCATGGTTAAGAAATTGAATGTCTTTATTAAACAAAATGAAATTAAATGGCTTCTAGGTATTATCTCTTCGCGGCACACCAGTAATCATTCCGCGGCGCACCAATGTGCCACGGCAAAGTGGTTGGGAACTACTGCTGTATATAAATAAAAGTTTAAAGTAAGATATGTTTAAAACTTTCGTATATACATAACATTTCTAACCATAAAAGTTTAGTTATATACAGACACTCACAATTTAAGAGGTCGTTTAAAATAAGATTTCTGGTATAAACATCTGTTGGCAATAAATCAAATTGACGTTAATTGCTCTCATCTTTTAACTCTGAAATAGAAATAAAAATTAATTAGAAAATAAAATAATAGATTATTGTATTTTTATGAGATCATCGGAAGTGTCTCGTATATGTCAATATGCTTATAGCTCAAATTTAACATTATGCACGACAAGGATATGTTTTCTCCCCAGATTTATTCAACCTCTATAACAACGCTACCCTAAGGGAGCAGGAGACCATACCAGGGTTTATTATCAGTCGGCGCAAGTATCACAGTATAATATATTCGGGTGACACCGTGTTGATGACCGAAAGAAAACTACTATAACATCAAGTTATGGCGAGACGTTTGTGTGGTTAGTTAATTGTTTTTGCAGTCACCTTTTCAGGCAAATTTGGCTTTCTTCAACACTCACAGAAACAACCTGCGGCTTATACTACAACTTGCCTTAGTGGACCTGGCGTGATCTGTATTTGAACATGGTCAGTATGTGCATAATCAGAAACTTCAGTCACTATGACTTAAAATTTCGTTCTAGCATCGACGGCTTCAGAAGAGATTCGTCTAACCAGTTTCCCTCACAACACTTCTGTCAATCTGTGGTAAGTTTCCCAGGCATTTCCCAGCAGTGCGACATGTCAAAATTATCGTATCCACGGGACGATATTTTCAAGAAGTCACTACTACGCTGTGATTCGAACTCGCGTTTCATGGTCATGATTAACTAATTTAATAAGAGTAAACAAAACATTACCAAACATTAATCAGATAAATCTGCACCATTCCAAACCTTGTTTTACACTTTGCTAATATAAAAGATATGGACTACCAGCAAATGTGTTCACTCCTCCGACACGGTCATGTCTTTTAATAGCTTACATATTACTTCTGTAAGTGCGACACTGAGATCCGTAGACGTATTGGGATGGCCAAGGACACATTCCAAAAGCTGAGCAGAGTATTACGAGACAGCATGATTTCTTTGGTAACAAAAGAAAGAATGCTGAGCTGTTACGTGACATCTGTTCTTCTTTACGGCAGCGAATGTGGAAGGATTTCTTCAGGGATGAGGAAGAGACTCGAGGCGACGGAGATGTGGTTCTACAGAAGGATGCTAAGGATGTCATGGACCGTGAGCAACGAGGAGGTCTTAGATAGGTTACAAACAAGGAGAAGGCTTATACTTTACATCAGAAAGAGGCAGCTGAAGTTTCTGGGACACATAAAGAGGAAAGAGGGCCTAGAGAATATGATACTCATGGGTCGAATAGAGAGAGAGAGAGACAAGGAAAAGCAGCGCGTGACATACCTGACGAGCTTGAGCAGGTGGATGACAGAACGTGGTCTGGGGGAGGAAGCAGATGGAAGAAACTTGCTGAGAGCTGCAAGGGATAGAGGGAGGTGGAGAGCCATGATCGCCTACGTCCTGAAAGGACATGGTACGTAAAAAGAAAAGACGCAGGTATTCCTCGAATATTTACTGAACTGATATCTTTAAACCCTTTATTCCCAACCAATCCTTCCTTCAACAAGAAGAACAATGCATCTCTCAACTCTAGTATTAAAATAAGGATTTAAATTATGAAATATTTTTACTATCCATGAGTATTATGATTACGTTTTAATCCAATGGGTTCACCGTTCATACCAAGTGAGTAATTACAATGCTTGTATTTTCTTCTCAATATAAAGGTTTTATTAACTGTCACGAAAAAAAAAATAGTTCGGCCAACATACTTGGACGAGTAGCACGTTAACCCAATAATGTCAGCAATAATTCAGATATTAATTATAAAAATTAAAATAAAAATCCGATATTAATTATAAGTTTATAAAAAACAATCCGGTAATTATTATAGATTTCTGCATGTTTACAGGTTCGAATCCTGCCAGAGGGTGCACCTTCTCTTCAATAAGATTTCTCTAATAACCAAGATGATAGACAAAAATATATAAATTTACTGTTTAAAAACAAATATTTTGAAATATTTATAAAGATTTAAAATACCCAAGTCGATCTGAAATATCAAATAATATATATAAAAAAAATATAAATAAATACTTTCACAAAAAAACATTCAATTTATTTTAATTTGCAACTTTTCGGGTCGTCTACTCAAATATGGGTAACCAAGAAAAATGACGTTTAAAGTAAAAAAAAGTTTTATACATATAACGCATTAATGTTCACCGTCTCAAAATAGGACGGAGGATTCTTAATGCATTAAATATAAAAATATATACCCCACGATATATATATATATATATATATATATATATATATATATATATATATATACCGGGTGTAACAGCAAAATTGTCTAAATCGTGTAAAAGCAAAATTGTTTATATGTTAGACTAAGGTTTGAAATGAATAAAGATATCTCACTGGAATTCTCCGAGGTATTTATAACACTATTGGACTCAAACTTTAAGCAATACGAATGTGTAATTACTCTCCAAGATTAACAGAAGAATCGTGAGGAAATCGGTCATAAACGAAAATGACAAGTTCATCATTAATTCCTTATAGTAAAGGATTGGAAGCTCATGGAGAATTGAAGAATGTCTATATATTATTACAGGATAATTTTCCAACTTATTCAAGATGATATACGCCCTCTCTAACCTTCAAACTTTCTGTCCTGATGTAACAATTTCCTCACAGCCTTCACGTACGATTTCATTTTCAAATCTTTTTTTCACTGCTCGTTCGACTGTCATAGAAGAAACTCCTCTCCCACGTGCCAAACGCCTTGAGGTTTGAGTTGGATCTTTTCTAATTAATCTCTTTAGAACAAATGATGATCCCACTTTCTGTTGTGACCTCCTGATCCAGTTTTCCTCTCTACGTTTTAAGTTTTTAAACTTATTCACCGTTCTCTATTGGTTCTTGAGTGGACTTTGAATATGGAACCCAGAGTATGAATGTTCGTACCATTACTGAAGGCCTGAATGATTTTTTCCTTTCACCATTGCTCAGCTGGGAAGACGTAGTGGGGCTGACACAAAACGATTTTAACCTGATCTCTTTCTAGCTGAATAACCTAAAGGGTTTTTCAGTGATTCTTACGACAAATGGTGTCAAGTTGGCTCAAGATCTTATCTGAAAACCTGGAAAAAACAAATTCAATTACTTTAGTGTTTTTTTTGTTTTTTTTAAACATTTAACACTTTGGAGGATGGACAATTATGCTGTTACATGTGTGTGTGTGTGTGTGTGTGTGTGTGTGTGTGTGTGTGTGTGTGTGTATTCGAGGTGTGTCAGTAAAGAAACCGGACTGATGCCACAAAAAATTATGACAAATCTAAACTAAAAGTTTTCTCCGTCGAGATTACCCTCCTCATGTCAAACGCACTCTCACATTTTCTCCACCACGCCTCCATGCACTCCTGGAAGGACTCTTCCGGGATTCTCCGTAGTTCGAACGGCACGGCCCTTTTGATTGCTTCCACGTCCGGAAAACGGTTCCTCTTGATGACCCCCTTGAGCTTGGGGAAAAAGGAAACATATTACCCGGAGCCAAGTCGGATGAGTAGGGAGGTTGCTTCAGCCCGGCGATGGTCATCAAGAGGATCTTTTTTCCGGACGTGGCAGCCATCAAGAGGGTCGTACCGACTTGAGGGCTTCTACTTGAGATTTGGAGTGAACTTGAGTCCTAATAGATGTTGAAGTTCAGTAGTGTATTTAAGAATATAACCGTTCGTCATAAATGGCAAAAATTCAAGGTCTACTTGGTATTGTGGAAACGTTACTTGTTTGGTTTTGGAAGTGTTATCCTTAAGATATAATAATGATTCATTTTTAGTATTTGATTATCTAATGATTGAATGTCAGTAAAAAGCATCTTGCTAAAACTTTTCTCAATAATTATAGGCTCGTAGTGATTTAGAAGGCACGGTGGATAAATTTATAATGGCTCAGAAAACCGAGTTCGAATTCCAGTCGAGTTTATTGCGCTCCCTTACATGCTAATAACTTTAAGAAACGTATGAATTCATCTCTTCCCCTAGCTGTTTGTAAACGGCAGGACAGACTAAGCCCTATAGGCTTGGTTGGCCACCAGTCTGGGAGAAAGAAAACTCTGAATTCAAATGACGAGCTTGCTGCCTTGCAGGTAAAAGGTAGAATAATGTAACTTAGAAAACAAATCCATCTCGCACGACGTCTCGTAGAAAGGAACCGCCCCTCGCCTTCTTCAGTCCGCGACAGAAAATAACGGACTCTTTGGTCCTATTACAATGGTTCGGACAGGCACAAGACGGGCATACGGCACGACGCCGATGAGCTTTCTGACTTCGGACCATTCGCCTATGGGTAGACCACCTACAGCACTTCAGACGACGAGTAATTTAAGAATAATGTACTCTCCTCTAGTCAGAGTAACATGCTCCAAAGTTGTTAGCCTTTCATTGGGATAGTATTAGATGGCAGGCAATAAAAAGAATACGTGCGGTAATTTTCCTCAGGGGAGGACCTAATTCATTTACAGTGCTTTGACCCGGGTTCGAACATTCATCACGTGGGCTCGGAGACAATTATCTAAATGCGATCGACTCTTTAAATATGCTGAGGGGCACGTCTCACTCCTTCGCGTTTTGGTGAGAGCGTATCTGTTATTGTTTGTCGAGTAAATAAAATTTGGCGGGCGGACAACAATATACAGTGTTCTATTATTTGCTGGCCGTTTCCCCCACCCAAAGGAAGAATAGAAAGAATGGATGTCAGACACGAAATGCCATCCATAATGCATCAAGGGAGATGATCTCAGGTCGGGCATTTGATGAATGGAATTCACGGTTTAATATGACGCCCACGACCAAAGGGCAATGCGTTTAGACCCGTGTGCCAGAGCACACGCATATAAGCACACATACACCTCAAAATGGCAAACACATAGATACACACATATTAATAGGGCCAAACATACCTGCATAAACCTACATACACAGACACAGAAATAATAAAATTGTATACACACACACACACACACACACATATATATATATATATATATATATATATATATATATATATATATAATATAATATAATATAATAATATTTTTAGTTTTTAAAAATATGATTCCTTCGCTACATAAGAGTTCTCATGTTTCAAAAGCGAGAGCCGAGACCCCTAACATAATTTTTTAAGTTATGTAGAGTTAAGGTGTCTGGACCCGCTTCCTTGTCAAGCGAGAATTTGGGAAATATATATATATATATATATATTGAATATTGCTCTGCTGCTTCTGCTATGTATAGATAGAGATTCTTGATAAAATTCAAAGCAAAATCTGCAATGTTACCGGTCCTGAACTGGCATCTCTGTTTCAGTTACTTTTCCACCGCCGTGCATTTTCTATAAATATTTTCATTGTAATTGTCCTGGTGGGTTTTCTTCTATGCTACTTCGATTTACGAACGTAAGCGCGGTACTAGATTGAAAGTGAGGTCAGTTCAGTTATGTGCCATGCGGGATACGCGCTTTGGCGATCATGTATCTTTCAATACATGACTGACGAGGCAGATTTTTTCCTGCAGTAGTTTGCCATTCCTTTCTGCGGTAGACCAATTGCCATCTAAATCTATTTACCCAGCTGGGGAGAGGAGAAGCGGATTCAATACTTTCCTAAGTGTACTAGCATGTAAGTGAATGTAATAGATTTGACTGGAATTCGATCTCGGTTCTCCGGTTCCTCAATCCGAGCCGCGATCCATTACTCCACCGTGTCTCCTTACGTCACATCATTTTAACGTTGAAATGTTTCAATGCTATTCTTTTGCACTTCACACTTGTGAAAATCTCTTCTGACCTCTTAATTTCTGTCAACTTTAATCTTCTAAAATTTAAATGCAATGTGAAACGTTATCTTTTATCGTCTTCAAATCCTGTTTTTATATTGTTCTCGTTCTCTCAATAATTTTTTTCTTTTTCTTATATTATTTCACGCTCAGTAACCCCTTGAGTCATAGCGGTTTTATTGGCTTGCTTGGAGTGAAATTATTTCTTAAAAAACCTGAAGGCTCCAGGAAACGACTTCACTATATTTTCCACGAAGCTTTGGCAATTCATAGCTGTTAAAGAGAGAGAAGATGTGAAGTGATATGACTGCCTGCCTGAAGGAATGTGACCATTTTAAAACCAAATTGGACGGAAAATATGTGTCAGAATATTCTAAAGGTTTTTCCAAAAACTTGGGCCGATTTTAAATGTGAATTAAGTTTTTTTTCAAGCCCTTTTCATCATTATGTGCTCAAGAATTTTTATCTGTCTCTTCCTGCTGTTAAGTATGAGCGTCCTCTTTTTAAAAATAATGTATATTTTCTATGATGAGGAAATAAATCCTACACACTGTGTTTAAAATAAGGCTAATATACGTAGCCAAATCCGTACTATGGTCCATATCTACTTTTTTGCAGATTATCCCAGAGTTGGTTTTGTGGTACCGTCTTTCTCCAGATATAATATTCGTTATTGGATTTTGTTTTATCTTCGGATATTATTTTTCCTGTATTCCTCAAGTACGCTTTCTGGTTTCTCGCAAGAAAATAATTAAAGTAACCCAACGCATGTAACATATAGATTTTCTTGTGTCAAAAGCGTTGGTGTGAGATGTTGTATTATGGTTTGGTTTCATTTTTTTCTTATGCAATGACAGAAAGAATAAATCAATGTATTACAAGGCGTGTGTCAAATTGAACCGGTTTAGGGATACGCGATCCTATAGCATTTTCTAAGTTTAGTTAGTAAACAGATATCCTTAAATGAACGAAGACCCTAATCACTTTCTCTAGAGATTGCACAGCTGAAGAAGTCTCTGGAAGTAATAAGCTGAAACGTTACTGCAACATCTGATGCGGCAAAAATCAATGCGTTTAGCATTCCGAAATACGCGCTGGATGATAATGTCTCATGTTAAAATTACAGAAACCTATCAGATTAATTATATATAAAGCCGAGCAATGCTTCTGAAAGTCGGGCCAGTATCCCATTAGAAAAAGCTGATTATCCTGCTCTTAGCCAATCTTCAATGCCGACAGTCGCAAGGGCATTTATGCGAACATGACAGAAACCAGTTGGCAAAGAGGGTAACGTATTAACTCTGCGGATAGGAGTCTTGGCATCGCCTCAGTGAAAACATCGGCACTTCAAACTTTCTAAGTAGCATGCAAATTTTATTAGGAAGTTGATCCGTGTTGAGCAGTAGAAATGTTGTGTCAGAGATGCACATATGGTTAGCTGGAGAAGCATCTGCATATGTACAAGTGAAATATTGTTCTTTTATGCGGAGTTATAGATAGCGGCTCGGATTGATAAAATCGGAGAGCCGAGTTCGAATTCCAGTCAGATCCATTACATTCACTTACGCGCTAATACTCTTGGGAAAGGTAGGAATCCTCTTCTTCCCATTAGCTATGGGTAAATAGCAGGACAGACCGGGTTCTATAGCATTGGATGGCAACTGGTCTACCGCAGAAAGAAATGGCAACCTGCAGCGGGAAACAATCTGCCTAGTCAGTCGTGTATTGAAAGATACACGATCGCCTAAGTGTGTATCACGCATGGCACATAACTGACTGATATGCCATGTCCCTGCAGGTAGTTGGCGATCATGGCTCTCCACAATAGAGTGATAGAGAGAAAGAACGAGTATATAGGTTAAAAGATATTTGAATAGATATATACATTCACACATAGTATAAACTGCCATGTCCGTTGTTCTTTAGACTGCATAGTTAAACAATTCTTTCACAACCAAGCAAACTTCAATTGGCCTATTTAAGAAACACGTACACACACATACACACGTGTGTGTATTTGTCTGCGTCTGTTTGTGTGTGTGTGTTTGTGTGCCTCCTTCTGATTTGCATAAAATTGATGAGAATATCAAAAACTTAACTAGTGTTGATTTATGACCACAATATATATTTACTTCGTGTTCAGTGTAACGCGAGACAATCAAAGAAGCTGTGCATGAGCGTGTTGGCCTGAAAGTTCTCCCCTATCCGCTAGGTGAAGCTACTTGCCTCAGTATATGTAAGTGGCTGTCTCCGATATAAAATCAGCTAAGATGGGCTCACACGAGAAAACTACACAGTCGCAGTCCTATTTCGCTGCATTCGATGCCATATAGACCTGGGAATGACCCAGTAAAGTAACAGACTTCCACTCCGAAATGGAAACAGAAGAAACAACGATAACTTTACAGTAGAATGTGTCCAGATCGGTATATATATATATATATATATATATATATATATATATATATATATATATATATATATATACTCGTACTCGACTCTCCCGTCGAATTCGACGTATGAGGGTCACGCAGATCAGTTCCTAGGAAGCTGACAGCCCGACACCACCACATGAGATTTGATTATAGTGATGAAGGTTTTGTGCAGAAACATCCACACTTTTGGAAGGGCCGAATACCGAGACCTGGTGCACTACGTGCCACAGGGTCCCCAAACGACCCTCCGCAGGTTTTGAATTCAGAGTTGTCCTTATCCGAGACCAGTTGCCATCCAAGGCTATAGAACCCAGTCTGTCCTGCTATTTACCCATAGCTGTAGGGAGAAGAAGAGGATTTCCCAAGGGTATTAGCACGTAAGTGAATGTAATGGATTCGACTGAAATTCGAATTCGGATCTCCGATTTAATCCAAGCCGCTATCCATTACTCCACCGTGTCTATATATATATATATATATATATATATATATATATATATATATATATATATATATATATATATATATAAAAATATATATATATATATATATAAAAATATATATATATATATATATATATATAAAAATATATATATATATATATATATATATAAAAATATATATATATATATATATATATAAATATATATATATATATATAAATATATATATATATAAATATATATATATATGTATGTATATATATATATATATATATATATATATATAAAAATATATATATATATAAATATATATATATATATAAATATATATATATATATAAATATATATATATATATATATATATATATATATAAACGAAAATTTACAATAAAAAATAATATTCGATTTAGAAAATAAATATTTCAAATATGATACACGTTTATATTAATAAGAAATAATGTCGGAAATAAACTGGGTACGTTAACAAAGCTAATATATATACGAAAGGGACCAGCGAGAGGTACGGAAGGACTTAAAAACGAAATAGAGCCTTGCTTTATTGTAGGGTCTTCCGTGGTTGAAACGGTAAAAAAACAAACAAACACGGTTGACTACAAGATGGTTTCACTAAAAAGTTTTATTAATTTCAATCGACAGAGGTGGATAATAGTTTATAGAATTTTATACTCCCATATATATATCCGAGTTAATCCATACAATCCTCTGGAGTTTTGAGGATATGATTTCGGCATTGTTTTATGTAATAAGTTTATTTATTTTTGTTTTGATTTTAGTCATATATTTGGATAGCTCTTTGAATTTAGATTTGTTATCGAGTCTAGTTTTTCAATGTAATCGGTCCTATTTAAAATTAAAATATTAAATTAAAAATATTAAACTTATCACTCCTACGAATGAGAATGCTTTTGTAATTTCGAAATTCGCTGTAGATTTGTTTTAGTGCTTTAGTTCAGATCTGGGGTCATTTTCTGTAAGTATATCTAAATTTTCGTCCTGAAGTACGGTTCGTAAGATGAGTTGTGAGGCTTTATACTTATAGGAGAATTTTGTATGGGATTCTATTTTCCGGTCTGTTTTAATACTGATGCTAAAATTGAAAATCGAAAAGGTAGTTCAGATGGAAATTAGGAAATTCTTTTTGCTCGATGGTAAGTTGATGGTTTCAGGGATTGATGAAGATATCTGAGGAATTGGTTTAATTAATTTGTATGTAATGAACAAAAATATATTAAATAATTCTCAATGTCGTCATTGTTTACGTAAAGATACGTTTCATGAGCAGATATGATCGATCGAGAAAAATCGTCGAAGATTGTGTATTTATAAACAGTAATTCGGACACCGCAACCAGACGCTTCTCTGTAGCTGAATAGTACAGCACGTCAGGTCAAATGGCGTTTTCCGTATAGGAATAGAGGTTTGATTCCTGTTGGTGAACGCATAATTTCTACGAAATTCCTCGAGCATTCAGGCCGGTAAATGCAATTAATACTTTTTAATTAAAATCAGATCATTTACTTAAATAAATTCTATCTATAAAAGTAACGTATAAACAGAATATATATATATATATATATATATATATATATATGAGATTATGTAAAAAAAATAACATCATTTCGCCATAACATCTTTATTTTTGTTATTGAGCCTCCTGCTTATGCGTGCTTATAGTTGGTACTATTGTGATTACGTGATCGAAGGTTGAGCTTGATTGCGCCTGTTTTCCTACTACTTTTACAGTGTAAACATGCCGGCTCGGCTAGCAGTGTACACCAAAGTGATCTGAGCAGCCAACCATTATGTATACACGAGAAGATACTTGCTAAAGATTTAACTAAATCATGTCCTCCTATCAAGAATCTGTAATCAAGGTAGGCTCAGCAGATTAGCACGACAGACGACCAGTTGGCTCTGGGAATTTCGCAAAAAAAACAGATGTTCCCGAACAGATATTTGCAATTGGTATTACTTACCCAACATAGCGGATGGCCATTCTTGCAGTAACTGTAGCCAGCCATTTCTTTTTGGACAAACTTTGTATTTCTTATTCAAATCAATTTGGATATAATAGCTTGAATGCATTTAAATTATAAAGCAAGACACTGCAATGGATCATTAAATTACCGACGCCAACAGGCTGCCTGTAGATCTGAATTTAATACGGATTAATATCCTGTCTATTGTTGTGGCTGAGGTCGTTGTGTTTTTTCCTACAGGTGATAGTAGGTGGGGTTGTAATCTGACCCCATAAACAAAAACGCTACGATTTCAAAATAGTTGTTTCAAATAGGCAAACAACACTGTGCTGATGGCAGATACAGAAAGAAAACATCCGGAGCTCATAAACAAGGTAGTAATGGGAAACGAGATGAAAGGATTAATCCCCAACTGTAAGAAGAGAGAATGAGTTGGCGTTTTCAAAACGGACAGCCGAAGACGTGAGTTAAGAATTGGTGAAGTCAGAATTAAACAAGTACAAAAGTTTAAATATCATGGTCGTGTTAAAGCAGACGACGGAAAATGTGACATAAAAATCCGAAGCTGCATTGGAATAGCGATAAATGCCTTCCCAAACCTAAACAAAGTATATATTAAGCGGAAAATTACGTTAGATAAGAACGCTTGACTGTTATCTAATATCTGCTTCCCTATAGTGAATCCTAGACAATCTTTTCACAGATGAAGCGGTTATTTGAGGCAACTGAGATCTTCAAGTTCTAGACAAACATAGGTTTTTGCTCCCGCAAAATAACGGATTGTCAAAAGCATCGTTTTTTCCTTGAGACCGTTTTACATTTACAATATTCTAAAAACTGATACATTTTTATTAATATTAATACAATGCAATATTTATCATTTGCCAATTTATAAATATGAAAACAATTTTTATTCGTAAATTTATAAACAGTTACGAAATTATTGAATTATATGAACCAACTATAAGTAAATCATTATTATTTACGATTTTATAAAGTTCGAAGTTTTGTCAGCCATTCCAATAAACAATATAATAAATAAATATTGTAAATATACAATATAATAAATAAATAATGTTTATTATTATTGTTGTCACTACTCAAATGATATGGGTCCTTACCTACAACTACAGAATGAACTCTTCCTAACACTGTGTATACTACGCCTCTCAAGAGAGAGAGACGAATCGAGTCGAGCCGATAGTAGTTCATTCCAAACCAGACTGACAGTCATACTAACACCTTCCACATCTTGTATTATTATTCCGTGTAATATATCTTCGTTATTTCTACTCTTGTGTTCGTGTTGTTCTTCCTTGGTCCTAACCTGGACAAGAACATAAAAATGTATAAATTCCCTTAATGTTAGGGTTTTATTACAAATCTAATCATCGCTTTTAAAATAATTAATATTTCTGAGAAGTAAAGGTAGTTAAAATAATAGGGCTGTCACGTGAAAACTGTTCTTGTGACACTCCGTTTTTTTTGTTTGTTTGTTTGTTTGTTTGTTTTTATTTTTTTTTCTTGTTTTTATTTATTTTTTTTTTTTTGGTGGGCACCAACGTCCACATATTTGCTTTTTTTTTTAAGCATTTCACCCCAAGCAAGACGGGAGTGCCACTAGTACGCTGGGGTTTACAGAGAGTGAAAGTAAGAGGAAGGGAGTGCCACACACAGGATGTGCGAGAAAAGAAAGTTTGGAGTAGAAATTGCGGTTACATTTAACTATTTAAAAAAAAACAGTCTTGAGAAGAAGGGGAACAGTAGTGAAAGGAGAGATCGCTGACTGAGTTAAGTAGAGTGAGACGGGGGACACATGTACCAATAGTCTTCGCGAGAGAGTTCCCTAGCCAGCGGGAGATGTTCGCGTGCATAAACTCCCAGGTCATGCATGTGGACTTTAGAGTTCTTTGTAAGCAGGAGAAGATAGCCAGGAATCGAGAAATCAGAGGAGTGGATTGAAGAGTTAAGGTTAGTTTCGCAGAGAGCTAGGATGTCCGTAGTCTTTTCGAAGAGGAACAATTCCACACTGCCGCAGTTTGTACGAATTCCACGAATGTTAGAAAAGGAAAGCTTAAGGAGTTTAGGTGATTTTTGTTGAGCCGGTTTCGTTTTATATCTTTGGTTGTTTATAGTCATGATGCGTTATATTGGGAAGCAAAAAACCTAGGATAGTAGTAGCAGTCGGTCATCTAATGTAACATATGCAGTAAGGGAATTGGCACAGACTGCAACATACTGTGGCTTCGGGGTTGCCCACTGGAGGTGCTTGCAGGGACACCCGTCCATGCACAACATGGCACTATTCGGATATTTGCCAAGATCTTTTATTATCACCATGCTGAACAGGTTGAATAAATCCTCGGAGAAGACGCATGCTCCCGTTTCTGTATTTATCTACTTCCTCAATTCACTTTCTCCCGTATACAGTCAGTTTGTCCCGAATTAACGATCTAGAGTAAAATTTCGCAGCCATTCGTATCTGAGGACGCCAGTCTACGAGGGTGGCTAACAAATCCACGTTGCAGATGCCTGCTCAGGCACATTTTGTGTTTGTTTCATACCGACAGAACCCACCTCTGGTTTATACTGAAAATATACCTCGAACCTTAGTTACAGTTTCTGGGTGAGTGTGCGCTATCTAACATGATCAACACTCTGAACAAGGCTAGCACACTCAAACCCTGAGTCACGATGGCTCAGCTTTCGATGGCTCCTAAGGATTCCGTCTACCCAATTTCACTCAATGGTTTTGCAAGCAATTTCCAAAGGTATCTCATAACTTCAACAAGTCACCTTCCTGACAAATCGACCATGGTGAGATTCGAACCCGGTTCAGATAGCGAATGTTCTAACCACTGGGCTACGTCCCCATATTCGGACAGTAATTTGTTTTTCACTTTTACAATTCCTTTCTATGAGTGTCTGCGATTTTATGACTTGGCGATTTGAGTTTACAAAGAAAATTATATGAAAACATATTACTTGCCGCCGGCTTTTGGCATGCACTTTATGGAAAATAACTCTATTGCCGGTCATAGAGGCAGCGGAATGCGATGGAGTCAGGGTCTGCCAAGAGACAAAATCCAAGCTGCGATGGGTCAGCAGTTGGCTTGAGTGTCATCTCCCAAGTGAACGATACGCATTCAGTAGTTTTGTCCGGTGTAACAATCTTTTGACCTCTGCAAAAGATTGATAGACTGCCTTGAGCATTTTAAAGAACGTCGCTTGCAAGTAAGGAGATGGAATTGTGCTGTATATTCCTGGAAGAAAGAGCCAAAAGGTAGCGGCAAAATTAGTGATTGGAGCGTTAGGTTGAGGTTGGTCTGGTTTTCTGGCGTTGCCTAGAGAAATATTGTAGACGAACGAAAGCGAAGACTTTCAAATCTCTCACTTGGTTTAAATATTTCAAAGCATATCCAATTTAATTCGATTACTTCTTCTATGCACCGTGTCCGTACAGGGTGTTGGCGAGCATAGCTCTTCACAGCTTCCTGTCATTTCTAGTTCTTAATGAGTTTTGTATTTGTTATCTATAAGCCCTTTTGCGCCATCCATTCACTGAAGCTCGCTAAGTAGGTTATTACAGTAGCATACCTACGGACAATAATGGCTATGCCCCCATTCCCATAAATACATATGTGAATACTGTACGTGGCTAGAGTTGGAGATTCTACAGCAGTGCTGGTCAACCTCTCTGCAGCCTTGTGCCACATCTGACCACGTGGGGTGGTTGGTAGGTATTCCGAAGTTGGAGATTCGTCTCCAGTTGTGCTGATTAAAATCTCTGCCTCCGAGCAGAGAGGATCCCCAGAATCCCCTATGTCGAAGGACAGAGTCTCATCTCGAGAAACAGCTAGACGACCCCGTATTATACGGGGTCTACGGGGAATTTTTGGCCAAGCCAACGGGCTCGGATATCCCACATTGAATTCGGCCTTGTGCCACTTCTGACCGTGTGGGGTGGTTGGTATATATCCTAGAGTTAGAGATTCATTGTGGAATTCACTTGACTCACTTCTAGCAAGCAGTTGACTATTTCTTCTACGCGGCACTGGCGAATCTTATATGTGTTGTTCTTGTCCTAAGTATCATCGTTCATTACCAACCTTCCTTTGACTATTCTATTCAGTAACCTTTTCTAGGTTACAACAAAAATATTGCATAACATACTTAGAGAGCTTGATTAAATATATGGCGGGACAAGGTTTATAAAAAGATAAAATCTATCAAGAGCTACGAAGGACAGCAAATAGTGGGAAGCCATGGTCGCCTATGTTCTAAAGGGACACGCCACAAGCAATTTGCGGTTGTAAGCTGATCTACCTCGAGCCCACCCTAGTCTATGTTCTATTTTATTATCTGCTATACTAAATTTGTTGTAACAACTATTTGAAATGTTTCTTCTTCTATGTGTCGTGACCTTTTAGGACGTTAGCGATCATGGCTCTCCGTTATTTTCTCTCCCTTGTAGCTCTTAATATAATTTGTCTTTTTGCAGCATCCCCTAAACCATGTTCTGCCATCCATCTACACAAGCTTTTTAGGGAAGTTACGCTTTGTTTACCTCTGTCCACCTTATTTTCAATATATCTGTGAGTGTCCAATTTTCCAAGCCAGCTTTGCGCATTATGTTCCCTAGAAATGCCAACTGTCTTTTCTGGTGTTATGTATACGTGTCCTTTGTGTTTTCATTTTCTCTAAAACATCGTCGTTGCTCACGTGTTCATACCATGTTATTCTCAGCATCCTTCTGTAGAACCACATTTCTGTTGCTTCAGTTGTTTTCTCCATTTGTCTAGAAGTTTCAAGATGGATTCGGGGTTATATGCCATCACTGCTTTCTTTTCACTTCCGGAGTATTTTTTCTGCTTTACAATGATTTATTTTTCTGTTTTAAAATGATTTTGGAGTCCTGTTTCTTGGGTAACTTTATATATGATGCTTATTTTCTATTTTTTGTGATGTCAACGAACACTCGTTGCCACTTTTGTAATATTAACGAATACTCGTTGTCACTTTCGTAATGCTCGTTGTAGTAGAGACTTTGTAATCGCAGACACAACTATAGGAACGCCGTTGAACAATACTGGTGTCAGACGCCTTCAAATAACACTTGCACTAATAGTACTTGCTCGATAATAGTCTCTCGAAAAGTAACCACTGAATAGTGACCCGAATAGTAATCCGTACATTGATCAGTATATAGAAATAGTATAGAGAATAGTATAGAGCAACACGATCTGTATAGTAATAGAGGATAGCGTAGATCTGTATAATAAAAGAGAATAGAATAGAAATAGTGATCCGTATAGTAATAGAAGATAGAATAGAAATAGTGATCCGTATAGTAATAGAGGATAGAACAGAAATAGTGATCCGTATAGTAATAGAGGATAGAACAGAAATAGTGATCTGTATAATAAAAGAGAATAGAATAGAAATAGTGATCCGTATAGTAATAGAGGATAGAACAGAAATAGTGATCTGTATAATAAAAGAGAATAGAATAGAAATAGTGATCCGTATAATAATAGAGGATAGAACAGAAATAGTGATCTGTATAATAAAAGAGAATAGAACAGAAATAGTGATCCGTATAGTAATAGAGGATAGAACAGAAATAGTGATCCGTATAATAATAGAGGATAGAACAGAAATAGTGATCTGTATAATAAAAGAGAATAGAATAGAAATAGTGATCCGTATAGTAATAGAGGATAGAATAGAAAATGTGATCAATTAGACGCCACGCTACTTCCTATTAATGCATTTCCTCGTGGTCACATGATCTACTTAATTAAATAATGGTATCGCCTGTGTTTGATCTCTGATGATCTGTGTTCAGACCCAAGTGTCGACAGTGATAGATTTATTCCTATATAGCACTAATTACGATCATTCCTATTCCAACTATAAATATCTATATCATAGCCTCCGTCATCCTCAGCACACTGGCCTCCAATCTCCGTTGCTGGTGCCTGCTCAGGCATATTTGTATTGGTTCAACACCTATAGAACCCACCGCTAGTTTATACTGAAACTATGCATGGCAGACCTTAGTTACAGTTTCTGGATGATGACATATAATCAGGTGTGATCAACATTTTGGACAAGGTTAGTACCTTCAAACCCTCGGTCACGATGACTTTCAACTTCATGCTAGCACAAATATCGACGAGCAATTTCGTCTACTCAATTTCACACACAAAGCTTGGGACAACCCATGGTATGGTTTCCAAGGGTGCCACAAGCTAGGATCGCCTCGCCAAGCCGATAATGTCAATAATTCACATTATTATCAAATCAGCCATGATGAAATTCGATCCTTTGTCTCATGGTCAGAAAGCGGTCGTTCTAAACACTAGACAAGACGCATATATCCACATATGCGAAAAATTTCTAAGAGTTAACCTGTAAAATACCACAATATTTATAAATGTAAAAGACAATAGGAAAACTGTAATGTATCCCATCTAAATAATCTTAAAATAGTCACAAACACTTCCAGAACCATTATAGATATACTCAGATCCTCAAACACTAATAGCAATAATATTTCTGAAGCAGGCATTTATAAAATAAATTGCCAGAACTGTTCCTCCCAATATATTGGAGAATCAAGTAGAAATAAAAAAAAAAAACTCATTTATGAGAACAAAAGAGACCTCACAAAAAACAACTTAGCTAATGCACTAGTCATACATATAAATAAATTCAACCACAATTTTGATTTTAAAAATGTTACACCCATAAAAAAAGAAAATCCTCGAGAGTGCCGCCATTGAATATTATCCAAATATTAATCTACGTCCAGTCTTTTCCCCTATTTTACCTTTCTTAACAGAATTACTACTCTCCCAAGCAAACGTACACAGCAGTATCAAGAAATCAAAAGAAAATAATTGAATCCGTCAACACAATAATAAAAACAATATCTCCGCACGTGACAATACTTGACGTAATTTTTCAGTTAACAGTATGAAAATCGCGTTCTCTAAATTCTTCCAGTTGCTAAAGACATTTTTTTTATTATTATTAGTTACTTTGTTTAATAAATTCACTTCGTTTTTGCCTTGAAAAACTCCACATTGGACGAAACGCGTCGGCTACTATTATAGTTTTACTATTGTCTTTTACATTTATAAATCCACATATGTCTATATACAGAGATAATAGTTATTTACTTAGTATAGTGTTGTCTGACACAAGATTACAATAATTTGGCCTCTTTTGGGTGGTATTCAGTATACCAGCGAATTGGTCTACGAGACAAACTCGTTAATCATTTCACTATTTAAGGCAAACGCAGAAGAGCTATTGTAAATAAGAAAATAGAAGGAAATATGTATGTACGATTGAGTGCAAATATCTATATACACTTGTAAAGTTTCTGAGGTGGATGGGAAGATATAAACAGTCGGAAACATACAGCTAGATTAAAAATGAAGAGGAATGCACCATAACATCGCTCTTCAGGTAGCACCATAACAAAAACACATCACTTAAACACTTCTGACAGCAACAGCAGTTAAAACAATGGTGGATAGCACGTGTAATTAGAAGAGAAAATAAGGATATAACCAAGATGTTAACTTTCCACACTACTAAAAACAAAAGGTTTGGAAGGAAACTCCCATGAGGAAGAGAAGGAGCGATAACAGTTAGTGTACTTAAGACGTCGAATTTCCTAGAAAGAAAAAGATGTTATAAATTACAAATAACAATAACGTTAAATTCTCAATCAATGAATGCCTAATGTTTCCTGTATGGAAACGGTTATTTTCACGATTACCACCACCATCTGACAAGCTACTATTCTGCAATCCTTTTCTTCTATATGCCGAAAGAACGATATCGATGATGGCTCTCCACAATTTCCTTTCTTTGCTATCTCTCCCCTAAATCCTGTTCTGCCAACCATTTACTCAAGCACGTTAGGTAGATTATATGCTTTGTTTTTCTTCTGTTCCTCTTACCTTCAATATGACATGCGAGTGTCAAATTTTCCAAGCCATCTTTCCTCGTTATTTTGCCGTATAAATTTCAACTGTCTCTTTCTGATGTTTGTTAGAAATATCCTTTTTGCTTGTTTTGTCTCTAAAACTTCACCGTTGCTCCAATTGTTTTGGATTCAATTCTTTCATTCTCTTAGACTAGCTGCCATCCAAGGCTAGGGATACTTTCCTGTTTTTTTTTCTTTTTTTTTTTTTTGAAACTCATAGATGCAAGGAAAAAAGGTTTTCGAAATAGCATTAGTGCTATGTGAGCGTAACAGGCTCGGCTGAAATATGACCTCATCTCGCTGATTTCACTTTTCGCGCCGATAACTGCTACGCCACCAGCATTTTACAGATGGAAAGCAAGCAAGAAAACAAGCAAGCGGATTACAGTGATCGATAGGACAGATCCGAAATTATGGCCGTACAGATCTTTACCGTTAATCGTTAATAATTTTCGACTGATTCATATTACTTTCTCTTTTGACAAGATAATCCTATAATTTGACAACGCGTTTCCTTCTGCCACTTCTCTCTCCCTCTCACTCCCCCGTCTAAAGATGTCATAAAAAGTTAATCGGTAGATCAAGTCGCTATAATTCATTGTTCAGACATACTTAGTCACTCTCTAAACTCAAACACAAAGAGCGGCCATTGTATTGTTTGTTGTACAAGTTGTTCTTTTACTTTCTTAAAGCAATAAGGATCAGTAATGATATCTACTTAATCGAATTCAATAGTTCACTCGACTATTTAGTTCAGCCCGTGAGCGAACGCCCACAAACTGTCCGAAAACTTCAGTCGCGAAATGTAATTATTCGTGTTTCATACGAGATTCTGATCAAAAAGTATCGGCACTGTTGCTATAGTAACGGAGCTAAAGGACGCAGAGTGAAGCCGATTGGCACATACTGACTGTGAAGTCTGTTCCGCGCACACACCACGTTATTACGTTCTCGCCCAATTTCCTTGTTTATAGCAGTGATTTAAAGGAAAGTGTGTAGAGTGTGGTCGTCTCATGACCTCTTCATATGTTTCATCAGTGACCATGACTTGTGACGCAGTTTTTGTCCAACGACTACATCTGACAACCACCATATTTCAAAGATCTCGGACTTTGAAACTATTTTCTCTTCAAAAATCAAATCCAGCGTGAAAGGAACAAGATTTCATGACGTCGAGGAAATCCAAATGAATGCGACTAGGCAGACTCTCGCTATCCCGAAAAGAAATACCTGGAATGCTTCCATTAATGTAAACAATGCTGGATAAAGTGTGTGGCGGATTTGAGGTGTTGTGGATTCCGGGATGAAATCCGATATCAATGAATAACAAACGCCAGGAATGGATAAGGAAAATAAATGTATTAACGTAATGATACAAACTGGTAATACGGGTTAGTAGATCCGGGAATGCGGGTTAGTAGCACTAATATATATATACAGTCTTGGTATTGAAGTATCGCGGTATGTCTCCTTACTGAGTCTAGGTGCTCGCTAACTGTGACGCTTGCCGCCGTCTCTGTGTGTGACTTACTCTACTACTACTCTTCTGTCGTTCCGTGTCAACTCCTTCGCTCTTCTGGTATTCACTGGTAGTAGTATATGTATACCTTGGGTGAGTCCATTTGTGTGAAAAGGGGAGACCCCTTAACATGAGGGATATTAAATGCTGAATTGATATCTGTTGTAGTTTCCTTTTTATAGCACCAGTCCCGATAATTATTGATCAGTCGTACATATATTTTTTTATATATTTCTTTATCCTTAAATATACGTGTGTGTTATACCCGACATCTTCTTTTGTTCGGCTACGTTTCTCGTAAGATCGGGGAGGATATGTCCAAATGTTATCATTATTAATTAATTAAAATGTAAAAAACAGTACGAATTTTCACGTAGCTATTAAGAACATATTAGAGCGCTTCACAGCTCTTAAAAAAGAAACAGACGTTTTCATTAATATTACTTGCTTAGCTGATGTCTTCGATATTTTCAATGTTGTCCACAGAGTTATCTTATCCTTTTTCCTCGAAAATAAATTGTACTAGAATCAAAGTTGAACGAATGATAACTTTAGCCACTATCAATTTTAAAAGACACAGTTGGTTCCATCGTATGTAAATGAACTCAGTTGGGTCCAGTTTGATACATTTCTGAGTGTAGATATTCATTTACATACACAGGGTCCAACTGAATCTTTTTATATTGTCAGCAGTTCAATATAACATTAATGTAAACACGTTATTTTTTTTTCCAAATGTATTTTATCCCAGATTTAGGGATGCGTATTATACGTGAATAATAACGATACAAAATGTGGAAAAAAAGAAAATGTTTAGAACCAGAAATTCATAGAAACTGTTGCTAACAATGTGAAATTGACAACAGGCCTTTAGTGGGAAAATAATGATGAAATAAGGCGTTGGAGAATTTAACACTCACAAGGATTTAGAGTGCGATATCGGCCTCGGGAGAAACATATATTGCAGCGGTAGTACAGCATTATTCTATATCGTCAGGTAGCCGAGTGGTTAGAACCTTCACTTTCGAATCTCACCAGGTTCGATTTGTCTTGATGTTATCGGTCTGGAGCACCTTTGGAAAGCGTCTGAAAACTATACCACGGGTTGACCCAAGCATTGTGAGTGAAATTGGGTAGACGAAAACCATGGAAGCCGCCAGTGGTTGTGCTATCACGAAGTCTCAATTCATCGTGACCGAGGGTTTGAATTGCTAACCTTGTTCAGACTTTTGATCAGGCTAGATAACACGCTATCTCACTGAAACTGTAACTAGGGTCCGCTCAGTTTAGAGGCAATATAAATCACTGTTGGACTCTGGGGGTGCTGAACAAACACAAATGTGACTGAGAAGGCGTTTGCAATGGGGATTAACTAGCCGCCTTAGTAGACTGGCATGCTCGCATTCGAGTGGCTGCACCATTTACAGCATTAGTCTACGGCAAAAAAATTCTACATAATGGTTAAATTGTCATCGTTATTGTGAAACCGTAAAGTTGAAATACTTTTGGTCAGCCATTATAATGCCAGAAAAATCTGTACTTAAAAAGAACGTTATTCATATTTTCTGTCACTTTTTTGTGTGTGTTTTTGTTTCTATGGAGAAATTTCTTTATGGACTGTTTTTTTTTTTTGTTTTTTTTTTGTGAAAACATTAAAAATGCACATTTTAATGCGTATGTAATTTCCATTTGATTCTTGATTATGAGAAGCACTGGACGGTACAACTACTAGATGACAAAGTAAAACAAATGTAAAAATTTCATAAGATGACCAATATACTATATATGATCATAGAAGTTGGTATAATATTCTCCATTAACAGTGTAGCACTTTTGCATCAATAAACACAATGCGTTTCACATTCCGATTTACCATTTTATCTACAGGTACATGATAGCACCACGATGCCAAATTTCGTCTATTTTCAAGAGAAATCGCTACTAGTTACTTTTGATGAAACAATGCAGTTTTTAATAAGAATTTAAATTAATGCGCGTAAGATTTCACAGTTCTAGCATCACCCCTTCATACTCAGCTTATGCAATTTTCAGTCGACCCTCATAAGTGTTGCTTCTTGGGTTAAGCATGTCTGACCTCTCCAAAACGACATGCGACAATATTCTGAATAGCATATTATTTCGTTAAAAATGCTCTGAAATGGAAACATTCAGAGTGTGTGCGAGTGTGTCTCTGTGTGTCTCTGTGTTTGTCTGTGTGTGTCTGGGTTTGTCTGTGTGAGTGTTAAACAATTCATGTTTTTTTTTAAATCCGACATTACTTTTTATTACTATAAACGTTGTATTTAGTGGATGTATGTGTTTGAGTAGAATAAAGATATTGTTTCCTTTAAGAGAGGGTGCACATTTTCTTAGTTAAGAATTTTGATCATTAGGTCGATAGATATTAATTTATTTTACTGTTGAGAAAAACGGGCTTATCTGCGTAAACACGTGTAGCATTAAATATAAAGCTTGTAACAATAAGAAATATACATGCATACATACATATACACACACACACATATACATATATATATATATATATATATATATATATATATATATATATATATATATATATATGACATTTACAGACTGAGATAGATAGATAATGAACATAGATAGAAAGAGAGATAGTGAACATATATAAATGAAGAGAGATAGATAGATAGAGAGAGAGATAATGAACAGACATAGATATATAAATAATGAACAGAGATAGATAATTATCAAACATAGAGAGAAGAAATTAACAGACATAGAGAGATAGCGAGAGAGATGATGTTGAACAGATATAGGTAAAAAAATGAACAGAGACAGATAGATAGATAGATAGATAGATAGATGTGACAAGACATAGATAATAAACACACACACACACACACACACACACACACACATATATATATATATATATATATATATATATATATATATATATATATATATATATATATATATATGTATATATATAAAGAGAGAGAGAGATGGTGAGTTTGATTTTAAAGGAATTAATCAGTGATGCAAATAGACGCATAGAATACAAATGCGAAGCAATTTTGGAAAGATTGAAATGGTAATTTATTGGGGAGATATTAATCTTTGTAAGATTTCATTTCTGTTGAATCAGCGAGCCGAGATTTAAAAAGGTCTGCTTAGTTATTTCGAACCAATCCTAGCTAAAATGCGCATGAGAGAAGCAACTGTGCTTTCAACAGTTTTATAAAAAAAAAAAAATACACTCCGACAGTGAAACAAAATTTCTTTGTCTATCCAGACCTTCAAATACAGGTTTTCTATACAGACACACCCCACCTATACTTGAAAAGAATTCGTGGTTAAAATAGGTAGGTATTTGTCACTGGCGACAAAGATCGCTGTATGAATCAGAAATTTTCCAAGCAGGAAAATGTATCCTTTATATAAAACTGTCACAACACAAACATATTAAGTTACAGAGCATATATGAACTTCTAGGTATGTACTGTCCGAATTTACCCATGAGCACATCGATCATATATCTCCATTTTATTTTTGGCAAATTATAATTTTAGAACATGCTTTCTGTATTGATATATATATATATATATATATATATATATATATATATATATATATATATATATATATATATATATAAGGCGTTCAAGTCGTCTGTAGTTGGCATGAAATTCGGTATACGACTAGGGTCAACCTTTTATATGAATTAACCTTGTCAAGCGTTTTTGCTCTGTCTACGTAATCTCGGCGTCGAGCACTTTACTCAGTAATTAGGTGATGCCTTCCGGTTATTTTTCTTTTATCTTATTGTTGTGAGTTTCTCTTGATTTTGGCAAGTTGTCCGTTGGTTCCCCGGAACGTAGAAATGCTCAGCTTGGT
>OZ038482.1:79391281-79401281 GCA_964036315.1 Acanthosepion esculentum | reverse complement strand
TTCGTATAAGGTGTTAAGTCTTGAGCTCAACATTATGGAATAGCTGTTCACTGAATCCCTGCTGCAGAAATACCCATTATTTAATACAGATAGAGATAGAGGTAGATAGATAAATAGATAGATAGGAAGGTAGGTAGGTAGGTAGGTTGGTTGGTTTGTCACTTAGATGATTGATGTTACTATCATCATCCCGACTCCAGAGTTTCGTAGACGAATCCGTCCGTACACTCGTCAGGAGTTATCATTAACTGACTGCTTATACTTCTGGATTTTTCTTTTTTTTATATGCATTTATCATTTATCATTGGTGCAAGTTATGTTTTTGTTATTTCATAGTGTATGTGTTCGTGTATACGTTCGCGCGCGGGCGCAATTGCGCTCGTAAAGTAAATAATGGGTTTTTTTTTTTAATTTGACGTTTTTTCTTATTATGATAAACGTTTTATTTAGTACATACATATGTTTGAGCAGACATTTCTGTTATGACATTGTTTTTTTTTTGTTAGTTTGTTTTTAGTAGTAAAACTGACGACAACAGGCCAACACTATCGAAAGACTTTTTTTGACACTATCAAAATTCTGATCCGATTCTCATGGAGTGCCCAGACGATTGTGGCTATTTGTATGGTAAACTATTATAGTTGTGGGCGAGAAAAGTAGCCGAATTATTCACTACATATTACCATTTCCGATACTCCATCCTGATGTTTCGCCCAGTATCCCTTCCGCTTTTCAAAAAAATCTGCAAGAGATATTTAATGCGTTTGCCTCGCCCTGTTCAATCTTCTTCAAAATGTTTCAAAAGCGATATTTATTATGGCAAAACTTCCAGTCAACCAATTCTGTACTGATGAAGGCGTTGAGTGATGTGACGTTTTTCCACCCGACTCTGTACCTACACAAATCTCGCTCAATCTTTGAGACTGCTATAGTGATTTTCTAAGCGTAGATTAGATGTTGTACAGTGATTTTCTAAGCGCGGCATAGATGCGGCACAAGGCCGAAAGTATGGGGCACCCAGTGAGGATCGAACTCACTGCTCAATCGTAATTGTTCTAGCAAGAGAAGCTTGTTAACTATTACACCGCGCCGAGGTGCCGTTTGGTATCTGCGATGACCACAGAGTACACAAGCTCACTCAGTGGCGTCTCTCTTGGCATATAGCAATTTTCCAAGTGTAGCTTAGATGTGGCCAAAAGTGTGGGACACCCAGTGAGGTTCGAACTCGCTAAGTCGTAATTGTTCTAGCGGGACAAGCTTGCTAACCATTACACCGCTATGAGGTGCCCATATAGTGATTTTCTAAGCATAGCTTAGATGTGGCACAAGGACGAAATTAGAGGGGCACCCAGTGAGAATGGAAATCACTACTCACTCGTAACTCTTCTAGCAAGACAAGCTTGCTAACCCTTAAACGACGCCGAGATGCCCGTTTGAGACTGTTATGATCACAGACTACGCAAGCTGACCCAGTGACGTCTCTCTTGGCAGGTATATAATCCTGTGCATGCACAGTAAGCTTAATTCTAACATATTGTCAAGTAAAATTCATGCCTCGTGATATTTTGACTGTTCCCGATATTCTAAATGTTTAGATGCGGCCCGAACAAACATCGTTAGAGCCTCTCAGTATAAGCAACCTTCGTCTGAGAAATGCTGCTAATTGAGCTTCCTGGGTTTGTCTTAGGGAACATAATGCGAAATTATACATTTGATAGAGTTTGACTAGACACTTTAAATCGTCGAATTGTAAAACAATTTTGTTCTATTCGGTCCGATTGTTGCAGGCTGAACGATGTCACATTAGTATGTTTGTTACGTAACCAATTAATGATGTTGCTTTGCTTGTTTGGTTTTTCATAAGATTTTCAATTTCTTTCCTTTTTGGGTTAGCATTTATCGAATTGTATGGAGAGCTTTGTTACTTTCCTCAGGGCGCAATCATAAAAATTGATAAAACAATGCATTAGAAAGAAAGAAAGAGAAAGTGAGGTGTACGTTGTAAAACGAAAGGAAATAAAAGTAAAGTAAAAAAGATGAAATTAATAAAATCGAAAGGAAGGGAAAGTGAGGTGTAGGTTGTAAAACGAAAGGAAATAAAGTTAAGAAAGAAAGAAAGAAAGAAAGAGGGAAGAAATTAATAAAATAAAGGAAGGGAAAGTGAGGTGTACGTTGTAAAACGAAAGGAAATAAAAGTTAAAAAAGAAAGAAAGAAATACTGATATAGCTAAGTATTGATAAAAACAGCTGATGAGAAAAAGGGGTGGAATGAGTAAATTTTTAATTTCGCGCATGCGCGTGTTTTCTTTTTTATTTGGTCGACAGCATAGTAGTGTCAGTAGGGCGCCGTTTGTCAGTAAAAGATGCCCATGACGCAAATCACTAGGCCTGAAATTTGGAAAAGACATGCTGTATTGCTTGGCATTCGCACCGAAAGCTACGATACGATCATTTCAGCGTGTTTTTGTGTCAATCTGAGGACAGTGAAGACAATTCGGAAAGATATGAATGAGTCTAATGGTAATTACGAAAGTGTTTGGAGTGATCACTAGTTATAGTGACGCTATGCCTCCATTCGTCTTTCCACAAGGTCTCAGACTAAACACTGAGACCTACATCAAGTGTCTTGAGGAAGTAGTGCTGCTCTGGGTCAGACACTGTATCAGGCAACAGGATTCTGCACCAAGCCACACAAGCAGGAGAACCCAGTCATGGCTGTTAGACAATATCTGCGACCATATCACCCCTTACATCTGGCCACCTAACTCCCCAGATTGCAACTACCTTGATTATTATGTGGGGGGGGGGCGCAATTGAGCGATAGACCAACAAAACTCCTTTTAACTGCAAAGATCAGCTGAAGGCAAGGATTATGTCAGCAATCACCAACGTAAACAAGGAGACCGTCCAGAAGAGTTGCAGGAGATTCCGAAGTCATTATTGAAGCCAATGGCGATTTTATTGAAGAAATTTCCTGTGTAGTATTTCGAGATAGTTGTGTGTAATTTTGGTAAATATATCTGTTAAAATGAGATGTCAGTGTTATTTTCATTTTCGCGCAATTTAGACGACAATTTATCCATCGCGCCCTGTATATGAGAGCGAAAGAAAACAGAGAAGAAAATGCGTTGTAAAAAATAAATAAATAAATAAAAATAAAAAAGAAGGAATGGATAAATGATGAGACATTAGGAAAATATAGAAATAGGAGGAGGGAAGATAGGGAAGGAGACAAAGTTACGATTAAAACTGACGAAAGAAATGAAAGAAACGAATACACATTTGCGGATGCTAAATAAAAGTGAGTGAGGGGGGGGAGAATGTAGGATAGGTAGAATGAAGAAAAACAAAGAAAAAGATAAGAAGGGTAAGGAGGAATAAGACCGATACAAAGAAAGAAAGAAACGATGAAAGGAAAAGGAAAGATGGAATAAAAAGGCAAAGAATAAAGAGGAAGATAAAAAATAACAAAGGGTCAGATAGAATGAAAACAGCGTAGGAGAAAGAAATTAAGAAATAAAATCAGAGGATTGAAAGAAAAGAAATGGTAAAAAGAATGGATTGTAAACAAAGAAGCACGCCAGAAAGAAAGAAAGAATAAAATAGAATGAAAAGAAAAGTGATGTGTATATAGTAAAAAGAAAGAAAAGAAAAGTGAAAGAATGAATAAATGAATGAATGAATAAAATTAAAAGACAAGGAAAGAATGAAAATAAGAAAGGAACATTTAATAAAATAGAATGAAAGGAAAAGTGATGTGTATATAGTAAAAAGGAAGAAAAATAAAAGTGAAAGAAATAAAGACAGAAAGAAAGAAAGAAAGAAAGAAAGAAAGAAAGATAAAATTATAAAACAGAAAGAAGGGAAAATATACATGTACGTATTAAAAAAATGAAAATGAAAGTGAAAGAAAGAAAGAATGAAAATAAAAGACAAAGAAAGAAAGGAAAAAGGAAAAGGGGAAATTAATAAAACAGAAAGGGGAAGTGACATGTACGTAGAAAAAGAAAGAAAATAAAAGTGAAAAAAGAATGGATGAATGAAAATAAAAGACAAAAAGAACGAATACATGAATGCAAATTATACAAAGAAAGAAAGAAAGAAAGAAAGAAAGAAAGAAAGAAAAAGTAGATGAAAAGGACAAGTTGGAGAAGCGGCAAAATCTTAAAGAATAAATGAAAGAAAAAAAAAACAAATCAGTACAGAGACATATTGAAGATTCAAGAAACCCTCACCAAATGTCATTGTTGTCTCTTTACAATGAAAAAAGATTTCTTCCCATGGCTTTTATCTGTCGATTTAATCTTCCATTAACCGAAAACTTCTGTCAGAAAATTAAGTCGATCAAAGACAAATCATTTGGCAGTCAAAATAAAAATCTCAGCTAATAGCCTCATTTTTTTTTTTTTTTAATGGGCAAAGTTCCATAGAGATTCTAGTCTCAGTTATTTCGATGTTACTTTGACTTTCGTTGCTTTCTCTGTGTTTTGTTTTTGTTTATTTGTGTCGCTTTTATTAAATTGGAACAAAAGTATCGGCTTAGATGGTTTTAAACATTATTAATGGGTATTTATTCCAAATATAAGAGACGATTTTGTTTCGTTAATTACACAGTTGCAAACAGGATCTAAAAACGGAATTCGATTTTAGATGTCTTGTTCAAGACTGTGGTTTGTGTTATCTGCGGGTGGCGATTTTTAAGAAATACTTATTCCCTTATACTCGGAATAAATATCCATTAATAAAGAATTAAAAGTCTATACATTTGTTCCAATTAAAAAAAGTAAATAAATAAACAAAAAAAGGGTTCAAGGTTTTATATAAAGTATTCTGAAAAGGTTCATGGAAAACTCTTTATTAAATATTCAAAATGAATATTATTCTTTTAAAAAGTTCTTTTGTACCTGCATTTGTTTCATAATCCCATGCTGGGTCATACCCAATGACCTCCGGCAAGCGAAAAGGGTCAGTATTTTGCTGTTTCCACTTAATTAAATAATAGGCAGTTATTAAGAAAAAAATCCTAAATAGGCAAATCTCTTCGTAGGATGTGGGCTGTGCTTGTTTTTAACCATTTTGGGGGTTTTTATAGAGATATGATGTACGGGGAATTTTGCTCTTGAGTTCCTTTTTTTATCAGACCCAGTGCTCCAACTACAACAGGAACAGTTTTAGTTTTTAAGTGCTACATTATTTCTTTTTCCATCTCCAGATTTTTGTATAAATGTTTCTTTTATTTATTATCATTATTATTATTATTATTATTATTATTATTATTATTATTATTATTATTATTATTATTATTTTCTGATTGATAAAATCACTTAAAGACCTGGGTATAACGATAAACAACATCCGGCAGCAGTCCTCTGATCGGAAGATTGGAGGTTTTGAAAAGCGTGGAACCACCTCTTAATTGTTGTTCCCAAGTCAACGCTGACCCCAGGTGGTAGAACCTGTTAGGGTCTCAGTACCGACAAATAGTGAATTCCATAACAAAACACCATTAAAATCGAATTCCCCCCTAAATCTGTTTTTATTTGTTTCACTTGAAATTTTGAACCCTAGAGTAAATACTGAAAACACAATTTTATGATCATTAGCAACGTTAACTTTTCACAAGTGTAGCTTTTCACATCTGATGATATTCCCTGGAGATCAGGTGATATATTAGTAGTAGTAGCAGTAGTAGTAGAATTATTATTATTATTATTATTATTATTATTATTATTAACAAATTCCTTTTGACCTGCTTTTGTTTTATCATCATCATCATCATGGACACGTGGCCGAATGGTTAGAACGTTCGCTTTCTGACCATGGGACCCGAGTCCGAGTCTCACCATGTTAGATTTGTAAGGAAGGAGACTTCCTGATGTTATCGGATTCCAGCGTGCGGCACATTTGGAAAGTGCCTGAAAAACAGGTTGTCACAAGCCTTGTGAGTGAAACTGGGTAGACGGAACCGTTGGGTGCCGTCGATAGGTGTGCTAGCACGAAGTCACAAGTCATCGTGGCCGAAGGCTTGAGCGTGCTGGCCTTGTTCAAATTGTTGATCACGCTAGACAGCACGCTCTTTCCCAGAAACTGTAACTAAAGTCTGCTCAACATAGTTGCAGTATAAACCGCATGTGGGCTCTGTGGGTTTTGAACAAAAACAAATGTGCCTTAGCAAGCGTCTGCAATAGGGATTGGGTAGCCACCGTAGTAGACGGGTATCCTCGAATACGAGTGACCAGGTATTAGTATTACTATTATTACTGAGTGGGACGGCAGCACGAGAAAAAGAGTGACACCGGGTAATAAAAGCCCAATATTATAACACACAGACTGACAAGGTTATGGAAGGCACATGCAGCGCACACTAATGTGCACGCGTAGGTGACATGGCCTGATAAATACAAAGAACAGCGCATATAGTTGTAGGTGGAGTTCATTCCTTCCGACTAAATTGGTTCGTTGGGAATACTTCGATTTCAGATTCGCATCATGGGTTGAAGTCACGAATACTGAAGGAGACTTTATCGATTTGCGCATTTGGGGAACATAAAGATTAATCCTGAAACGGTCCTTTTAAATTCCTATGTATTTTCTCAGCACATTTTGCAATATGCGACAGCCATTTTTCATTTATGTGAAAACCTGTTGTTTTATGGCAAAAAATATCTTTCTATTTTTTTTTAGGATTAGGCCTCTATATTTCTACTAATTGAATAGCAATCAATTAAGATTCCCACTAAATTGGTTATTTTTCGAAATTCACTGCCATTTAATGGATATTTAAAATAATGCCAGAATCTTTGAGGTGATGGATTTTTTTAAAGTGCCATGTTTCATCTGGGCGTTTGTGATCTTTAACTCTCCTCGGATTTCTTTTCTTTGATATCTGTGAATCGACAGGAATTCTTGGGAAAAGTAGTGGGTGTCGATTTTCGTTGCCTTCTACGAGGCTTGGAATTCGGTTTCCCCTTTCTTAGAATGAATGCCAAAAAAATTTAGAGAGGGCCAAGTATATGTCTTGATAGAAAAATGCCAGAAGGTGATAAATTCTGCTCTCTCCAGATTCAGGATTATGTTGATACCAGTTTCCAGCGGTTTTTATACCGGAGTGATATTGACCTACTCTCTCATGGCGTTTTTTCTACTCATTGGGTGTCTGTATTGAGCATCCAGACTTTAGGTGATCAATTGTTTCAATGTATTAGTCACAGAACCTACATTTTGGGTCCGTACTATTATGCAACATATTAGTTTGATAGTTGAGTGTTAGCAGGCCCTGGATCTGCGCAGCAAGAATAAACCCTCCAGTCTTATCCTTAAGTCCTGTAGCCACTGGCGGATTGCAAATTAATCTATACCAGCCTTTTTCCTTAGCAGAATGAACTGATTCTCTAGAGGCTTTTCACTCGACCGTTATTCTGTTTGCTCTGGGGCTTACGGCCATATCACGTTGAAACACCGTTGTTAAGCAACGTCGAGCTTGGTCAGTACCGAGATGGGTGACCGCTTGGAGATGCGAGGTGTTGCAAGCTTGAATGTGCGAGTGGTGTAATAAGAAACGGGTCGAAATTGGAAATCGGTGCGCCGGGTTCCAATTTCAACCGGGTTTGATATATTCACATGCGCGCAAATACCTTTGGGAAAGTCACGAATCTGCTTTTACAAGCCTAAGTTTTGGGTTAATTAGTAGGACTTGTATAAGTAAATTTTTAGTAATTAGCTCCAAATTATTAGAATTTAAAAGTATTGTCTGGCTTTAAATAACCTGTAAAAGGTTGATAGGCCGTAAACGATGAACAAGTCAATGTAATTACTTTTGGTCTAGCTTTTTCGCCTCTTGTTTCAGTTACCCTGTTGATTTTGTGGCAGTTGTATCTGCTTCACAGCTATTTACGATTTCACCGGAATTCTCTTGTATTATTAATATTAGTAGTAGCAGCAGTAGCAGTAGTAGTAATCTATGTGCCGTGTTCACAATTCGTAGTTCTAAGCAAGTTTTGTCTCTTACTGTCCACGTTCCGCTATCCATTTGCCCAAACTTGTTAGGTAGCTTACCCACTGTTTTTCTCTGCACCTTATATCTTCATCGTGTCGTGTGAGTGTTGAATTATCCAAGCCTGCTCTCCTCATTATGCGTACCAGAAATTTCATCTGTCTTTTCCTGATCCTAAATGAAAGTATCCTTTTCTTTCTCATCTTCCTATAAAATTCCTTGTTTCAAAATTACTTCGGATAAAACAGGAAAATCGAAAATCCCAAAAACGTTATTTAGATTTTTTTTTTTTTTAAGTTATTCCTACAAATTTTGTCTTGAAAATTTTAAACATTTACTTGTTGTCTATGGACAACTTTTTATCACAGGTAGGACTTTTTAAATACATAAAAAGAGGTAGAAATTAGTCTACTGTTTGACTTATTTCTGATTTGATATTTATCTGAATATTTCACTGTATAACGTTCGATCTGTGTGATTAGAATTTAACACCGAATTAAATGCATTGACAAAAACTGAGAATGCCTGGAGAAATAAATATTTATAGAAAATTATTTTTTAATCTGTCTTGTTGATGCATATTCGTACATCAAAAATTACATTCATTGTAATCATTGCCTATGCTTACGTTTTGCATTCCTCCACTTTTTGATGTCTCTGTAAATTCAAACCAAACAATTTCCCATTCTTTATTAAGAACAATATTCTGGTTGACTTTTTTTTCTTGGACGACTCGCCTATATTTCTTCCATCTTTATCTTCCTGACGTCTTTTATTTTTTAACACAAAACCATATTCTCATTGTTTTCGTGGATCGAATAATTGTCTTTATACTCGCGATTGATTTATATTATTTTTCACTTGGTTGTTTCTCTTCTGTTTACAGACGCTTGTCTACCAATGCAAGGATATGAAATATACTTCATGTTTCCAGAAGACGCCACAGTTGGTAAGTACGATTTTCTTCTTTCTTGTCGTAGAGACTCGTGACTAAATGATTATCATTTGGGAATACTTTAAGGAAGCAATAGGTTTAACTATCATTATTTTTTTCTCTAACGTATGTAGGCCGAGAATAGAAACTGCCGATTCCACTAAAACTAAATGCATCGCAGGAAGGCAGAAACAAGTCAGGGTAGTGTGCGGAGGACATAATGAAGACAAGGAGTGAAATTACAAAAATTACAAAAATGGGATGTTATGTTATTAACGTTGGTATAGAACATATTAATGTATTCTTGACTCGGTTTAAACTTGAAAGTTAAGCTAATACTGAATCAACGATTACCATTTAGCATTCATCCGTAAAAATCCTGATCAGTTTATAATTTCACTGCAATACAAAACTGTATATCTATTTAAAAACTGTCGAATTCAAAACTGACAAAAAGTGTCATGGTGAATTTACGTGTTGCGTGTCGTTTCTGGTATTTTACTGGTTTCTCGGTAATTTTTCACTAATGGACTTCAGTGCTACACCAGGAACTGAATCAACGCTAGTTTTTTTTTTTAATATTATTATTATTACAGATTTGGGAACATTGCAGTAGGTATCTTTTCTTGGCGAAAGTGAGATAAAAACTAGTTAACTAGCTACCAGTTATATCCAAATGGAGGCTTCTTTTTTTCTCTCTCTCTCTCTCTCTGCTGAATCCGATGTCCGTAAAGACATCTAGAGGAAAAAGGCTCGGATTACCCTCATAACCGCAGCTAAACAGTTTTTGTTTTTACTTATTTCACTCCCAAAAGCCATTGAGACCCAGAGGTTATGAGTGTGAAAGAATATAAGAAATTTAAAACATTATTAAGGAGCAAGAACAATAAAACAACAGGCATTGAGATGGTAGATAGCGATTAACATTGCATTTAAATTTTTGAAAATCAAACTTGAATGGAAGGCGAGAAGAATTCCACAAGCGAGAAGTGCAAGAAAAGAATCTGTTCGCATAGAAATTACGGTTACATCTAGCCAATTCCACTGTAAATTGATGAGACCTTACCGCCAAT
>OZ038482.1:79378781-79386281 GCA_964036315.1 Acanthosepion esculentum | reverse complement strand
GAAATGTTACTATGGAGCTATCGATTATTACAAGCCAACTTTTCCCATTGAAGGGCTTACGGCCACATCAAGTTGAAACAGCGGTTCCCGTACGACCACTAAATTTAAGCAACGTTAAGCCTGATGGTTAACCGCTTGGGATTACCAGGTGTTGTAAGCATGGGTGTGCTGGTCGTGTAATGTATAATGCCCTGGAGTTGTTAATCGAAGAGCCGAATTCCTATTCCAGCTGGGTTCCTTATATTCACGTGCGCGCAAATGCCTCTTCTCCTACCAGCTCTGGGTTAATTAGTTACACATTGTCTCACTATAGAGGTTGATATGCTCCTAACCAAAAAACAACCAACATTATCCCATTGATGCTAAACTAGAGGATAGATCAGGCTTTGGTCATCTATATGTTTGGAAATTAACCCTTCAGCTAGTCGTTCCCGAACGCGCGCCACATAGGTGCGGCGGAAGAGGTTAGTCGGAGAGGCGGAATGACAATCAAATATTTAGAAACAGTTTTTTTAAATTCATATGTCAAAAATAAATATGATTTCAAAATTAAAATATTATTATGGATGTGTCTCATTGGCGATGGTGCGAGTTAATGCTTTCTCCATCATTGCGGCTGGCAGAGGATAGCAAAAAAAAACATTTTGGTTATAGATACTTTGTTCAAACTTTGTTTCAATAAATTTGTTCTTTATATTAAAAAAATGAATTATTATGGATTACTTGTAATTGCATGCATGATTACCAGTATAAATAGTTATAAGTAATTATTAACCGATTTTATCTTTGTGATATTTTTTTCATAGTATCATGTATTAAGAATATAGTAACTAGTGTCCGTAAATTGGAGGAGAGAGTTATCAATGATAATGTTCTGACTTCGAATCTGCGGTTATCTCCCTTTGACCCACACGCTTTTTTTTTAAATATACTTTTTATCACATAAAATTTGATGAGGCACGAGCAAATTTTTATTCCGTTAATGCGGCCCAGAGAAAAAATGTTTGGAAACTACTGCAAGCCATGGTATCATCTGCATATATATTTACTAAAGATCTGAGAATGTTCTTAGGCAGATCATTAATCTTAAAGACAAGACGAAGAGGGACGTCTGCATTGATGTCATTGGCTTCAGAAGACTGGAAAATGTATGAGAACGGCTAATTTCACCATTACCGTTGTCATTCCAATCAATTTTGTAAGGCGCCGAACTACACTGAAAGTGACCGCAGGGATTATTAATTGATCAATCACTTAAATGCAAAAAGAGACAGGCCAGTCGAATGTGCTAGCCAGCGGGATGCAGTCTACTGACTTTTACCTATCAGACGAGTGAAAACAAAGCATTAATTGTATTCCGCCGATTCAACCATTCAACAAAACAATGCAAAAATGGTGGCTTGCAATCATTACCATCTGAACCATTACTCTCTTTCTATCGTTTGACTTCTTTTGCGTGTTTGCGTCAGTCTTATAATCTTTTGTGGCATATTAGTACTTCAGAAACCAACCAATAACTAAGAAAATAAGAAAAGTATAAAATTATCATCAAATATATAAGAACATATTATATTATTATTGTTAAAAGATTTTTATTATTATTATTATTGTTAAAAGATTTGAAAGATAAAAAAAATAATATTAGTAATAATAAAGTGGTACATTTGATGACGAAATGTTTATGCCAACACTAAAATACTTACGTGTTTGTGCCTATATGTTTCTATAAGCGTACCTCTGATGTCCACTTCTTGTTGTGGTGGAGGAGCTTTTTATGGTCCAATGACTCTGATACTGATGCCGTCTGGAGTTCAAACTACTGGTAGGGACACCCTGAGCGGCAAGGTCAAAGGACCTAGACTAAGCGCGACCCCAAAGACACCGACGGTGCAACAAGCGGATAACGATTACAACAGATCTCAACGGTTGAACCAGCGGATAAAGAGTGACATGCTGCAGAAGGTACCACTCGGAATTATAAAAGAGTCAGCGGCCGTCCGTTGAAGTTTCATAATTGTAATCTGCATATCACATTCCCTATGTTCCGCAGAGTTAGGTAATTAAATCAAGTATGTGGTCCACCATACACAAATTCAGGCCATGGACACTTTCTACTACTCTGATTTTCTTTCACCTCCAACAAAACCTTGTAAATCCGAATGGTGATAGGGAATGAATGATGGGAGCAGATTTTGGTGAACCTCGAAGCTTCTAGTCCTGAACCAGAAGGTTGGCGGCGAATTTCGTCATGAACGCCATCACCATAATAGAAGTGATCATGAAAGTAGAAATTAAATACGTGAATACGGGATAAAGCCAAAGACGACTATGAATTTACACTAGAATATAATATTATCGACTGATACATTCGTCCGGAGAACATTTATTAATATTCAAAACTTTCTGCAGAAAATTGAAAGTATTCTTTATGAACTCAGGTGTGTTTTAAAAAATTATAACATTTCGGTTTTATCGGAATTTTAATAGTATGCATCTTTTGTGTGTTTGTTGTCTTGTCATCAAGGTTAATCACAAACTGTAGTGACACTGCGAAACATGAAGTAAATAAAACTAATAAAACAGAACATTTCAACAACTATTTGTCTTTTGGTGTTTCTAAGGCAGATGAAATGGAAATTGCTCTCCGGTGTTACAAACTATATAACTTTATAAAATATCCAAACCAAATGCGGTTGATTGGAACGAAAGGATTTGTAATTGATTACAACAAAGTATAGTTTTCAATTGCAAAACAACACATTGAATATTCTTTCATAGGATTGCTCAGTTTAAGAAAAATACATTTATAACAATTACCTTCGTATATATTAACAGACACATAGATAGATAGATAGATAGATAGATAGATAGATATTGTTATAATGGTCATTTTAATAATATGGAACAGCCGGATGATCTCAAAGGTTGAAACAGTGGATGAAGAGGGTTACGCATGAGGAACATGCTGCAGAAGGCGCCACTTGAAATTATAAGAGTCAGCGGTCGTCTGTTGAGTTTTTCGTAACTGGATTCTGGATGTCGTATTCGATATGTGTCGTAGAGGTAGGTCATGAAATCAAGAACGAAGGTCACTTCCGGGAAAGTTGAGGTCCACCTTAAACAAATTCACATGATCGGCACTTTCTTCTATTCTGATTTTCTTTCACCTCCAACCAACCCTTTCAAATCCAAACGCCAATAAGAAATGGATGACGGGAGCAGGTTTTGGTGAAACTGGAAGCTTCTATTCCTGAACCTGGATGGTGGTTGCGAATTTCATCATCAAAGCCATCATCATAAAGGAAGCGATCAGCAAAGAATAAATTAAATTCTTGGATACGAGATAATGCCGACGACGACAATATTTTGATCCTATACAGGTCAATAATTCCCTCTGTGAAACATTTGGCATGAAGCCATTTTTCTCATGGTACGAGGAAGTTTCTCGAAATGCAGCGAAAGTTTCTTTTTTTAGTCATTTTTATACTAATGCTAACTCTAGACTTGAACAGGTCACGATTGGGTTTGGGAAAACATCCTGCCGGGACTTTGTTAATTTCAGTTTGCTTAAAAAATACAAGAATGCTTTAAGATTCCTAAAATATATATATATATGCGTCACAGTGCTGATAGCAGACACGGAAAAGAAATTACAAAATCTCCTACAGGAGGTAGCGAAAGAGAACGTGAAGAAGGGACTAAGCATAAACTAAAAGAAGACAGAATGCAAGGTCATCAGTAAAAGGATGAGCCTGAAATGCGATTAACAGGTTGGGAACACTAAAATCAATATCTGGGAAGTGTTTTGATAGAGGACGGTAAGTGAGATACGAAGATATATTGGGATGGCCAAAGACGCATTCCAAAAGCTAGGCAGAGTATTGCGAGACAGGAGGATATCTTTGGTAACAAAGAAAAGAGTACTAAACTGCTACGTGATATCTCTCCTCTTTTACGGCAGCGAATGTGACAGGTCACCTCAAAGATGAAGACGAGACTGGAGGCAAATGGAGGTATGCTTCTACAGAAGGATACTAAGGATATCATGGACCGAGCGTGTGAGCATCGATGAGGTTATGAAGAGGATGCAAACAAGCAGGAGGCTTATACTTAACATCAGGAAGATGAAGCTGAAATTTCTGGGATACGTAATGAGATAGGAGGGCTTAGAGAATCTGATACTCAAAGGTCGAATAGAGGGAAAGAGAGATAAAGGAAAGAATGCATGACACAGCTGACGAGCTTAAGTGGATGATAGAACATGGCCTGAAGTAGCAAAAGGACAAAACTTATTGAGAGCTACGAGGAATAGGTGGAAGTGGAGGGCCATGATCGCCTACGTCCTGAAGGGACATGGCACATAGAAAGTCTGAAAGTAGATTAATCTCATTAAATAAAAGTATCTTCCGTTTAAGTATTTTCACATTTTAATTGCATATTTCAAACATTTTATCAAGCAGATGATCTGAACCATGTAGCACGGCGGTTTCAAATACGGCACTCACATACATTATGGTGATATCGTTTATGTTGCAACCTAGAAAGGGTTACTGAATGAGGAATAACCAAAACGGAAGTTGGAAATGAAATGATAATTTTTATAACATCAACAAAATACAATACTCGCCAGCGGCGTGAATTAGGTAAACCACTGCTAGTGTTGAACTACTTAGACAAAATATTACCCCCACTTACAATACTGTCAAACGTGTTTATGAGGATTGGGACATACCCATTAGTGTTCATAGATACGGTATATGAGGATTGGGACACACCCATTAGTGTTCATAGGTACGGTATATGAGGATTGGGACACACCCATTAGTGTTCATAGGTACGGTATATAAAAGTTTGCTAACACTATTCATTATAATTTAACGCATATTTATTATTTATTAATTTTAACCCGTGAAAATCTTCAGTCACTTTCCAAAGGTGCCGCACGCTGAGATCGATCCCTCCAGTCCGATAACACCAGGAAGTGCCCTTCCTGACAAAGCGACTATGGTGAGATTTGAACCCGGGTCTCATGGTCAGAATGCGAACGTTCTAATGAGACATTGCCCATGAGACATTAATCTAGACAGATTTAAGCATATATTGCTGACAATTTCAAATCAAAACTAGTCAAAACGCAAAGATTATATATATATATATATATATATATATATATATATATATATATATATATAGGCTTGGGAAGAGTGTGTGTGTGCATGTGTGTGCATGTGTGTGCATGTGTGTGCGTGTGTACGGATTCCTTGTGGTGGGACAATGTACGTATGTGCGTGTGTGTTTGTGTGTGTATGTGTACAAATATGTTTACTAATTCTTCATAGTGAGACAGTGTATGTATTGAGGGGGAATATAGACACACACATATATATATGCATGCTGACAGGAACACACGAAAATGGAGATAGAACTAAGAACAGAGAGGAGTCACTAAAACAATAAAAGATAAGAAACCAACAACCGACCCATCACTTCTCGGACCAACCTTAATTGCCATTTAAAGAAAGACATTCGAATTACTAACACAAAAACAGAGAATGTCTCATATCGAGAATATTTAACAACATTGAAAAACATAAAGAAAAAAAATTAATTACTTTTAATAATATGTGGAAATCTCCACCCTTTACCTGAAGACGGTCGTGAGACCAGAAACCCGTGTTGTAAAATTATGAAAAATAAAGAATAATATTTTTTTAAAAATCCACATTACAACCAAAAAAGTTTACGGTACCTATCTTCTTTTTAATATACACACTTTTCTCTCGTTGGAACAATTATAACCTCTTCATTATATATATATATATATATATATATATATATATATATATATATATATATATATATTGTTCTTAATTCTTTTCATATGAAAATGTATTGCTGGTATTTTTATGATAAAAAAAATTTTATACACTTTCATGGTATTTTGAGGGGGGTCAGTATTTTCCCATAGCTGGGGCCCTAACAAGTTCTAGAATCTGGGGTCAGAGTGGACCTGGGAACAACGGAAGTTAAGAGGTGGCTCCACGCTCCTCAAAAGCTCGAATCCTTCTTGCTACCGGATGTAGTTTACCGGCATATCTATCGGAAGTAAGCAGTTACCAAATATTCTATAGTCAGTTGAAACATTTGAATAGATGGAGCGAATATAATGATAATCCCTTAATATTCATCTGTATATCGCTAAATAGAAAATGAAATATATCAACTTGGCTTCACGCACGAAAATAATTCAGTTAGGGCCCAACTGATGCAGGAAGTTCAAGATCCTTCAAAGAATTATGAAGAAAGGAAAATCACCAGACATAATAAAATTTACATATCTAGGAATTGTTTTCGTAGAGGGGCGGAAAATGCGAAGCCGAAATCCGAAGGGGCGTTCGAAAAGCAAATGATGCCTTCCAGAATCTAAGTAAATTATTAAGAAACAATACAATTTCGTCAGAAACAAGGAAGAGAGTACTGAACTATAGTTTAATGTCGTCGTCCTGTATGCTGGACAATCTCGTCACAGATGAAGAAGAGGCTTGAGGCAAGAAAAATGTGGTTCTACAGAAGGATGCTGATGATAACATGAAGTTATGTGAGTGACGAGGAAGTTTTAAATAGAAAACGAAAAGACGCTTATAGTTACAATCAGCAGAGCCAGGTGAAATTTCTAGGGGACATAATGAGAAAAGAAGGCTTGGAGAATTTGACACGAACTGAACATGCTGAAGGCATGAGAGACAGAGGAAAACGAAGAATAAGCAACTTTATGAACCGATGTAAATGTTTGACAGAAGAACACTTAGAGAGAGAGATAACAAGAAGACCGTCATTTAAGAGGGCTACAAGGAAAAAGGAGCAGTGGTGAGCCATGATCGCCTACATCCTGAAGAGAGACTGCACAAAGAAGAACTGCTCAAAAGTGGAATTTGATGATTTATCTATGGATTATCTGTCTATATCTCTGAGATGAGGTATTATATACTCTATCTACATTATTTGAACTATTGTCCTCGTCTTTGTTGCCATTTTTATCACAACGTTTCTGCCGTTGTATGCTCCGGCACTCTTCAGGTAATTGGAAAGTCGAACTGAACCCTTTATTTCGCTCGCTGGGCTAGACTGTTCTAGTTACACGGACCATGTCTGATGGATGTCAGTTATCAGTTATCTCCTGTTAATTCACCTCTCCAAGTTCTCCACTGCCTTAACCAGGTATTGAACTCACAACTCTTTGGGTCCTGTAACTGGATCTAACCAACACTTTTAACCACTGCGGCATGTGTCCTTAAGGACCCAAAGAGTTGTGAGGTCAATAACTGGTTAAGGCAGTGGAGAACTTGGAGAGGTGAATTAACAGGCGATAACTGATAACCGACAGCCACGGCACGTGGAACTAGAACAGTCTACCCCAGCGAGAGAAATAAAGGGTTCAGTTCGACATTCCAACCACCTGAAGAAGGCTGGAACGTACAACGGCTGAAATGTTGTGATAAA
>OZ038482.1:79336281-79368781 GCA_964036315.1 Acanthosepion esculentum | reverse complement strand
AGTCTGTTTACTATCTATGTCAGTTTAGTTTACAATCAATCAATCGATCTATCTATCTCAGTTCAGTTTACTATGTGTCTCAGTTCAGTTTAATATCTATCTATCTATCTATCAGTCTGTTTACTATCTATCTCAGTTCAGTTTACTATATATCAATCTATCTATCGATCTGTCTATCTCTGTTAAGTTTACTATCTATGTATCTCAGTTCAATTTACTATCTCCATATATATATATATATATATATATATATATATATATATCAGCCTGCTTACTATCTCAGTTCAGTGTACTATCTATCTATCTATCTATCTATCTATCTATCTATCTATCTCAGTCTGTTTCCTATCTATTTGATTAAGACTCAATTGATTTCTGATTTTAGTCACTCTCGTTTAATTTTTTCTTCGTGTCTGTATCTTTTTAACTTTCACATCCGAGAATGAATCAATAAATCTACAGTTTTTTGCTGATTTTGATATGAAATTTTGACGATATAACAAGTAAAAGATAATGTACATAGAGCCTGTAAGATTCGGCGCTTCGGTAAGTGTTTGAATTCGGTATTACCACATTATTGTCACATTACATCCCATTATTTATAGTGTAACCCGGATATAAGAGACTCGGCTATAAGAGAAACCCGGATATAAGATAAGTTTTCTCTGGTCCCAAATTAGAGACTGTGTTAATGTATATATAATAGACCAAACCCGGATATAAGAGAAACCCAGATATAAGATACTTCTTCTCGGGTCCCGACAACTCTCTTATATTCGGGTTACACTGTATATAAAAATGCATTTTTATGCTTTCAAAATGTTTCGTTTTCGTTTGTGCTCACTATTTTTGCATAGTTGGGACCCTAAAAGGTGCTACCACCACGGGTCGGCGTGGACCTGCGCACATCAGCAATTAAGAGAGGGTTTCACTCTTCTCAAAATCTCCTGTCAGAGGCCTTACTGCTGGATGTAGTTTATCGTTATACCCAGGACTAGTAGAATTTAGTGGATTAATAGCAAACGCGATTGGCTTTTGTGGTCTAAACGACAAGGCGATACTGCAAAAAATAATAGTTTCATATGCGGCACAGGAATTCTAAAGTGCATAGGAACAGAAAAAGATATCTTTCAGAAAGTAAACAAGAGAGTGATATATATATATATATATATATATATATATATATATATATATGTGTGTGTGTGTGTGTGTGTGTGTGTGTGTGTGGAGAGAGAGAGGGGGAGAGGGAGGGGGAAGAAAGAGGAGGAAAACGGAAGAGAGAGGAGAGACAGAGAAAGTTGAGGGGGAAGAAGAAGGGCGGTAGAGAGAGACAGAGGGGAGAGAAAAGGGAATAGATGTAGGGAGAGAAGCCTGAGATAGAGAGAGAAGGGAGAGATAGAGAGAGAGAGTAAATGGAAGATAGAGAGAGAAGCGATAGATATAGAGAGAGGGGGATGGAAAGAGAGAAGGGAGAGCTAGATAGGAGGAGAGAGAGAGGGGGGATTAGGAGAGAAAGAGAGTGAATGAGATGAAATCAGAAATATAAAAAGAAAGACCATAAAATAGTTCTTTTTTAAAATGGAAGGCACCTGGTCAACACCAAAGAGATATCGAAAAATTTCGTTAGAAAAAAATCTTTATTTCTTTCTAACGAAATTTTTCGATGTGCTGAAATATTTTTTTTTCGGGTGCTGAAATATTAAATAATACCTAGCCTCATATCCGGCATTGAATTCCTCACAATCTCTTTACGAATGAAAAAGAGGCTTGAAGCTACTATAATGGGCTGTGATGTGACAATAATGTGGTAATACCGACTTCAAATCCTTACTAAAGCGCTGGATATTATAAGCTCTTTATACAATATATTTTGTTTGTTATATAGTCAAAATTTCATATCAAAATCAGCAAAAAATTGTAGACTTATTGATTCATGCTCGGATATGAAAGTTTAAAAGATACAGACATGAAGAAAAAACTAAACGAGAAAGACGAAAATCAGAAGTTAATTGACCGTTAATCAGAAATATAGGGAACAGACTGAGATAGATAGATAGATAGATAGATAGATAGATAGATAGATAGATAGATAGATAGATAGATAGATAGATAGATAGATAGATAATGAAAAGCCTGGCATCGTTAAGAACAGACTCAGTTATAGATTTTAAGAGTCTGAGATGAATAGAAAGCGGTTGTTGATGTGTGCAGTCATCTTGAAGCAGCAACATAATGATAGTAGTGATAATGCTAATTCTCTCGCGGTAATTGCTATCTCGGATAATGAACGAGACAGACGCTAATTCTTAACACAAAAATAGAGAGAGGTTGAAAATAAAGAAAAGAATAAAGTTATAGTTTCTCTAATTGGCAAACAGGATTAATTCTGTCATCCAGCGGCAAATTTACCGCTACGTACATGTTTATAATACATCCTTCACTGGTTATTGTCAAGGAAGCGACGAAACGGCAAGTGAATACGAGTATTATTCGATATAGGATAATAAGTAGTTTTATACTGAATCGAACTCGATTTACCAAGTTAGTACTTTTAAAGGACAGATAGCTATAGTAAGTGAAGATAGATAGATAGATAGATAGATAGATAGATAGATAGATAGATAGATAGATAGATAGATAGATAGATAGATATGAAAGGGTCGAAATTGTGAACAGACATAGATAGATAGACAGATAGATAGATAGATAGATAGATAGATAGATAGATAGATAGATAGATATGAAATGGTCGAAATTGTGAACAGACATAGATAGATAGATAGATAGATAGATAGATAGATAGATAGATAGATAGATAGATAGATATGAAAGGGTCGAAATTGTGAACAGAGATAGATAGATAGATAGATAGATATGAAATGGTCGAAATTGTGAACAGACATAGATAGATAGATAGATAGATAGATAGATAGATAGATAGATAGATAGATAGATATGAAAGGGTCGAAATTGTGAACAGACATAGATAGATAGATATATAGATAGATAGATAGATAGATAGATAGATAGATAGATAGATAGATAGATAGATAGATAGATATGAAAGGGTCGAAATTGTGAACAGACATAGATAGATAGATAGATAGATATGAAATTGTCAAAATTGTGAACAGACATAGATAGATAGATAGATAGATAGATAGATAGATAGATAGATAGATAGATAGATAGATAGATAGGAAAAAAATTGAAATAGTGAACAGACATATATTGATAAATAAGAAAAGATCAAAATAGATAGATAGATAGATAGATAGATAGATAGATAGATAGATAGATAGATAGATAGATAGATAGATAGATTTTATTATGCAATTCAATGTTTCTTCAGTAACATGGGGAGCCAACCGATACCACCTGAAACTATACGAATGATGGTTATACCTGTGGTGCAGGTACTATGCATGGAAATAAAGCCACTAAGACGCAAGTGGTTACTGAGTGTTAGAGAATATGAAAGAACCACTATTCAAGAGAGAGAACAATAAAAGAACAAGAATTAAGAAGACAGCAAATAACTATTTATATTGTATTTAAACTTTTGAAAATCAAAGTTGATTGCGAAGCAAGAACCTGGAAGAGAGTTGCACAAGCTAGAAGTGCGATAGAGGAAACTGTTTGCATAGACCTTACGGTTACATCTAGTTTTTCAGCTGTAAATTAATGAAATTTGCTGCCAATCTAGTACTGCGTTTAAATTCATAAAGTCTAAATATAAAGGAGAAACCTCATCAGAACAATTACTATGAAAGTATTTATTTTTTTAAAAAGTCACAGGGAAACATTACGGCGGTGGAAAAGTAATTGAAGCCGAAATGCCAGTTCAAGACCAGTAACATTGCAGATTCTTCTCTAGAGTCTAGCAATAATCAATCAATATATAGCAGGAGCACTAGGCCAGATGTGGCAGCAATATTATCGAAAGGTAAACTTATAACTCTGTAAGACAGATTCTGTCGAAAAAGAATTGTCTAGCACGACACGGAGAACTAACTTTCCTTGCAAGGGACCTAGCAATTGATTCAATCTAATCTTTACACTTTGCAGAAAACATTTACCCGAGAAGACGCAATGACTCATTCTCATGGAGGTTAGCATCAGCCTTGCTGAGGGAAGGAAAAAGCTTGAAATCCAAATGAGATTATCACTCTGTCTTTTTGAATCCCACTTATCCCTGTTTTATTTACAAATACTTTGACAGAATATCCCGTTGTTCCAAGAAATAGAAATTCTTATAAACCCTTTTAAAGCAGAGACTATTATCTGAAATTGGAAAGAGCGCAATGATGGCAAATGCGCTGAAGCCATAATAAAAACACTTCAAGTACCTTAGTATATGGTTGAGTTATGACATATTTAGAATAGAAAAAAGGAAATTGATTTGCGCGAGCAGTATTTTTGTCCAACGCACTGACAATGCCAAATTGAGTTATAACATATTTACTATAGAAAAAGGAATTTTTTAACGTGTGGGGTACTTTTGTCCAGCGACAAAACGAAAATATTAACCTGAAAACTCAAGTCATGTTCTTAAATAGCCGAGAAGGCGCGATTAGTCTCCCTCCCTGTGGTGAGCATCAGCCATGCTGGCGAGACGTAAAAAGGGTTCTCTCACACGATTAGAATATAATAGCTTCGGTTTGAGTGTGTTAAAATTAACAAGCCATTCCTTGCCCCAGTTAACAAAAGAGGATGAATTAAACAGACTTAAAATATATGTTAACGAATGATTTATTCTACAAAGTGTAATATAGATTATAACTTATATATAAATCCAACATATATAAACCACAGACACATACTTAATTAACAGAATATCACGTGATTAAATTATTACTTTATTATTTTATATGTTAATATGGGCCTTTAGATATCAGTCTTTCATATATTGATTGTGTTAAATTTTCTATAGTTTCGACTGTAACATTAATGGCTGTAGTTTTTGTATTTATCCCAACGTTCTCATTTGCTTACATATTGTTCTCCATTTTTATATTCGACTCTTTTAATGAAGCGCCGCCTGTTGGATTAATACATGTATAGGCCTGAAGGGTGATCTCATTATTTTGGTATCTTTCAAAACTTTTTTTTAGTAGGCTGGGTAATAGGCGGCTTCGCTGAATGTGAAAAACCTTGGTTTACATGAACATAAATTTTAGCGTATTTTTCTGCTTTCGTTGTGTACCACACTAAAATATCCTTTCGAATAACTTACAATAATTATTGCGTTTTCCTTGAAAATATCATTAAATTTGACGGGACATGTCATTTCACTGCCCAAATACAATTTCAAAATATTACTCTATTTCTCCTCTCTCTCTCTCTCACTCTCTCTCTCTCGCCACACACACACACACACACACACACACACACACACACATATATATATATATATATATATATATATATATATATATATATATGATACATGATTGGTCAATGAATATGAAACAACACAAAAATGAATAATTGAAAATACCGTGGAGCGTGGAACTAATTCCTAATTGCTGTTGTTCCCAGCTTCATCTTGACCCGAGGTAGTAGCACCTGTTAGGGTCCCAGATTTGGGAAAATACTTAACCTCCCAAACTGGACTCAAAACACTATGAAAGTATAAAAATACCAACAATAGCATTCAGAAAAAAAAATACCAGAAACACATTAAAAAAATATTACCAGCAATATATTTAGAATACCAGCAATACATTTTTGAAAAAAAGTATTACCAGCAATATACTTTGAAAAAGAATTACCAGTAACACATTTGTCACACGACAAAAACAATCTTTCAAAACATACGTCAAAGAAACGTGGTCTATTTTGTGATGTCAACGAACACTCCTTGCCACTTTTGTAATGCCAATGAATAGTCGTTGTCACTTTCGTAATGCTCGTTGCAGTAGAGATTTTATAATCGCAGATACAACTATAGTAACGCCGTTGAACAATACTGGTGTCAGATGCCTTCGAATAGCACTCGCATTAATAGTACTTGCTCGATAATAATCGCTCGAATAGTAATCCGTATAGTGATATGAATAGAGAAATAGTATAGAGGATAGACTAGAAATGGAGATCTGAATAGTAATTGCGCATGGAATACAAATTAGACACACGCTACCTCCATTATATGTGTTTCGTCTATGGTGACGTCGTCTGCTTAATTCAATAATGGGATCGCCTGTGTTTGCTCACTGGCGGTCTAGGTTCAAACTCAAGTGTCGGCAGCGACACTTTATTCCTATATAACAGTCTATTAACTGATTTCTTACAAAGAATGCATATTCTATTCGGACGAACCTATCCTAAAAATCTAGTCGCCATTACAAAACCTACTGAGTTTGATAAGCCGTAAAACAAAATAAACCAAATCAAACAAAAATTTGTCTTTTCCTCTGCTTCTCAATCTCTGACGAAGCATTAGTAAAATGAAACATGATAAATTGATAAACGTTTCCTATTTGTTCTTTATCTTATCATATATATATATATATATATATATATATATATATATATATATATATATATATATATATATATGTGTGTGTATGTATGTATGTCAATTTGAAAAAATTCATTTTGAGATATTTCGCTGATGAATCAGAAAATTCTATCTTAAGTTAAGTATAGTAAAGATTGATTATTACTATATGATTTTATAATTTATAAATTCGATGGCTCAATTTTGGCTCAAAGTTAATAAAATTTATTCATTTATTATAAGGTTTATATTTCTCACTTTACTTCAGTAGTAATTTACTAAGAAAAGGATATAAACTTATATATATGTATATATGTTTATATATATATGTGTGTGTGTATATATATCTATATATATATATATATATATATATATATTAAGTTGGTGCAAAAATAATGTCCTTTTTTGACGTTCAACTTATGTGAGAAAATCGACATTATTTTTGCACCAACCTAATATATATATATATATATATATATATATATATAGAGAGAGAGAGAGAGAGAGAGAGAGAGAGAGAGAGAGAGAGATGGAAGAGCAATAAATATGGGTTAAATTTTGATTATATATATATAGAGAGAGAAAGTGAGTTGAAGGGCACCAAATATGGCTGAAATGTTGACTATATATATATATATATATATATATATATATATATATATATATATATATATATATATATATATATATGTATAGACACACAGATGGAGGGAGAGAAAGAGAGAGCGAAAGACCACTAAATGTGGGCGAAATGTTAACTAAATGTGTATGTATACATATATATATATATATATATATATATATATATATATAGAGAGAGAGAGAGAGAGAGAGAGAGAGATAAAGAGAGAGAGGGGGAGGGAGGAAGAAAGAAAGAGAATATAGAGAGAAAATCAAAAGGAGAAAACCCAATAAATAGTATGGGTTATATATATATATATATATATATATATATATATATATATATATATATTTCATTAAAAACGACTGACAAGGTGCTTTTATTTAGTTTTTATATATATAAAAAACTAAATAAAAGCACCTTGTCAGTCGTTTTTAATGAAATGTGCTTGAAAGAAGGATTGCTGCCTAAATACACAAATATATATGAGATGACAGATGAGAGTATGTCATTAAAACATTGAAGTGATTTGAAATCAGAACCAAAAGAAATTGAAGCAATCAGCCAATTTCCTTTGAGAGATCTGTCTCCAAGTTATCATAATGAACTGAAACAAAGTTGTTTATTTAAGCACTTTGCAATCTGATAAAGAAGACGACCTAGATAATACATAAACAACAGAATATCGAGATAACACTTATTAATTATCATCAGAATTAATTTTCACACCTGTTACGATGGTTGGTTCTCACCTGTAGCCAACTCATATTAATATTCTTCACATAGCAAGTGTTACAAGAAATAGGCCTCAATATAATCCTTTTTCAAACAGAAACTATGGTTTGGAATTGGAATAAGACCAGTGATGACACTGTGAAATCTTCCACGAAAGTCAGTTAACCCCTGCTGGGAAATGCACTCTTCCTGTTGTAAATTTCACTACCATCGTACTTACAAAATATACAACGAACATTCATTGGTCAATCACCTTCAATCTAGCTCGCTGATTATTCAGTTTCGACCAATCAAATCACCTACACGCGACAGCTCTGTTTTCGCGCCAACTATCTCTGAGCCTGTCACGTGGTACAACAGATTATAAAAACCAAACACGAGTAATTCTCACCCTCTTTTTACTCACTCGTGCGTCTCACCTCTGCTGCCCAAATAAAGAACTCCCGTCTTGACTAATGCAGTCAGACGTAAAAGAACATTACAACATTTCACGCAAGTACAATCTCTAAACTCTTACCAACTTGTCCAATAGACATCTTTAACATGCAACATACTCATTCATCTAAACTACAGTTTAATAATTAATTTTACCCTTAAGAGCTCAGGTACAAATATTTCCTAATCTAAGAGTCATAACTCTTTCAAACCTTTCAGTTTATATGCATGTACATGAAACACTTAATAAATTCAATTGTTATGTTTCAAATCATTATTTTGGTCTTGTATTAATTGTTGTGGATGGAAGATTATTGAACACACACAATTTTAAGCCTTTTGACCATTCAAACCTTCTGATATCTTTTAACATCTTCACTCTATCCCAACAACACCAAGCCTGTAAAAGCTATCTTAAAAGAATCTGGATATGGAATTAGTAAACACTAAACGCATAAAAATACCAGTGCGTGGATCAGTTATGAGAAACTTAGTATCAACGGGACCCTGAATGTCGTTTATAGTAAACAACATTCAGGGTTCCGCCTTCGAGCGTTGTAGATTGCAGCATTATCCTGGTTTTCCCCAATATTCTCTATATAGACGAGTGCCTTCAGTAATTAGCGTTGCTTTCTTAACATGTCAATGTAACTAGCAGCTCCTATAATTCAACAATTCCATTGTACGAAAATGATCCCCCAGACCATAAGTGATCCATCTCCACCGTGTTGTGTTTAGAAATTTTCTTTTGGGACATCTTTTGCATGCCAATAACGCTAAAAACCATCTGCGCCATCAAGTTTTTTTTTCTAGTCTGAAAACACTTTCTTCCATTTATCCACATCCTAATTTTGAGAATCTGAAGTAAATTTGTAAATGGGAGGTGTTATGGTTATGAAGAAAGCGAGGACTCTGCAGCCGTTTCAAGTTCTTAAACCCTTTCTTATTTAAATGCCGTCGAATTGTCCGAGAGCGGCATTCACGAAATGATTTTTTTTTTATTTGATGCCAGACTTGAATCTCTCTTAACTTCTCGTCTAATGCGTCTCTCTATAGATGGTGATATTTTATTGGGGCGACTGCTTAATTTTTTAGAAGCATACGCATCCGGATTTTTAATGAACTTAGCAATGGCAGTTCTGCTACGGCCAATTTCATTTGCAATGGCTCGTTGCGGAAGACCACGTCTTTGAAGTTCAACAATTCTACCCTGTTCGAACTATATTAAAATGTTATCCTTAGCCATTTTAAAATCTGAAATTTAATACTGGAAATGATCTACGTATATGTCTACACACCTGAAGATATGAGCACACTGATTAGTTCTAAAATTTTTGTCCAGTAATTTTCATTTGTTTGTTGATAAACTACATTTTCTAATTAAATGTAAATGTTTCACAAATATATTTTGATTAAAGTAACAGTATATTCTATTTTTAACCCTTATCTGGTCTTAAGATTTTGACCAGCTTTGCATATATATATATATATATATATATATATATATATATATATATATATATATATATATATATATATATATATATATATATATATATATATATATATATATATATCGCTTTAAACGAAATACTTTTCATATTAAATTCCTTAAAGACACGTTTCAAAATACGGGTGGTCGTGGTCTCTAACGACGATTTCTATGTGCACAGGAAGACGTAGGTTCGAATCCTGCAAAAGTGCGCATATAAGATTTACCGAATAGTAAGCCCGATAGACAAAAAAAAAATAAATATACTATTTAATAAATAAATGAGAACGGGGAATCTACTCAAATACGAATATCCACTAAAAACTGCAGAGTTTCATAGGCGGACCTGTCAGTTAACTCTTCAGGAAGTATATGAATCCCATGTGAATATATATATATATATATATATATATATATATATCCCGTGTGAATCAACCCTACTGGAACAGAACTTAATCTATCTTTCCCTCCCCTTCTTTTTTTTGGTTCCCGCTTTTTCAGTATGGAAACAAAACCGTTAACGTATGCAGCCAGAGCCACCCTTTGATTCGGCTCTGCTCACCAGGTACAAAATTGGACACTGGCACTTTTCATAAAAGCGTTATCAATAACATTTGCTGTTCGTGTTCACAAGAATAATAACCCGAGGCTGTTTCCAAATCGGATCAGAAATGCATTCAGCTCCTCGACATTGTGAAACGATACATCAAATGGTATTCCAATGGTATCAGTAAATTTTTTGTTGATTTTGCAAAAATGAAAAATCGCTATTTAGCGATCGTTTCTAGAATCTTCTCCTTTATTCATATTCAACATCCTCTTTCTTTTGCCTCATACTTGATAGATAGATAGATAGATAGATAGATAGATAGATAGTATCTGAAATAGAATAAGAAAAAAGATAGATAGATAGATAGATAGATAGATAGATAGATAGATAGATAGATAGATAGTATCTGAAATACAATAAATAAGAAAAAAGATAGATAGATAGATAGATAGATAGTATCTGAAATAGAATAAGAAAAAAGATAGATAGATAGATAGATAGTATCTGAAATACAATAAATAAGAAAAAAGATAGATAGATAGATAGATAGATAGATAGATAGATAGTATCTGAAATAGAATAAATAAGAAAAAAGATATATAGATAGATAGATAGATAGATAGATAGTATCTGAAATAGACTAAGAAAAAAGAAAGATAGTATCAGAAATATATTTATGGGATAAAGTGCTCAATATCAGAGATAGAGCGTGTGTAAATATAAAAGTGAACATAGAAGTCAACACTGAGGAGACAGTCTGTTTCATGCTTGATGCAATCGTCAGGCCACGAGTGCTGTTATTTTTCTCGGCTATTTATATATACGGGTCAGTGGTACATTGTGGGTAGTCTATTTTGGCGGTTATTTCACCGGAAGTCGTTTATTTATTTGTTTGGGTTAAATTATTTTGCTTGTTTTTATCGATTTTTATTTTATATTTTATTTATATTTTTATTTCTTATCTTATTTATTTATTCATTTTTTAATCGGTGTTTTTATTAACGTAGTAAAAATTTGTTTATATCGCTTATTCAATAGTTTTGTTTTGGTTTGGGAAGATAATTAAAGCTATTTATTCAATTTTGGGGTTGATTGTTGTAGTTTATTCTAACTATTATTTTGGCGGGAACAGTTTTTAATGTATTTATTACTTTATGTATTTATTTGGATTGATAGTCGGCATCGGTTTGTTAGTTTATTTATTTATTTTACTTGTTATTATTTATTTGTTATTTGTTATACTGTATATTTTCTCTTTTAAGTTTTCGATTTTTAATAACGTAGTATTTTTATCGTTATATACCAGTTATAACTACTTTTTTCGTTCGATTTTTGGTTTGATTTTTATAGTCTAACTAATATTTTGGTCATAATGGTTTGCTTCATTATTTACTATTTATTTGGGTTCATTGATTTTCTTTCTTTTTTTTTATTCTATTTCGTCTATTCTAACAGGTGTGATTTGATAATTTGTTTGGGTTAATTTATTTTGCTTATTCTATTGTCATTTTGTTTATTTATTTATTTATTTTTATTTTATTTTATTTTTTACGTTTTCGATTTTTATTTAACGTAGTAAAAATTTGTTTTCATGTCTGCATTTTGAGATGAGCTTGGATCTTTTATTTAATAATTTATTTTGGCCTGGGAAAGTAACGATAGCTATTTTTTCCTCCAAGCAAAGTTTGCAAGTTTTTGATTGGTTGCTGTAGGCTAATGATCTTTTCCTTATTTTCCAAGATATTTTTGGTGTGGTGTGCGTTTTGTTTTTTATTTCACAGATATACTTAGAAAGCATTGTGCTGTTCGCATATTTACTATTTGTGAAAACAAATCTATTAAATAAGCGAGATAAACAAATTTTTACTACGTTAATAAAAACACCGATTTAAAAAAATAAATAAATAGGATAAGAAATAAAAATAAAAATAAAATAAAAATAAATAAAAACAAGCAAAATAATTTAACCCAAATAAATAAATAAACGACTTCCGGTGAAATAACCGCCAAAATAGACTACCCACAATGCACCACTGACCCGTATATATAAATAGCCGAGAAAAATAACAGCACTCGTGGCCTGACGATTGCATCTAGCATGAAACAGACTGTCGCCTCTAAGTGTTGACTTCTATGTTCACTTTTATATTTACAAACGCTCTATCTCTGATATTGAGCACTTTATCCCATAAATATAGCACATCTTAAGACTATATTTCTTCATATACATATATATATATATATATATATATATATTCATACTTACATATATATATATATATATATACAGAGAGAGAGAGACAGACAGACAGACAGAGAATTAGAAAAATAACTCATATAAAAATTAACCAACACAGATATTTATTGAACATAGCTTAATTTGAGCCAAAAGGATGATGAACTATGTGATGATCGAACTCATTTCTAACGAAATGCGAGGGTAACTTGCAAAACATGAGGCACCCAGAAGATAAAATAAAAAGAACCAGGCATTAGAAAACTGAGATAGATAGATAGATAGATAGATAGATAGATAGATAGATAGATAGATAGATAGATAGATACGTACGTACGTACGTACGTACGAACGAACGTAGATGCTGAATCTTAGTTGACAGAGAGCACAGATCTTTAGAAGCGGGGCTAAATGTCACGATTCAACAAAGCTCCGAAAACAATAAAGGCACTCTCCCAAGCAGACCCCGATTCTTCGTGTGCCTTCACTCTTTGTGATGTTGTCAGCGGCAAGTCATTGTACGCAACGGAGCATATTGAACTCTGCTTTTATTAGGCGTCTTATTCTCATTGATACCCCGTAAAAAAATTCAGCACATTATAAACTATCATCCTTACTTCTTTTTAATATTATTTCCGGTGATTTCCTTCATTCATTCCCCGTTAAAAAGAAAAAAAGAAGTAAAATATCTAATAGGGAAAAACAGAACTTTTCAACTTAGCTCAATGGTTACAGCAACGTATTTCGGTTCTTATACCATGGTGTATCGTTGTACAATTTTGATGAGATCACGACACTTAATCCTTGAAACTCAATCATACATTTTATTCACGTTGTACTAACGATCTCCGGGTGTGAGTGGTCCCGGGTCCCTCATCAAACACGGGGGCCTTACATTTTCGTCTCTGATGTCGCAAAGAGACTGCAATTCTCCTCTCTGTGGTACGTCATTACATATCTCCTGTAATACACTTCTTTCCCGTGTCTGCAACCTAGATGCAGCTGGGCCGATCAAGGGGTTCAGCACTTGTTGTCTATGAAGTCATTTCTCAGGTCAACCATGAAAAAAACATGTAAGTAACGAGGTAGTTTTAAGGAAAATAGTAACAAAACAACACATGCACTTAGAATCAGAAAGTAATATTTGAAATTTCTGGGACAAATAATGAGGAAAGAGGCTTGGAAAAATGGACATTCGTGGGACAATTTGAAGGCAAAACGTCTGGGTAGAACAGCGAGTAACCTACGTAATGAAATAGATCTTAGAATAGATAATAAAGAGAAGATAATAAACAGATACACATTACTATGAGCTACGAAGCAAAGGATGTTGTGGAGAGCCATGATCGCCAACATCCTGAAGGGACACGGCACATAGAAGAATCAGAATATTTTACATATATATATATATATATGTGTGTGTGTGTGTGTGTGTGTGTGTGTATTTAGGCAGCAATCCTTCTTTCATGCACATTTTATTGAAAACGACATTGAAAACGACAGACAAGGTGCTTTTATTTAGTTTTTTATACAATTTCTCATGCGATCTAATATTTCTTTTCTTTTCGGATGATAAATTATATAAAAACTGTTCTTTTTATCCGAGCGCTTTCGGCTATACATTTAGCCATTTTCGAGGATTATATTTTAACTGTTAGAATTAGAAACAGTTTGTTGTATGTATTTTTTATAAAATCTTTTCATTTTTTTTTTGTTTCAAAACATGGTCAAGATATTATGTCCATGTTCAAAGTTAATATTATTAAGTGTTGGTTTGTTTGTTTTTATTAATAAAGCTTCTATTATTTTTAGCAAGTTTTTGCATGTAGATGATGCTATTATATTAGTGTTGTCGACAAGTATGTTCCGAATAGTGTATGGTAGGTCTCCATGAATATTTAAATGAGATCTAATTGAACTATTGTCAGAAAGGTGTAGAGTTAGTCGTCCTTGCATTTAATACTGTTGCCATATATGATCTGTTGCCATATATGATCTGTTGCCATATATGATCTGGTGCCCCCGCTGTTCATCTCTAGATTCTCGACAAAATTCAAAGACGGATATGCAATGTGATAGGTCCTGGCATCTCGACTTTAGTCACTTTCTCACAGACGTGATCTTTTCTACAAATATTTTTGTCTGGCATCTGCGCTGACGAGCTATTTTCACTGGTGCCCCAGCTGCATGAATTTAAGCGTGCTACTGGGTTGGCATCTCGCTCCCACCCTCTTACTGTCGAATCAATTAAATGTAACCGCCTCTTGTACTCCAGCAGCTCCTCTCGCACTTCCCGACAGTGGAACTCCCTTCCTCTCACTTGCTTCCCTGATAACTATAATCTTCAAAAATTCAAATGTACTGTCAATCGACATCTTCTGATTCCTTAATCTTGATCTCCGTCTTTCTTTTTTTTTTTCCTTTCCTCAAACACCTGATGGGTCACGGGATTCGCGATCCGATCCGATTCGATCGTTGAAAGACCTGAAGTGATGTAGTATTTGTTATTTGTTCCAGTTCTTTGTTCGTGATTCTGCGTCACCAGTACACTATGTTCAAAAATGGATGGTCTTAGTCAAGTCCCTCAGGATTCACTCGTTCAAAACCATTTTTCACCATTGATCTTAGAAAGCGTTTGTATACAGACGACAGTTTAGATATTTCTGAACGCGACATGATATCCGTATGAATGTCTCGATCCGACGAGTCTATTTAAGAGCATAACTTGAGTTTTCACTTTGATGTTTTGGCTTGGTAGCAGTTTGAGGTAATGGAAGAAATTATCTCCCAGTGAATCTAATCAATACTCAACTTCCATATCTCCTGTAGCTGTCTATATTTCTGAGATAAGGTATTATGTACACTATTTACATTATTCGGACTATTGTCCTCATCTTTGTTGACATATTTATCACAACGTTTCGGCCGTTGTACGCTCTGGCCTTCTTCAGGTGGTTGAAATGTCGATTTGAACCCTTTATTACGCTTACCTTAAGCCTTACCTTAAGGTGTGTATGCTATCCTTTGCAGCTGCGGAAGGAAATGTAAAGGGCGCCCCCTTAAGCTAAGGCTTCAAGAACACCAAAAAGATGTAACACGTGGGTAAGTGAAAATCAGGCGTGGATGACCTCATATGGAGAGAAAAGGGAGATCACCGCACTCTGCGGGATCAGGTTTAAATCATAGACAAAAGAACATCATTGGAAAATTCGTAAACTTAAGGAATAAACATATATGCTAGGCCACAAAAATCTTCTGATCCGACTAAGCATAGAAATGAATACACTATAGGAACCAGTAATAATGAGTGCCAGAGAAAAACAATAACAACAACGAAAATTGCAATATGGACTCTGTAAAAAAATACAATGATAACAGCAAAAATTGCAATATGAGCACTGGTAGAATTGGTTGCTGAAGACATTAAATTTATAAGTCCGAGAAATCCATACACAGATGACCATAAGGACACATAGCACAGTGGATAAAGGCGTTGGTTAGATCCAGTGACAGACCCCAAAGAGTTGTGAGTTCAACACCTGGTGGAGAGGTGAATTAACAAGAGATAACTGTTAACTGACATTCATTATCCTCATTTCCATATTCATAACGTTTCGGCCGTTGTACACTCTGGCCTTCTTCAGGTAATTGGAATTTCGAACCGACCCTTTTATTTCGTCCACCGTGGAAGACTATTCTAATTCCATGTGCCATGCCTCTTCCGGATGTGTCAGTTATTCCCCTTTAACTCAACTCTCCAAATTTTTTGGTTCACCACTGATGTAGCATGGTATTGAACTCACAACTCTTTTGGTCCAGTCACTGGATCTCATCAACGTTTTGATCTTTTTATGGCAATGAAGATGAGAATAACAATCCGAATAATGTAAATAATGTAAATAATCATAATATCTCATCTCAGAGATATAGACAGATGTCAACGAGTTGCAAAACAAAGTATAGTGCAATAAAAAGGCAGCAATGAAATTTAAATATTAATGACAAATAGCCTACCAAGGGAAATGGTGGTTTAGCCCATTTTCAATTATTCCATTTTTGGACTTTGTTTACTTATCCCTATATTACTTACCTATTTTAAACACTCAGCAAAGTTCTATTGATGGATTAACATCGGCTGCTTCATCGCTTCCTCCTTAATCTCGCCCACGACGTTTCAGCTGCAATTTTAGCTTTTCGAAAGAAACAAAAACAATTCTGGTCTATAGGCAATGTCGTTAGATCTGGGTGTTTGCGATTTTTGTCAAAAACATCCCTGCAGATGTCAAGTATCTACAGGCTCGTTCCTTGTGCATGCTGCGTTTTCACAGTACACAAGCATGGTGGTGCAAAATGGCGTCTCATGCCACCATCTTAAATAATTTCATCGGACAATGTCCATTCACACATGTGCAGTAACCTACGCTTTGATTTATTTAGTTACATTAAAATCGCTCAACTGGTTTTCGAGATATTCAGAACGGTTGGACACTTTCCCGGCAGACCAAGTATGCCTTTCCAAAGGTCAATTGTACACAACCTCTGTCATCATATACAAGTGACCTCCGACGGCAGAATAAATAGAAGTAGGGATAAACATGAGCCATGAAATATCGCCACTGCAATTGGTAAGAAGCTGAATGATAAAGAGGGTATAAAAGAAAAGATATAGGAAATGGGTAAATACCATTTTGGAGAAATAACCATTAACGTTTCTTCTTCATTTAGTTCAAACCCTGTTTTATTATCTATATTCGAATTCCCAAATCACTAAACTACAGTCTCTGGCTAAATAAGTAAGATAGGTTAGAATTTCCGGCGGTTAACAGTGGTCACAGGGCCGTTCACATTTAGAAACATAACGGGGAAAAATGCCAACACATTTAATAAATATTTCCTGTCTTGAAAACCTTTCGACTTTCGCTTGGCTGATTTCCGGTATATATATATATATATATATATATATATATATATATATATATATATATATATATATATATATATATATATATATATTGTATTGTCTCCCTTTATATTTGCCAAGTTAGGAGTGGAGCGTTATTTTAGGCAAAGTAAATGTTCAGGTCCGGAGCGTTTAAATATTTCGGCACGAACTAAGACTGGAAGTTTCCGTTGGAAAGACAGACGGAAGATGCAAACAACAGTGATGAGAAACGACTTGAAGAAGTATTAATGACATCGTAAGCTGTCGATGGCGATTGTGAACTGTGGCTGTGAATGAATGTACACAGTGGACAACAGCATGACGCATGTGTGATAAAGAGTGAAGTCCACATAAGACGGCTGACTGGTGCGCATCGGTTTGCAATTAGTTATAATGTCAACTGTGAACAGCAGTGATTATTTACATAGACTGATAACTGTGTTCAGGCTAATGTGTTATTACTTACGAACTAAATACTCCTAGATATATTTCATTTAGCACTATTTTCATACGAGAGGTCTCTGTTGCCTATCACTAGGAATCATGTGACAACAAGATTCCTCTTTTTCGTCACTATTTCAACCTTCCGATGCATTGTTGCGTTGCACGGAATATAAAGAGTTTGCTTCATTATCATAATTACACCAGACACCTGACAATTGTCGATGGTGATTAAGCAACAGATAATTTCCGATAAATCTCCATCAGTTTTACTGATTATCCACACATAGATTAATCCTGCTCTCGTTTGAATTAGTCTCAGCCTTTCTTAGAATTGGCTTGGCTTGATGGAATTTATGTTAGGTTGGGTTATTTAAGGACGAAATTATATTTGAGCCCACATGTACACATTTGTTGTGTCTATATTTGTGTCTGTACACTGGTCATCTTTATACTTGACTCTATAGGTTAAACACTGGCCGGGTTTACACTTGAGTCTTTGGGGAAATATTACATGCGTTTATACCTGAGTCACTAGATAAACAGTGATTTTCTTCATACTTGAGCCTATAGGTAAATACTAGTCGTTTGCTATAACAAACTGTAAACAAAACATGTTACTGCCCGACTTTCTGGAATGAGGAGTTATCATTATTTCGAACAACTGGTCGTAATAATCTTAATCTCAGATCAAGAACAATGATTAACGCACTTCCAAAAATCAACGAATTCAGAACTTTGCGGCTGGTGCTTCATTTTAACTAACATTAATTTGACAATGGGCGAAACTTGGCTTGCAACTTTCAATACCTCCAAAACTAAGCTGGTAGTTTCACATCAACGATCTGACCCTGAGTTTTTTTTCCAGTCACGATGAACAGCTGTAATCTCAATGGACTTCCATGCTTTGAACGTTTATCGAGACTCAAGTTCATTTCAGATCTCAAGTGGGAACAGATACGCGATCTATCGCTCCAGAAAGTGCCTGACTCCTTTTGATATGCTTTAACTTTACAAGAGTCAGATTAGACCAAAACTGAGTATTGCTGCTATATCTGGGCTCAGTCTTCACTTTCCAGTTCAAAATTGTTTACACGGACATGTTGCAGGAGGGTTATTCTCGACTCTGCAGCTGCTTTCACACAGGAACAACACCACAAGTCTAATGCTACTCTACTGCTATTTCCATGGCAAATGTTAGAATGAACTCTTTAGTTCCTCCAGTTCAGATCTTTACATCTGGGATAAGCAATGCTACATCCACGAAATTGAATCATCCTCATTAAACCCGTGTTCGAAATGTTTAGGAAAAAGTTCCACTTAGCTTTTTCTCAAAAACTGCTGCTTTGTGGAACATACTTCCGCGTGAACGCAGTGACTTTAACCTCTTCAATTCAAGCGCCAATCGTTAAATATCCTCATTATCCTGATAATCTTCACGATTGTTAATGCGTATACAATTCGTCCATCATAGTCATTTTAAGTAACTCTCTACTTTAATTCACAATGAGTCTTTTATTTGGTGAAACTGTGTTTAAAAATGATTGCTTGACAGAACGGTTAAGACATTCGCTTTCTCACTACAAAGGCCATGTTCTACCATAAAAAGAGACTTCTAGATTTTATCGGCCTTTTGAAGCAATTTCCATGTGTAGCACCTTTGGGGAGCACATGAAAAGCATTCCACAGTTGACCTCAAACTTGTGAGTGAAGTGAGTTAGGAAGCCTTGAATGGTTGTATTAGCGCAAAATCACAAGTAATCGTGACCGTCGAGAATTTGTGCGTAGTAGACTTTTCGAAATTTATAATCATGCCAGATTTTGCTTTCTCTCGAATATAGTTCGCTCAGCATAATTGCAATGTAAGTCGCTGGTGCGCTCTGTGGGTGCATAACAAATACAAATATGCCTGAACAGGAGTCTGCAACAAGGATTGCTAGCCGTCTTAGCAGACGAGTGCGCCCGGAAACAAGTAGCCCGCTATTAGTATAAAAATTAAGAAAGTTTGTCAAACAGAGGTAACGTAAAAGATTAACAATCAACGCTAATGTCTTGAGAATATGTTGTTTACATTTTGAAGGCATTCACTTCGTTACAACTATTATTCCAGCCTTCAATGAATCATCATCTGTAAATTGCTTTATCAATGAGTAGAAAATACGACAGCAGCATCCACCCGAAGGCGCATTGGAATAGCAAAAGTTGCCTTTCAAAAGCTAAGAAAAGTATTAAAGAACAGGGAGATTTTCATAAGAAACAAAGAAAAGTGTGCTGAAATGCTGTTATATCAATTCTCCTATATGAGAGTGAATACTGCACAGTCTCGTCTCAGATGAAGGGAAGTCAACATAAGTGTTCTACAAAAGGATGTTGAGAATACAACGTGGGCAGCGCGTAAACAACGAAAACGTATTAAGAAAAAGAGAAAATAATAAAGATATTTAATCAGAAAGAGATAACTGAAATTTCTCTGAAAGATAATGAGGAAAGACGGTATCTAGCAACTGCCCCACGCAGTCACATGTGTTACAAGGCCGAATTTAATGTGGGTTTCCTGAGCCCGTAGACTCGACCAAAAAGTCCCCGTAGACGGGATCGAATCTGTCTACCTCCCTGGACGAGACTCTACCCTTCGGTATATCCTAGTCCGGGTCTCTCTGTGCCCAAACATAGAGAGTTCGACCAGCACAGCTGGAAAAGATTCCAGCTAGACAATGAGGAAAGACGGCTCGGAGAATTTGATACTCACAGCACATATCGAAGGCAAGAGATATAAGAGCAGGCAGCCTCTGCGAATGGTGATTTTTTAAGCGTAGCTTAGATGTCGCACAAGTAACTATAAGAGATAGGAAGTGATGGAGAGCCATTATCGCCTACGTGCTGAAAGGACACGACATATAAAAAGATGGAGAAGAAATGAAACAGGAATCCTTCCCAAGTATTGATCAAAAGTCTGTCATAGGCCACTTTTCAAAATTATGCTCGACGATACAATTCGAATTTAGTCGACTTGCGAATTAATCGGATTGTGAAAGAGTCAGTTGACCTTTGAAATAAGCGTATGAAAGAGCAGCAGGATTCACACGATTGCAACTAAATAACAATTACGAAATTAAACACTTTCACTGCACAGTGGCGGCGAAATTTCAACATCTGCACACTTGTAACCATACTTTAACTGGTTGACACAAACGCGTGGCCGCTGCTCTCAATCCAGCTATTACTGAACAATACCGGCCCTGACTACTCTTCTTGGTTGCAAGATCATCGTAACACGACAATTAACGCGTCTGTTATTAAACCTATTAACGTCGACTCCCGCCTCCTGAGCGATACACCATGTGAACACCATGATTCTTTCCCCCAACTCTTGCAGCCGACATTGCTATTTTGAATGCAGGAATAATTTTAATCGCCATTAGAATCGGTCAGGAAATACTTTTCAATTATTATTTTTTATTTTTCTTTCTTTAATTCAAAAATTCGCTGTTTTGCAATAAAATGATTGGAAAAAATTCACTCTGTCTAAGATATTCAAAGACGTTGCACTTTCCTAAGCTAATAATTAGACGTTACTTGTGTAGGCTTTTTATATTTCTTGTTCTTTACTGAAATAAGTCAGAGTCCATCTTGTTTATCTTCGTCTGCTTCTTCTTCATACAAATGTTACCTTTTTTTTAAGTTTAGGTATTTCTTAAACAGAAGTACTTATTTTTCGCCTTTATTCTTTGTTTCATTGTTCTTGTTTTCTCTTAGTCTCTCTTTATTGTCTTCCTAATCTAATGTCTTTTCTTCGTCTCTCTCTCTCTTCAAAGAAAGCCTTCATTTTTCGCCTCGCTGTCTTTATGTTGTTTTCTTTTGTTTCTCTTCCGTTTATTTTTTTTCCTTCTCAACTCACGTAAAAGCCTTTTTATACTCTTCTTCCTCGTCTGGATCATTTTTATTCTTTCTTCTTCCATATCTTCCCACTTTGCTGACTTCTCTTCTTCTTCCTCCTCTTCTTTTTATACCACGCTTATTTCCTTTTCTCAATCTTTCAGGAATTTCTGTTTCGCTTTCTGTAGTTTCTCATATATTTTTCTTCTTGCGTTTATTTTCTCTTTTTCCCCGAACTCATACTCCAACCTTATTTTCCACCAATCAATAAAAACCAAAGTCACAAGAGCCAAACCTTCCCAAATCCTTTTTCAATGTGACACTTAAGAAATTAACCTCAAGTCAAGAGTGCCAGTGGGGAATTAACTCTCAGATATTGACTTCCACCACTTTCTCTACGGAAGCGAATAAGCAACATTGAGAGATTTATTTCTTGGAGAATAAAGACAGCCTTTCCAATCAGAAAAGGCCCATGCAAGGCATGATGATGACTAACTGAATCATTCCAAGGAAAAGTGAGAAAATGGTTTCTAAGAGCCATTTTCAAAATCTCAAAGAATCTCTGCTCGCCCCCTGTTGAAATTGTTAGTTTCCCATCGGCCATTTGCTTCATTCTTCTTTTTCTGTGCGTGTTACTCTGCCAGTGATTACAAGTCGAAAAAGTTGATTCGAATTTTTCAAAAGCAATTTTCAACGGCAACTTCATAAAAACCATTAGCCTCTTCCTTTAATTTCTTCCGTCTCATGGTCTAATATCCAACCAGCTGTGATATTCAATGATTTTACGGTGTAGCAATTCGTTTATTAATTTGATGTTGGTTACAGGATCATCGCTAGTTTATCATTAAACCAGGGCGACGCCTTATTTCTGAATCATAGGCTTTTCAAAAGTGTATTGTGTGTGATTCACTGTGGGGATTCTTTTAGTCATTGCTATGAGGTTTGTGAAAAATCTGCAACGCATTTTCTTTGAAAACCAAAAACTAAATAGCCCAACAAGTAGCACTCCCAACAAAAGCGACACGTCATACTCACGAAGAATATGATCTTGTGGCAATGGCTTATTTTTATTATCAGGTCATCCCATAAGTTCTGTCCGAATTTTGAATAACGAAAACAAGTGACGAAATTTTACATTTAATTACAGATTCAATCAACAATGTATTTTCCCTGATTATCTATGATTCCTTCCATCTATTAACAAACTTACTAATTCCATTACTGTAAAATTCTTTTGGATTTGATTCGAAGAACTCACAAATGTCAGTTTTAACCTCTTCCTGTGTTAGAAAAGCTGTTTCTTCCAAATGATTCTGTAAGCTACGAAACAAATGGTAGTCTGAAGGAGAAAGGTCGGGAGAATAAGGTGGATGAGGAATTTTCTCCCAACCAAGTTCTTCGATCATTTGTGACGTGATTCTTGCTGTATGTGGTCGCGCACTGTCCTGATGAAACATCACCCGTTTTCGATTCACTAGAGAAGGTCGTTTTTTCCTCAAAGCTTGGTTCAAACGCTCTAATTGCTGACAGTATATTTGAGCATTAATTGTTGCATTAGGTGGTAAGAATTCAAAGTGGATTATTCCTTGGCAATCCCACCAGATTGAAAGAAGAACCTTTTGCCCATGAAGTTCCCTTCTCTGCTGTGGCTGGGGTCCTTCCCCTTTACCAAGCCATTGTCTGCAACGCTTAACATTTCGATAAAAGATCCATTTTTCATCGCCAGTCACAAGTCTATCCAAAAAAGGTGAAATAAGTTGTCGAGAATGGAGAGAAGAGCAGATGTCAACTCGGGATTTGAGGTTGTTTTCAGACAATTCATGAGGCACCCATTTTCCAAGTTTAGGAACTTTTCCAAGTTGTTGAAGATGACGATGAACAGTTGTATGGTTTGAACTGAGAACCACTGCCAATTCCTCAACTGATAAAGCAGGATTTTCTTCAAGGGCTGCTTCAAGAATCATTTCATCAAACTCAACTGGACGTCCGGTTCGATCTTCATCTTCAAGGGTGAAATCTCCACCTCTGAATTTTGCAAACCATCTTCTGCAAGTTCTTTCATTCACACATTCCTCTCCATAAACCGAGTGAATGTTTCTAGCCACTTCGGCTGCTGAATTTCCTTTCTTGAACTCATAAAGCATTATGTGCCTCAAATGATTCTTGGGTACTTCCATGTTAGCAGAGTTTTAATCAAACAAAATTTAATTTTATTGTTCTCTGAAATAAAATTTGATCAGTTTAAATGCATCTAAACATAAAAAATAATGTTCAGCTCCATTAGACATTATAAAATACTCTTTAAATTTCGTTCATTTTAACAAAATGTTAAAATTCGGACAGAACTTATGGGATGACCTAATAAAAGAAAAGTAATGTTAAAATATGTTTTTCTGGAAAGTAAAGTCTCGGTCCCGTTCGTTTTGGTTTACAGCATATCAACCTCAGTGGGTTCTTTAATGTCGACAAAATACTTATTCTGTTAATATTTTTTTCAAAAATGTATTGCTGGTAATATTTCTTCCTTCAAAACTATATATGTGGTAATATTTTTATTTAAAAAATGTACCGCTGGTAATATTTTTTCCAAAAATGCGTTGCTGGTAAAAATGTAATGCTGGTAATAATTTTCTTACTAAGTATTTCTGGTATTAAAACCTATTTTTACACTTTCATGGTTTTTTGAACCCAGTTTGGGGGTTAACTATTTGCTCATAGCTGGGACCCTAACAGGTACTATCACCCCGGTTAAAGGTGGACCTGGGAACACCAGCAATTAAGAGCTGGTTCCACACTCCTCAAAAACCCCTTGCTGCTGGACGTAGTTTATCGTCTTACCCAGGACGCAGATGTAGTTTATCGTCATACCCAGGTCATGGATGTAGTTTATCGTTATACCCAGGAGAGTGAAATCTCGTATGGATCTACAAATTTAAGACAATTTGGAAATTATCCATGATGAGAACTGTTGAATATATTTTATAGAAAATAAAAATGAATTTTATATTTTGCACATATTTTAAAAATAAGTCTGCTAGTATATTTGTAACAGCCATTCACATTCAAATTTTACTGTATATACCTGCAGCAAGAATAAATATTATGTATTAACTTAGAAAGCTTTTTCTTTTTCAAATACATCTTCTTCAGGTTGGAGGTAGTCATGCTTTTGCACGACTTCCTATTGTAGATCTAAGTGATGTTTGTCTCATTACTATCCCCCAGGTCCTGTTCTGTGCGGTGGAGTAATCGATAGCGACTTGAAGGAATCGCCGAGCCGAGTTCGAATTGCAATCGTTTCCATTACATTCACTTAGGCAATGTATGAATCCATCTGTTCACCCCTAAACCTGCTAGGCAGGACAGATTGGTTGGCGAACTGTCTAGCAGAGGGGTGGGATACATTTCCAGTGCAAAGGCTACATCCAAAAATTCCCAATTTCATTGGGCCGCACAGTATATTGACCCAAAATAATTAACATTCAAATTAGACAAAAAAAGGCTTTTAAAGAAAAAAAAGGCAATTATTTTTTGTTAATTAATATTTTAAAGTACCGTACAAAATTCACATGAGACGCATTTATTCGAAGGACCAAGTAACTCATTTTAAAGTACTTTAAAAAAAATATTAATAAGTATTTTTAAGTTGAAGATTTACATGAAACACATTTGAAAGACAAAATAACACTGTTTAAAAAAGAACATTATTTTATTAATATAATATTATAACGTAGAAAAGACAATTCTTACTAATATTTTAAATTAGAATAAACACATAAAGTAACTAAATTTAAAGAAAAAATTAATTTAGATTCTAAAGTAGAAACTTCACATAAAACTGATTTGTTTGAAAACAAATTAATTCAGCTTAACGAAAAACAATTTTATTGATATTTTGAAGTAGTAACTTCACATGAAAGAGATTTATTTGAAAAACAAAGAAACTCACCAACAGAAGGATCTCAATGACTCAATGAGAATAATGTATCTGACTGCAATCATTTACAAATTTGTTAAAATTAAGCGTCAAATTGCTTGTAACAATGATTTGACGTTGTTTGGTAACTTTCTCTTTCACATTTACTAAGATTTGGCGGGCCACATGTTGCCTGCGGGTCGTAGTTTGCCTTCGTTGTTCTAGGAGGAAAATCCTGAATTCAAAACATGCGGATGGTCGTTTGGGACCTTGTTGCATACTGTACACTCTTCCAAAATGTGTGGTTGGTTCTGCACAAGGCTTCACCACTATAATCAAATGATATGTGCAGTTAGTCTGTTATTTCTATGTACTGAGCTGTTCGGCCCTCATGCGTTGAAAATGGCGAGTGTGTTCAGCATTTTACGAATCTTTTTTTCGCATTGTATATGACGCATCGGAGGACCTTAAAAATATTTTCAGTATATTTCTCCTCTTCATGTAAATACTGAGGGCTACAAATTCAGAGGAAAGTATGGAAAATACTTCTAATCCCCTCCAATACGCTATTTCATATACAATGCGAAGTAAAAGCCTCGTAAAATAATTCAAAGTAGACCTTACTGGCAAACCTAACGAACACACACACACACACACACACACACACATATATATATATATATATATATATATATATATATATATATATGCATGCAATATCGCACATTGAGTGAATATATATAATTTTTGCAAGAAAACTGAGTAGTACTACCAGTGTACGAAAAACTGTATATTTATTGATATATATATATATATATATATATATATATATATATATATATATATATATATATATATATATATATATATATATATATATATGTGTGTGTGTGTGTGTATGTATGTATATATATATATTTATAGATAGATAGATAGATCATTTCAAAAATTAAGAGATCAACCAATCATGCTTTTATACTTGGGCGATATAATTCAAATGATTTACTAATTCTTTTAATATACATATATATATATATATATATATATATATATATATATATATATATATATATATATATATATATATATATATATTATAAATTAATAGATTTAAAATATGGTTTTACCGCTACACAGTGATAACCATGTTTCAGAAATGGAAGCTAGAGCCCCTGAATTTAATTTTGTTATTAAACCAAAGACATTAGTTCCATTTCCTCGTCAAGCGAATTTTGGAGTAAGTTACTCCAAAATTCGCTTGATGAGGAAATGGAACTAATGTCTTTGGTTTAATAACAAAATTAAATTCAGGGGCTTTAGCTTCCATTTCTGAAACATGGTTATCACTGTGTAGGGGTAAAACCATATTTTAAATCTATTAATTTATAATATTAATGCTCTGTAAATTTAAATTTACATAGAGCACTATTGTGTAAAAATAAAAATATATATAAGAACACCGGATTTTATATCTTACTGTTCTTTCCTTTTTATTTATATATACATATATACATATATATATATATATATATATATATATATATATATATATATATATATACATATATATATATATATATATATATATATATATATATATATATATATATATATAAACACAAATATATAGAACACAAATATATAGAACACAAATACACATCAAGTGCTTTTCCACACGGTGGGCCCGCAACAGCTGAATGATGTTACGTTGCAACCGGTCTATGTTAATTACGTGCGACTCGATAAGAATTTTTGGGTAATCCATACACTTCCTTTCACCGCTTTTTCACCACAAGTCTTTATCACCTTCTCCGGCTTTGGGATTCCAGCACACTTGAGGAATCTCTTTAAAGAGCCAGCAGAAAATCTTCTACAGCCAACCTCAAATGGCACCAGAGTGCAGCTATATCCTCTCTCACGGACTTCAGCCACAAGTTCCTCATACCGAAGAAACTTTCTTTCATGCGCCTCCTCAATCCCTTCTTCCCATGCTACTGTCAGTTCGCCAAGCTACAGATGTTGCTTCTCGATATCAATTAAGACCAGATCTGGTCTCCGAGCAGACACAACGATCTCCACTGGCAATGTAGCATCCAGCAACACTCTCCACTTCCTTGAGTTTTCCCACCTGGTCTTCTGCCTTGTGACAGTCGCACCTTGCTTCACACACACACACACACACACACACACACACATATATATATATATATATATATATATATATATATATATATATTTGTGTATTTAGGCAGCCATCCTTCTTTCATGCACATTTTATTAAAAACGAATGACAAGGTGCTTTTATTTAGTTTTTTATATAATTTCTCGTGCGATCTAATATTGTTTTTCTTTTCAGATGATAAATTATATAAAAACTGTCCGAATGTTCTTTTTATCCGAGCGCTTTCGGCTATACATTTAGCCATTTTCAAGGATTATATTTCAATTGTTAGAATTAGAAATAGTTTGTTATATGCATGTTTTATAAAATGTTTCATTTTTTTTGTTTCAAAACACGGTCAAGATATTATGTCCATGTTCAAAGTTAATATTATTAACTGTTGGATTGTTGGTTTTTATTAATAAGGCTTCCACTATTTTTAGCCTTATTTTTGCATGTGGATGATGCTATTATATTAGTGATGTCGACAAGTATGTTCCGAATAGTGTCCGGTAGGTCTCCATGAATATTTAAATGAGATCTAATTGAGCTCTTGTCAGAAAGGTGTAGACTTAGTCTGCGTGTTAAACAATTTGTAGTGTGGCCTATATAATTATTTACAAAAGTTGATTCTTGAGAAATACAATTCCTTAATGGGCATTTGAATCACACGAGAAATTATATAAAATACTAAATAAAAGCACCTTGTCAGTCGTTTTTAATGAAATATATATATATATATATATATATATATATATATATATATATATATATATGGGGGAAATCTGTCGTTAGCGACGACTTTTCCGTTTCCTCGTCGTTGGCTTGGTTTTAGTACTGGAACCTTTGTGCCTGTCATATGTTATGTAATATATGTACAAAAATGGGAATGCTGGACAATCTCATCTAAGATGAAGATGAGATATGAGGCGTCATAAATACGGTTCTACAGAAGGATGCTGAGAATACCTTGAACTAAACATGTGAACAACGACCAATTTTTAGAGAAAATATAAACTAAAGGATACTTAGATACTTATAGTTTGCACCAGAAAAAGAGACAGCTGAAATATCTAGGGTACAGAATTTGCAAAAGAGGTCTTAGCAAATGTTCCAATCACTGGGCATACAAGACAAAAGCAGTAAGTAACCTACATAACGAGCCTGTGTAAAAGGTTGGCAGAACAGGGATTAGGAGAGATAGCGAAAAGAGAAAATTTACCAAGAGCCACAAAGGACAGAAAATTGTGGAGAGCCATAATCGCCCAGGTCCTCATAGGATATGGCACATAGAAGACGAATAACTATTCATATAACTTATTTGTCAAAACTCTGAAACACGGCGTGTTTCCAAAAGTAGGACATGGAATGATGTCTCCATCAGTGGAGAATGTTTTACAACGATATATTTTTTTTTACTTTTCTTTTTTTCTAGTTCAGCAAAACGCAGCCAGGTGCTTATTGGGAAAAGGTACCAAATCAATAACTCTAATACAAGTTATATCTATATCAACATGTGTGCCAGATATGTCGTTTAGAAATATGACTTCCACATTTCATTATATTTGCTTCTCTCCAAAAGAGACACTTAGTGGTGCAGTGTTCAAAATAACTTTAAAATCAGTAATTCTTCCTCCAGACATTCCTTGTCTGCTACAAGAATCGAAGGGGGTCACAGTATCCCCCTCATGCCCGCGGTTATCAATATTCAATTACCTATACTTATTTTTAGAATCTTGTGTTTACGTTAGACTAAGTCTCATCTTTGAAAATACAATATTCAGAAGAAAAGGGTTTTCACTGCAGGTGACTATCTGATTGGTTATATTTATAAAACTATTCTTAGTCATTATTGATTATTGTTTTTTCTCTTTCGAATCACTCGTATTAAACCAAGGTTGCCACAAGGACACATTAACGGAGTGACTAGTCAACTAATGTCATAATTATCAATGGCTTATAAGTTGGGAAATGCATGACGAACATGTTACACTTGAGTTTCAAATCGACGGTTTATAATAAAAAAAAAGGTGACTGCAATTTCTAATAATTTAAAAAGTAATTTTCCGTAATGAAACATCTTTTCTTGGAATACTCTTTTTGATCTCGAATACCTACAGCCTAAATTAAGGAGTATGATTAAATGTTCATGAATATGCTTTTGAAAATGAAAGGGGTCGTTATAATGAGAAAGTTCCGGTTAAACATTTCACCCCAAGCAAAGCGCTAATGCCGCCAGGGAGTGAAAGAACACGGGAAGAATATAGTGAGGTGAAAAACCTAGATGCTGCGCTTCAAAAGGACCTATAATCAGTGGTTAACTGGGGCAGGAAATGGCTTGTTAATTTGAACGCCTCTAAAAAAGAATTGTCCTAATTTAACCACCACAGAGATACTATTTCCTACCATCAGCATGCTTGATGCTAGACTCCGGGAAAGCAACGCACTGCACTTTCTTGGCCTCACGTTTTCAACTGATCTGAATTCGAGTGACTACATCAAATCAATTGCTGCATCTACTGTAAGGAAATTTGGGTCACTGTATCGTTCCAGTAGATTTTTCTTGTCAGAGTCTATCTTGCACACTTATAAATCTACTATTCATCCATGCATTGAACACTGTTGCCATATCTGGTCTGGTAATCCTGATCTTCATCTCGAGGTTCTTGACAAAATCCAAAGAAAGATCTGGAATGTAAACGATCCTGACTTGACATCTCGACATTTTCTACTTCTCTCTGTCTTTTCTACAAATATTTTCATGTCAACTGCTCTAACGACCTTTTTTCCCCTGGTGCCCCAACTGCATGGACGTAAGCGTGCTACTAGATTGGCCTCTACTTCCTAACCTTTTACTGTTGAAATAGCTAAATACAACCGCCATTTCTACTCAGAAAGTTTCTTTGCTCGCAATCTCCTCCTGTGGAACTCCCTTCCGTTTACTTACTTCCCTGATAAATACAATCTTCAAAAATTTAAATACAAAGTTAATCGCCATTATCTTGAATCCCGTTCATATTTTGTCCTTTCGTCAATGCCCTCTCTACTCAGTCTTTAATATTACTTTCACTCCTTGTAACTCCCTGCGTACTAGTAGCATTTCCGCCTTGATTGGGGTGAAATGATTACAAAAAGAAATGAAATGAGGAAAGGGCAATAAAGGAACAGAGTTCAGGAAGACAGAAGATGGTGATTGACGTTGCATTTAACTCTTTGAAGATTCTAGATAACAGAAAATCAAGAATTCCGAAGCGAGTTCCACAAGTGGGAAGTGCTAAAAAATAAAATCTTAGATTTGAAGTGGTGGTTGCATCTAACTAGTTCAAGAGTAAAACGGTGAGACCTAGTTGCCAATCTAGTAGTACGCTTAAACTCATGTAGTCGAGGTACTAACGGACTAAGGAAAAAAAACAGTTGCCATCAAAGTATTTGTAGAAAAGGTAGAGGAATGCCAGGTCACGTCGGCGAGAAAATGACTGAAGTCAAGATGCCAGGTCAAGATCGATTGAAAGAATAATCGACCTCGCCCGTCTATTTGAAAACAAAACTAAGGATAGGTTAAGATTAGATAATGTATAGGTCTTTAAAGCACATTACACTCACTAAATTCGTTATATTTGAATATTTTAAGATCTTCCCTCCCCTTTTGCGTAGTACTCACTGGCAATTTTTATTATCGATTTCGTTTGAAATAGATGCTTACATATATACAGATTTTTTTTTTTAAATCACCCCAAGCAAGTCGAGAACGCCATTAAGACGCAAGTGGATGATGGGAGTGCAAGAAAAGGAAAAGACTTCAGAGGGAACCAGATACCCAATCTTTCTGGAGTAGTTTGTAACACCCTATTTATCATCTCTCAGTTGCGTCTCTGCCTTCGGACAGAGTACGCTAAGGGGCGGCTCCGTCAAAGGACAGAGTCGCAACAAATGAAAATTATACTGAGAGGTTCCCGGCCCTGGGGAACAGCTGCCAGAGGTCGCGCCCTCACATTTACTAGAGAGAGGGATCGGAGACTCGGTGAATTCTTGTTCCTTGCCCGGGTGTACGCGCTCGGGCTCCCCACATTAAACCGACTTTATGTCACAACCTGACCTCGCAGGGGAGGGGGTAAATACAAATAGTACAATTTTCATTGTTTAGGCGGAGACGTAAAGAGTTGAAGTAGAGTTTAGAAAAAACCGGAAACCAAATCCTAAATGGGGAAAAAAGAATAAACCCCTACTCCTGTTCAAAAGACCAGAGAGGAGTGTGAACGGGCGAAAATTTGACATTTTCAATTTTTAAATAAATTTGGAAAATCTAACATGATTTCTTTGCCTCTCCGTATTTATAACTTTCTCCATGTCTCGCCCCTCCCCTATTGATTTGTCCTCCCTACATACATACCTTGTGTATGTGCCCGGATGTGCGTGCGTCTGTCTGTGTGTCTGTCTGCGTTCTTCTTTCTTTTGAAATCTCTACTTTGTCCTAGTTTTCTAATCATTTAACGTCAAAACCTGATTGACTTTCTCTATAGATATCACTATATACTGGGTGAGACGGATATATTGTCGTCTAAATTACACAAAATTGAAAATAACGCTGATAT
>OZ038482.1:79306281-79331281 GCA_964036315.1 Acanthosepion esculentum | reverse complement strand
AGGCGAATCAAGAGATTCAACTAGAGACTCTGCCCGACTGCGACTTAGTCAACACATTCTCCAGGAGCGGTCTTCCCAGGAAGATACAAAAGACTATATGTAAATATTGTGTACACTTTCTTGTTTCAATACATTTTGTTCTAAGTACATTTTGTGTTGCATTATTATTCCATGCATTAGTCAAGTTTCAACAATATATATATATAAATGAATGATAGAAATTATTAGGGGGATTTGATAATTATAATTAAGTGATTCATCGAGTCTGAAACCTCAACAGAATGCAGAAAGCACTGGACGGCCGTTTCGTCCAATATTTGGGACTCATCAGCAGAGCGCATTCACTACCGCGAATTGAAACCCGGACAGTTAGTTTATCAAGCAAACGTCATACCAACTGTTCAACGGGCGAAGAGTGGTAGCAAATCAGACTCAATATAGCGCCGCTCGCTCGCTCGCTCACAAATTCCGCGGTGGAACTCAACTGAGATTTTCTCTAACCGTAGGACGGTGCCCCCGGAGCCACGACTACTATCACCAAGTCGCTCAACCTTGAGCATTAGAAGCCGGTTCAAGCAATGATATATAAATGATAGAAATTATTAGGAGGATTTGATAATTAAAATTAAGTAATTCATCGAGTCTGAAACCTCAACAGAATGCAGAAAGCACTGGACGGCCGTTTCGTCCAATATTTGGGACTCATCAGCAGAGCGCATTCACTACCGCGAATTGAAACCCGGACAGTTAGTTTATCAAGCAAACGTCATACCAACTGTTCAACGGGCGAAGAGTGGTAGCAAATCAGACTCAATATAGCGCCGCTCGCTCGCTCACAAATTCCGCGGTGGAACTCAACTGAGATTCTCTCTAACCGTAGGACGGTGCCCCCGGAGCCACGACTACTATCACCAAGTCGCTCAACCTTGAGCATTAGAAGCCGGTTCAAGCAATGATATATAAATGATAGAAATTATTAGGAGGATTTGATAATTAAAATTAAGTAATTCATCGAGTCTGAAACCGCAACAGAATGCAGAAAGCACTGGACGGCCGATTCGTCCTATATTTGGGATTCATCAGACATATATATATATATGTCTGTGTGTGTTTGTCTTTGTGTGTGTGCGTGTGTGTGCGTCTAACCCAGTGGTTCTCAATCTTTTTTAACCATGAATCACTTTTACACATTACTTTGGAGGTGGGGGGACCCATATAAACATCCGATGAAAAAAAAGCTTATTTTACTTGTTTACTAATAGATAAGTTTTGGAATTGTATTATAGAAATAGTAAATGTATATGCTTCATTTGAAGTAAAACTAATTTAATGAAAAATAAACTTGTATTTAACAACTAAATTCTATGGAACATTTATGCACACTAGTAAAAGAACTATTTTTTTATGTGAAAATTTTAATATTACCTGAAAACCAGGGTCCATATAAACCCTGGATGAAACAATAAAAAAATACCTTCCTTTCAAAGTACATAATGGTTAAATAAACTTTCTACTGGAATTAACCTCTTCCCCGGAACAACCATATATAATGTTACATGGATAACGAGGGTCCATATGGATCCCGGTTGAAATGTTAAATAAAATACATTAGACAAAAAGAAATATTTTGAAAAATCATTTAAAAAATACATAACGTGTAAATAAAGTTTAAACAAGAATCAGCCTCTTCAGCCGGATCAAACATATATATATATATATATATATATATATATATATATATATATATATATATATATATATATATATATATATATATATATGTAACGTAAATCATTCAAACGAAAAACAAATACTGAAGATTTTGAATGATTTACGTTACATAAATTGAATACGCACTACATAATTGATATATATATATATATGCATTTTACATATATACATTTTATATATATATATATGTATATATATATATATAAATCTGTATATATATACACATGATATATATATATATATATATACTGCATATATATATATATATATATATATATATATATCTGTACGTGCATATATATATATGTATATATATACATTATGTATATATATATATGATGAAGGTGCATGAAAACACCCACTCACATTATATATTTATATATATATATATATATATATATATATATATATATATATATATATATATATATATATTGTGAATAGGTGTTTTCATGCGTAGGTATATTGCAAATAAATGATGAATGCAAAGTATTGAAGTGGATGTTGGAATTCCCCTCGGTAGACTAAACACGTGACTCCGGGAGATCAGGCTATCTGGTGCGTGTGATCAAGTCACAGGGTCGCGAAGACCCGGTTCACTCAGGCGTCAATTCCTTGTCACCTTTAGTTACACTGATGTGTGAATCCTGATGAATCCAGCTATTGTGGATTTTCATGCCATTAAACGCAACTGCAGCAGTTGTTCAGGTTTTTAAAAAAGCTTCTTTTCGCCACTGAATACACCCCGCTTGTAATGGTAAATGAAAAAATACCGGATCTTTGATCTACGGTAATTGCTTGGAATCTTATAACATTTCTGTTTTAAATTAATACACACACACACACACACATACACACACACATATATATATATATATATACACATACACACACATATATATATATATATGTGTGTGTGTGTCTATGTGTATATATATATATATATGTTTCTACATTCAACACCATCACTTGATAAGACACCAGAAGCGTTGAAACAAAATGGCTATTTTTTTAGTGATTTTATAACATTATTATGTTACAATTTCAAATAAATAATTATATAAATATATATATATATATATATATATATATATATATATATATATTGAACAATAAAAATTATTAAAAAAATTAAAATTTTCAGACACTGGTTTGTAGATTAATATTCTTTCGTTTTTATTATTATTATTTCATTTAGATTATTCGACTAGTTTCGGCCAACATAGCCATCATCAGGAGAAAAAAATATTTCTGCTTGCTGGTAGCAGTGAACTACAGAAATAAATGTCCTGATGGAGAAAATGAATTTTTGTCTGTAGTTTTCATTTTTTTTTTGTTTTTTATCTTTTTAACATGAATTTTTCAACATTCCTTGTGTTGGTCAAACAGTCTCTTTTAAGTTTTTATTTGAGATAAGAGCTGGATGGATCATGCTGCTCTTTAAATATAATCAGGACATTACTTATTATTATTATTATTATTATTATTATTATTATTATTATTGTTGTTGTTGTTGTTGTTGTTATTAGTATTAGTAGTAATAGTGGTGGTGGAAATGGCCGAGTTGCAAGAACGTTCTCTTTCTGACCATGAAACCAGGATTCGAATCTCACCTTGGTCGATTTCTCAGGAAAGTGACTTCTGGAAGAGGCGACCCCAGCGTGCGACACCTTTAGAAACCATATCCAAGTTGTGAGTGAAATTGGGTAGACAGTGGTTGTGCCGAGTGTTTGAGGGTGCTAACCTTGTTCCGACTATTCACACTTGATAACGCGCCTTATAGACTGTAACTAAGGTCTCCTCAGCATACTTGCAGTATAAACCACAGTTGGACTCAGTGGGTGTTGAACAAACATAAATGTGCCTGAGTAGGCGTCTGTAATGGGGATTAGCTAGCCGCTCTACAGGTCTGGAATCCACTCCATTATTTAGATTATTTATAGTGGTGGTTGTCGTATTACTCTGTGAATTCTGATATTTTCCAAACAGTGCCTATTTGTCACGATGATTAAGAGCGATCGAAGCTGTAGTTATCGTAATAGAGAAGAAAAGTTGAATTTTGTTGTGATATGCCTGCTAGTTATGATTTAATCTAAAGAAAGTGTAGTTCTTTGAATGACTCACACTGACTCTGCGTCGGTTTAATGATCAGAATTAAAACTCAATTAAAGGCCTAAAAAAAACTGCAAAATGTCCTCTTCAGATTCAATCAGTTTTTCGCTATGATTTTCCTCTGGGGAGAAAAAAAAAGATATCTGATTAAAAGAACGTTCCATTTATTTTAGGCTCTGTTTGTCTCCTGTGAGTTAGAGAAGAGAAGAAAGAAAACGTTACATTATGCATATAACTTAACTAACCCACCCAAATAACTGCAGACTGCCTGAGTTTAAAACGGTCAAATCGTTGTAATTATAACAATTGTGACTGAAGCACTTGTCTTAATATATTAATGTCTACTTATATTTGGTATCTATAAATGTATAAACTTTTAGTAGTATACTGGTTTTTGGTATGTCATTTGAATGTTCACCTCCACGTCTTGTTTGTTTGTTTAGCTGCATATCAACTTCTCATGGGTCATTTAAGCCCGAAATTTTATTTTCTTTCTTTTAAAAATGTATTGTTGATAATATATTTTACTATGAAAATGTATGGTTGGTATTTTTACTATAAAAATTTATTTTTATACTTTCATAGTGTTTTGTTTCTGTTTGGATGTTTACTATTTGCCCAGACCAGGGAGCCTAATAGGTGATTCCACCCTGGGTCAAGGTGGTCCTGGGAACAGCAGCAATTAATTACGCTCCACAAAACCTCCCGATCATAGGCCTTTGCTGTCAGATCTAGTTTATTATCATACCAAGGACGCAACTCCAGGTCAGGGTTCGGATTAGCTAATTGTTCACTTAATTGGATGTGCAGGTAGTTTAACGGTTACCGGCTCGGAAAGAAATGGTGCGGCTATTTCTAGTTCCGGCCAAGATCTTGGGATTCACATTCGTACAAATACCCTAAAGAAATGTATGAATCTATCTCTTCTTCATTTATGAACAAGACACAGGCAAGTGTATGAGCTTTGTCAGGCTACTTGCTCTAGATACACCACTGTTGATATGGCTGCACTAGACACACCACTGTTGATATGGCTGCACTAGATACACCACTGTTAATATGGTTGCACTAGATACACTACTGTTGATATGGCTGCACTAGATACACCACTGTTGATATGGCTGCACTAGATACACTACTGTTGATATGGCTGCACTAGATAAACCACTGTTAATATGGTTGCACTAGATACACTACTGTTGATATGGCTGCACTAGATACACCACTGTTGATATGGTTGCACTAGATACACTACTGTTGATATGGCTGCACTAGATACACCACTGTTCATATGGCTGCACTAGGTACACCACTGTTAATATGGTTGCACTAGATACACTACTGTTGATATGGCTGCACTAGATACACGACTGTTGATATGGCTGCACTAGATACACCACTTTTAATATGGTTGCACTAGATACACTACTGTTGATATGGCTGCACTAGATACACCACTGTTGATATGGCTGCACTAGATACACTACTGTTGATATGGCTGCACTAGATACACCACTGTTAATATGGTTGCACTAGATACACTACTGTTGATATGGCTGCACTAGATACACCACTGTTTATATGGATGCACTAGATACACCCTGTTGATATGGCTGCACTAGATACACCCTGTTGATATGGCTGCACTAGATACACTACTGTTGATATGGCTGCACTAGATACACCACTGTTAATATAGTTGCACTAGATACACTACTGTTGATATGGCTGCACTAGATACACCCTGTTGATATGGCTGCACTAGATACACCTTGTTGATATGGCTGCACTAGATACACACTGTTGATATGGCTGCACTAGATGCACTACTGTTGATATGGCTGCACTAGATACACCACTGTTGATATGGCTGCACTAGATACACACTGTTGATATGGATGCACTAGATACACCCTGTTGATATGGCTGCACTAGATACACCTTGTTGATATGGCTGCACTAGATACACCACTGTTAATATGGTTGCACTAGATACACTACTGTTGATATGGCTGCACTAGATACACCACTGTTAATATGGCTGCACTAGATACACCCTGTTGATATGGCTGCACTAGATACACCCTGTTGATATGGCTGGTCTAGATACACTACTGTTGATATGGCTGCACTAGATACACCACTGTTAACATGGTTGCACTAGATACCCTACTGTTGATATGGCTGCACTAGATACACCCTGTTGATATGGCTGCACTAGATACACCACTGTTGATATGGATGCACTAGACACACCACTGATGATATGGCTGCACTAGATACACCCTGTTGATATGGCTGCAATAGATACACCACTGTTAATATGGTTGCACTAGATACACTACTGTTGATATGGCTGCACTAGATACACCACTGTTGATATGTCTGCACTAGATACACCCTGTTGATATGGCTGCACTAGATACACTACTGTTGATATGGCTGCACTAGATACACCACTGTTAATATGGTTGCACTAGATACACTACTGTTGATATGGCTGCACTAGATACACCCTGTTGATATGGCTGCACTAGATACACCTTGTTGATAGGGCTGCACTAGATACACCCTGTTGATATGGCTGCACTAGATACACTACTGTTGATATGGCTGCACTAGATACACCACTGTTGATATGGCTGCACTAGATACACACTGTTGATATGGTTGCACTAGATACACTACTGTTGATATGGCTGCACTAGATACACCTTGTTGATGTGGCTGCACTAGATACACCACTGTTAATATGGTTGCACTAGATACACCACTGTTGATATGGCTGCACTAGATACACCACTGTTGATATGGTTGCACTAGACACACCACTGTTGATATGGCTGCACTAGATACACCACTGTTGATATGGTTTCACTAGATACACCACTGTTGATATGGCTGCACTAGATACACCACTGTTAATATGGTTGCACTAGATACACTACTGTTGATATGGCTGCACTAGATACACCACTGTTAATATGGCTGCACTAGATACACCCTGTTGATATGGCTGCACTAGATACACCACTGTTAATATGGTTGCACTAGATACACCCTGTTGATATGGCTGGACTAGATACACACTGTTGATATGGCTGCACTAGATACACCCTGTTGATATGGCTGCACTAGATACACACTGTTGATATGGCTGCACTAGATACACCTTGTTGATATGGCTGCACTAGATACACCACTGTTAATATGGTTGCACTAGATACACTACTATTGATATGGCTGCACTAGATACACCACTGTTGATATGCCTGCACGAGATACACCCTGTTGATATGGCTGCACTAGATACACCTTGTTGATATGGCTGCACTAGATACACCACTGTTAATATGGTTGCACTAGATACACCACTGTTGATATGGCTGCACTAGATACACCACTGTTGATATGGCTGCACCAGACACACCACTGATGATATGGCTGCACTAGATACACCCTGTTGATATGGCTGCACTAGATACACACTGTTGATATGGCTGCACTAGATACACCTTGTTGATATGGCTGCACTAGATACACCACTGTTAATATGGTTGCACTAGATACACTACTATTGATATGGCTGCACTAGATACACCACTGTTGATATGCCTGCACGAGATACACCCTGTTGATATGGCTGCACTAGATACACCTTGTTGATATGGCTGCACTAGATACACCACTGTTAATATGGTTGCACTAGATACACACTGTTGATATGGCTGCACTAGATACACACTGTTGATATGACTGCACTAGATACACCTTGTTGATATGGCTGCACTAGATACACCACTGTTAATATGGTTGCACTAGATACACCACTGTTGATATGGCTGCACTAGATACACACTGTTGATATGGCTGCACTAGATACACCACTGTTAATATGGTTGCACTAGATACACCACTGTTGATATGGCTGCACTAGATACACACTGTTGATATGGCTGCACTAGATACACCTTGTTGATATGGCTGCACTAGATACACCACTGTTAATATGGTTGCACTAGATACACCACAGTTGATATGGCTGCACTAGATACACCACTGTTGATATGGCTGCACTAGATACACCCTGTTGATATGGCTGCCCTAGACACACCACTGTTGATATGGCTGCACTAGACACACCACTGTTGATATGGCTGCACTAGATACACTACTGTTGATATGGCTGCACTAGATACACCACTGTTGATATGGCTGCACTAGATACACCACTGTTGATATGGCTGCATTAGACACACCACTGTTGATATGGCTTCACTACAACGGCCCTGATAGATTATGTGACTCGTGATGTGACGTGATACGCTTATAATAAAATATTTACATAATTTACCAACGAGAAGTGTGATTGACATTATTTACATTGTTTGGACTGTTGTCCTCATCCTTGTTGCTATATTCAAGTATACATGGCCCAGTGGATAAAAACGTTGGTTGAATCCAGTGACTTGACCCAAAGAGTTACGAGTTCAATACCTGGCTACAGCAGAGGTGAACAAAAACTTGGTGAGTTGATTTGAAGGGAGATAACTGATACTGAGGCATCCGGAATAGCCGTGGCACGTGGAACTAGAAAAATCTATCCCGGTGGACGAAATAAAGGATTCAGTTCGAAATTCCAATCACCTGAAAAAGGCCGGAGCGTAAAACGGCCGAAACATCGTGAATATGGCAACAAATATGAGAACAACAGTCCGAACAATGTAAATAATTACAACACCTCATCTCAGAAATATAGACAGGGAAGTAAGATTATCTATGTCTTTACAGTACATTTTGTTGGGTTCTAGCTTCTTGAAATGTCAATGAAGGTTTGTTTGTTTTTATCTGCCCACTTAATGAAGTAATTCGCATTATAAGCTCTAAAAATAGCAATAAACAATTGGTGTGAGATTTGGAAAATCACGAGGATAGAACAAAGCTTAAAAAAACAACGCTTCGAAATTCTGCATTGTGATTTGTGAGACGTGTATCCACTAATTATTAAGGAGCAAAACTGGTTCTATTCGACTAAATAAAGTTGAATAGATTTCACTTAGTTTTCTGTACATGTCACCCAATTTTTGCGAGTAAGCATTGCCTGTGATGTCCCATCATTGTAGCAGAAATCAATGTCGCTGGATAGAACATAGTCATCGTGTAACGGGATGTAAATGTCAGAATTCTTATTACCCTTCGAGATTTTTAGATGAAAATTTATCGATTATTCCTGAATTCCTATCATCGTATTTCGATTTTTTTTTTCATGTTAGTTCCCAGATCATTATTCTACGATCGTTAAAAATCCATCACAAATCGAAAATTGGTTGGCTGAATTCGGATGGATGTGCGGACAGTGTAACATTATTACACGACGCGCCGTGTTCAAATTGCGGGCTAGATTGTTGCGTTGACTTTCGCACGAATGCCCTTGCGAAAGACCGACTCATCCCACCTCCAAGCAAGGTGTTAAATAGATGTATATTCTAGGCTCTCTCGTCTTGTGTGGCTAGCAGTCTCAGAGTGGGGAAATTCTGAATTCCAAAGGTTACCGGAAACCATTTCACTATCCCTTTCGATTACGCATGATAATTCAGAGATAATAAAGAAAAGGATTCTGTGGAGGGCCATGATCGCCTACGTCTTGAAGAAATGTGGTATTTAAAAAAACGAATGTGGGTATAGCGTAATGGATGCCTTCGAAGAAAATGGAGTCGATTACTGAACTAGTCTGTTGCATTCATTTTAACGTAAATGCTTTAGACATGGCAAGAAGCAGCTTCTTTTACGCCCGCTAACTATGGGTTAAATAGCAATGTAAACTTGGCTCTCTAGCTCTGGGTGACAACCGGTGTAAGAGAAGGAAAATTGAGAACCGTGGAAAAAGGCAACGGGAAATCACTCCAGTAGCTTCCCCAAGAATGTATGGCAAATCAGTGTTAAGGAAAATAGAAATTTGCAGAGAGTCAAATTGCTTACGACCTGAATGGACATGCTATTGAAAAAGAACTAAATAAATCATACCTGTTCATTTTCTAATCCTTACCGGAAATATTTTATTTACTGGCCACCTACCACCATCCATCCAGAAGGTAAACGTGGTACAATGTATTTTTTATGTGGAGTGTACATACGCCTTATTAAGGACAAAAACTTTCTAGTCGTGCGACTACTGTCACACGAAGGCAAGTTGATTTTTCACTTTTGTTTTTAGGAAATTAACATTGCACTCCACTGAAAAGCTAAGGTTTTATGTGATAATTACTGACACCAAAATTTAGTTTTCGTTACTTTTGCAATTTTTGAGCATTTAGTTTTATATATCGTCGAAAAAAGTGTTTAGAAATACCTAAATTACGCTGTTTTTTACTTACAAACTGACTTCAAAATTTTACTATTTCAAGAATAAATCCAAATAAAGTTGATACCTTTGTATTTGATATATTGAATGGAAAATTTATTCAAAGCAGAATTCTAATTAAGAATCACCACAAACAAAATATGCAATTGTTTTACTGTAAATACTATGTTAAAAATTGTGAAAGAGTCCAAAAAAGGCTACCCGATGAATACGATTTGTTCGATCCTTTGTTAAATCCTAATTAATAAAAACAAAAAATAGATAAAAGTGTATACAACACCATATTACTAATCTGCACAAATTATAAGACATGTTTTAAATTTGCATTGTATATTGTAAATCACACTAACACTACTGCACTGTATGATATATTGCATCAATATAGCTAAATTGTTAAGCTAAATTGTTAAGCTAAATTGTTAAGCTAAATTATTAAGCTAAATTGTTAAGCTAAATAGTTAAGCTAAATTATTAAGCTAAATAGTTAAGCTAAATTGTTAAGCTAAATTATTAAGCTGAATTGTTAAGCTAAATAGTTAAGCTAAATTATTAAGCTAAATTGTTAAGCTAAATAGTTAAGCTAAATTATTAAGCTAAATAGTTAAGCTAAATTGTTAAGCTAAATTATTAAGCTAAATTGTTAAGCTAAATAGTTAAGCTAAATTATTAAGCTAAATAGTTAAGCTAAATTGTTAAGCTAAATTATTAAGCTAAATTGTTAAGCTAAATAGCTAAGCTAAATTATTAAGCTAAATAGTTAAGCTAAATTGTTAAGCTAAATTATTAAGTTAAATTGTTAAGCTAAATTGTTAAGCTAAATTGTTAAGTTAAATTGTTAAGCTAAATTGTTAAGCTAAATTGTTAAGCTAAATTGTTAAGTTAAATTGTTAAGCTAAATAGTTAAGCTAAATAGTTAAGCTAAATTGTTAAGCTAAATTGTTAAGCTAAATTGTTAAGCTAAATTGTTAAGCTAAATTGTTAAGCTAAATTGTTAAGCTAAATTGTTAAGCTAAATTGTTAAGTTAAATTGTTAAGCTAAATAGTTAAGCTAAATAGTTAAGCTAAATTGTTAAGCTAAATTGTTAAGCTAAATTGTTAAGCTAAATTGTTAAGCTAAATTGTTAAGCTAAATTGTTACGCTAAATTGTTAAGCTAAATTGTTAAGCTAAATTGTTAAGCTAAATTGTTAAGTTAAATTGTTAAGCTAAATAGTTAAGCTAAATAGTTAAGCTAAATTGTTAAGCTAAATTGTTAAGCTAAATTGTTAAGCTAAATTGTTAAGCTAAATTGTTAAGCTAAATTGTTAAGTTAAATTGTTAAGCTAAATAGTTAAGCTAAATTGTTAAGCTAAATTATTAAGTTAAATTGTTAAGCTAAATTGTTAAGCTAAATTGTTAAGCTAAATTGTTAAGCTAAATTGTTAAGCTAAATTGTTAAGCTAAATTGTTAAGCTAAATTGTTAAGTTAAATTGTTAAGCTAAATAGTTAAGCTAAATAGTTAAGCTAAATTGTTAAGCTAAATTGTTAAGCTAAATTGTTAAGCTAAATTGTTAAGCTAAATTGTTAAGTTAAATTGTTAAGCTAAATAGTTAAGCTAAATTGTTAAGCTAAATTATTAAGTTAAATTGTTAAGCTAAATTGTTAAGCTAAATTGTTATGCTAAATTGTTCCCTTGGAAGCAACGGAAGTTCTTATTTGATAGCACAGTGATTTAATAATAATAATGAATTTGCGCCATTGTTTATATGAAATTTGTAAAGCTTCAGAATATTATAACATTTTTAAGGCTGTACAATTAAACTTTCGCTGATCACCAAAATGAAATCCCAACGCTACGATTTTTTAACCTAAACTTAATCTTCAAACGAGTTTTCTCGAAAAGTTGTAACGATTTGAAAAAGATTTTTGTGGCATTATTCATTATGTCAAACCCCAATTTCCATATTGAGTGCAGTGTCACGGTTCCCAAATCCACCTGCCCTACTGTGACCCTGGAATCGATATTACTCTGCAATAAAGAAGGTGGTACCACAGGGTTGGAAACCCCGATAGCAGGCGCCGCTTTCTGTCTAAAAGGAGGAAAACCGATACTACGCTTAGTATTTACTTGAAGCCCCACGCTGGTAGGATATGACACAAAGTCAGTTTAATGTGGGGAGTCCAAGCGTGTGGACCCGGGCCAGGTCCCAAAATAGCCCAACCCCCGCGAACGTCGGTTGCGCTGACATCACTATTACTACCGATCCCCCTTCTTTAATGCAATGAGAGAGGAATTGCCGTGGGCAACTGTTCCCCGGAGGCGGAGACCTTTCAGCAAATGTTTCATTTGCGCTCTGTCCGCAAACAGAAACACAATTGATTTGCGCCCTGTCCGAAGACAGAGACAAAATTAAGAGATAAAATATAGTTTACCCGCCAGAGAGCAGATACAACACTTTCATCACAGCCAAAAGGCGGAGAAGCGATTGTACTTTCTTGCCGCTCCCCGCTAGCAGGATGTGACAGTTTAATGTGGGGCACCCGAGGAAGTGCACCTTGACCCGATTCCAAAATAATAGCCAAAAACCCCGCAAATAGACAGAGACACAACTGAGCTACTCTCTGTCCGAAGACAGAGACACAATTAAGAGATAAAATCTCATTTATCCGCCCAATGGCAGATACTACGCTTTGGTCCCGGCTCGCCTTTTACTTATAAACAGACTCTCAAAGATATGAGATGCAAGTTCTGGCAATAGATTTGTGTTATATTTCTTATTTGTGCTGACCATCGTAGCCTGATGAACCGGAGATTGCCAACGAAAAAGAGCAGCAAAAAGAAAATTTGAAAAATTAGAAATACCAAAAATTTAAAAAAAAAAGAATTGTCCTTGAGATTGAATATGTACAAATTGAGTAGTGTTTCAAGGACTTATCTTCACAAAATAAAGAAAACCTGCAAACTTTCTTTCTCTCGAAATAATCATACATCGCGCCTTTGTGCATGAAGATTCCAAGTCTTTCACAACAGCCACATTTGAAGCAAGGCGGAAACTAATAAACGTGTACTTGTCTTTGGACAAAGTGCCTATCGATCAAATGGAGAATTCGCTGGTTAATCTCCTCTAGTCGCTGAGAGTTGGAATCCATTTTAAAGGTATTAATCTTGATTTCAGGTGACACACACAGATTTAGTGTTTGGGATTTTCGCTTCGTAAATGGGTAACACTGTACGACTTGCTTACTGTCTCTGGGTATTTCACACATGCGCAGAGTTGCTATTTAGAACTTGTAGGTGCGCAGGCGCACTTGTCAAAATCGATGCGAATATAGTTATTTTTCTCTCTCTCTTCATTTCTCCTTGCATGTAAACTAACACACACATACATACATACATACATACATACATACACACACACACACACATATATATATATATATATATATATATATATATATATATATATATATATATGTATACATATATGTATGCGTGTGTGTGTGTTTGTGTATTATGTGCACCAAGTATTTCAGTACAAATCTTTAGCGGGCCATATATGGAATAAAACTGAAGATCGTGTTACACAGCATACACCAAATGTTGGTGTTGTCATTTCTCTTTCAAATCTATCGAGTGCATTAACACGTTATCATCCAACATGACCCATGAAATGCAATCCCTCGCAATACTCGTTTAACTAGTTGACACCAACTCAGAGATAACGGGCTTCTTGAAAGTATTCAAGGGAACAGGAAGAATGAAATACGACTCTGCACAAATCCCAAAGACCTACCAAGCGTTATACGCACCAATATTCATACACTGACCCAGGGGTCTTAAGAAGCCGGAGCAATGTCATTACAACCGTCTTATATCCCCAGGACCTCAGCTCCAATGAAAAACCTGTATCGAGATATTGATCAGGGCTCTTAAGTTCTTGACCGAGTGTTGACCTGTACACGTTCGTTCAGAGCTCTGTTCTCTCCTACATGATTATCTGACAGATATCTTTCACGACCATACTGCCGCAATATATAACACCCTAGTTCCCCGATTGAAATCTCCCAAACTATAACGTTTGGGCTTCAGTCGAGAAGGCAACGGGTAATCACTCCAGTAGCTTCCCCAAGAATGTATGGCAAACCAGTGTTAAGGAAAATAGAAATCTGTAAAGAGTCAAATTGCTTACGACCTGAATGGACATGCTATTGAAAAAGAGCTGAATAAATCATACCTGTTGGATTTCTATACCTTACCGGAAATATTTTATGTACTGGCCACCCCCAGTAGGTAGAATGTGGTACAACGTCTTTTTTTATGTGGAGTGTCCATATGCGCGTTGGAGTAATAGCGGCGCGGATTGGGGAATCGGAGAGCCGAGTTCGAATTCCAGTCGGATCCATTACGTTCACTTACCTGCTAATAGCCTTGGGAAATATATGAATCCTCTTCTTCCCCCCCCCCACTGCTACTCCAGCCGCGAACGTTAGCCCGAGAAGGCGCAACGTGCCATTCTCCTGGAGGTTAGCATCAGTCATGATGGTGGGTGGCAGAAAAGAGTCTCTCAGGTAATTAATAGCGAGCTGATTATACTTACTCTCGAGATAAAATGGATGTGTTATCAGCATAGATATCAAGTTCATACATTTACATCTATATATATATATATATATATATATATATATATATATATATATATATATATATATATATATATATAAGTAAATTTTTGTCACATAGCTGCTTGATGTTACTTTCAGTATCTCAACTCCAAAGCTTCGTAGGCGGACATGTCCGTCCACTCTTCAAGGTTGAGGGGTGGTTGTGTGCATGTGTTCTTCAGATCATATTGAACTTCTGGTAAATTATTGTTTACGGGTTGTTCAATGTCTGGGTGTAGGAATGTTGAGAGTACTACACTAATCCACGGGAGATTGTTACGGCTCCATAAGGGGAAAAATTACTGCAAAAATTTAAGAAATAGAGAAAACTGTTTTTACATACTCTCCGAAAATAAATAAGTTCATAACACAATTTTCATATATAGAAAATAGATAGATAATGAAAAGAATCGGATAGATAGATAGGTAGATAGATAGATAGATAGATAGATAGATAGATGAGAGCAACGGACAAATTCTTGATCTGAGCAAGAACGATTTCACACCAATGTCTGTAGCTTGATAATTTAACCGACCAGCAATTTATAAAGTTGTTAAAATTTTTAAATAGGGTGTTTCTTTCTGTACAAATGAAGAATATTAGACTCTCTCTATCTCTCTCTCTCTCTCTCTCTCTCTCTCTCTATATATATATATATATATATATATATATATATATATATATATATATATATATATATATATATATATATATATGTGTGTGTGTGTGTGTGTGTGTGTCTGTCTATATATGTAGACATATAGATTCAGCGTTACCTCTCCTGTGTGCGCATGTCTAGTTACATCAACGTAAATAATACTCTAGTCCATTGAAGCCCTAATATATATATATATATATATATATATATATATATATATATATATATATATATATATATATATATAGGATGATTTTGTTATTCTTACAACCGATATATATATATATATATATATATATATATATATATATATCGGTTGTAAGAATAACAAAATTTTAGGATGATTTTGTTATTCTTACAACCGATATATATATATATATATATATATATATATATATATATATATATATATATATATATATATATATATATATATATATATCGGTTGTAAGAATAACAAAATCATCCTAAAATTTCAGTGAGAAATTATAGCCAACCCTCGATCGGGTACAAATTGTAATGGTTATTGTTAAAGATAACTTCATCTAAAAGAAAAGAAGTAGACCCCTTCCTTCCATATGAAGAAATTTGTTATATTAAAATATTCCACTAAGTTAGAAAAAACAAACACAGAAATTTAACGGTTTTAAACGCTGCAATCTCACAGCCGGTTTCGGCTGCAATGTGTTTATTCAGACCTTGTGCCAGACAGGCTTGGCTTCTACTTTTTAAATACCTACTATATATTACACGAGGGATTGCTGTATCATATGATTTTGAACTATATTAATCTTTAAGTAACTGAACGATAGATCTAGAAAACCCCATCCGAAAGCTACAACCAGTTATCTAACTTCTCAATAAATGAATTACGTCTACTTACCGTAAAACACGTTTATTTCTTCATGATAAGTAAAATGTTCTAATTGTCAATGTATTTCGACACCCACATGAGATTTTCGTAATTTGTCGTGTCTAGACCGGGAATCATTTATGGTTCCTCACAAATTACTTGTAATCGATATCCACTGCGAGAAGTTTCTATCGACGAGAGAGACATGTGGCGGGAAAAATAGCTAACAAATCTGTGAATACCTTCGCTGAAGTTACCCCTATAAAGTTAACGATATGAGGATGGTGTCTTCATTAAATGATGATCATGATGATCATGATGGAATTTCGATTAGGAACGGACAGAATTGATGAATTATACTTTGATCAAACTACATCGGAAAAATAACACATTAAGAAAATAGAAATAGAAATTCTATCTGATTATCTTATATATATATATATTTAAACATGTTGAGCCGAATGTCAAAGACAACATATTCTCTTTTGAATTTTCTCATATTTTCTAATATTTTACACACACATATATATATATATATATATATATATATATATATATATATATATATATATATATATATATATAATCTACCTTTCAAGAGTCAGATCAGGTCAAAATTGTGTACTGTTGTCATATTTGGACATGAGCAGCCCATTACCTCACTCCCCGAACTTGAAAAAAGTCCAAAAGCGTTTAGGAGGCCTTGTATATATATATATATATATATATATATATATATATATATATATATATATATATATATATATATATATATGGATGGAAGAGGTTATAGCTCTTCCTACAAGAGAAAAGTGTATAAATTAAAAAGAAGATAAACCGCGAACGTTTTTGGTTGAAATGTGGATTTTTTTATTTTAAAATACATATTATACTCTATTTTCTATAATTCTACTACACTGGTTTCTGGTTTCGTGACCTTCTTCAAGCAAAGAGTAGATATTTCCACATATTATAAAAACGAACTGATGAAGTGATTTAAAATCTCTAACATTTTGAATCACTACTATGCAAAAAATTCATACACACACACACACACACACACACACACATATATATATATATATATATATATATATATATATATATATATATATATATACATATATATGTATGTATGTAAGTATGTATGTATATATAAAATAAATAGGTTGGTTAATAAAGCAAGGGAAAAAGGAAGGCGTACTAATCTGATCAGTATGAAAAATATATATTAAATATTAATTATTAACCACAAGACAAAATTAAACACGGAAATTAAGATTCTAGGTCCGGAATTTTCGGGCACGCTTGTGCCCTTCATCAGTGGTGCGAGAAACGAGGACGACTCACTAACGGATGTTCTTGTGGCTGGTGTCACTGTTTGTGTAGATGGTATTATTATTAAAAATCCAATCCATGTTTGATTTGTCGCTGTGCGAAACTTCTTCTCGAAATAAACTTAGATTAAAAAATTAGGCTATTTTTCCTTATCCGTAGTAGGGGAGTGAGATATTGAATATAGAGGAAGAGGGTTATTGGATTTGGGGTGGAGAAGATTTTTCTATCTATTTTAAATACTATGAGAAGCACAGGTGGGCGCTTCCTTCTAATCATCTTCCTTCTAATCATATATATATATATAGGTATAGGTATAGAGGTGGGTAAATCAAATAACTAGATATTAGCAATTGTATATGCGCGCGTTATTTACTAAATTTACTTTACGGTGTAAACAAAACAGTGCTCAATGTGATAAGACAGAGCTAAGAAATATATATTAATAAATATACATATACCTACGTTTGGAGTGCGACTTAAGTTTCGTTGTTCTACCAACTCATCAGGCATGAAATATCATGCTTAAATAAACACATAATATACTGTGTATCATGGGAGAAACGCCAAATTACACGTAGATTCACGACTCAAATTTAAAATAAGCTCAAAGTTAATACAAACTTAATATATTATCGGGGTGTAAATTCAAGATATAGAATGTAGGAAATAGAGAGTGTATTGAAATATAGAGATTATTTATAAACAATAATACGCCCACAACTATCCCTTTTTTTGTTATTCATGTTGATGGCTTCTTACGATTTATAATTTTTCTTAAATCCAAGTAAAAAAGGGAGTAACACTGCACAGTATATAAAACTAACGTTTAATAAGGATATAAACTAAAACGTGTAGAAGGATAACGAAGTAAAAAAAAGTGAAGAAAAAAAAAGGAAATTTAAAATAAAAAATATATAAGGAAAAAGGAACGCCGTGTAGCTTGTTATATATTAATATACGTTTAAATGGTTAAAGTGGGGTAATCACTATATAAACTAAGATATGTAATGGACAGGTGATGCTTGATGAACTGATCTATCCAGAATTAAAACACTTTAGGAGAAATTTGTTCCTATAGTTGCAAGCTATCATAAGCTCATTACGTTTGTTAAGTAGGTTTCGGTCGTTAATACTTTTGAGAATGAATCTTTTTTTCCAACAAACACAGGTTACATCGGTCGCCGCGGCCGGAAAAGGGTAAAGTTTTGGCAACGAAATTAAAATTTATTACCGGTGGTGTAGGCATCTGTTTTAATTTACCAATAAAATTTTGATAGTTCAGTGGCATTTTTATATATATATATATATATATATATATATATATATATATATATATATATATATATAGCATAATGAGAAGCCACGTATACTTTCTTGATATGTATATAATATGGAGAAAACAACTGAAAAAACATTCAATTTTTTTCTTTTAATTTGCAACTTTTCAGTTGTTTTCTCCATATTATATATATGTATATATATATATATATATATATATATATATATATATATATATATATATAGCTCGATAGTCACCTATATTTATATATATATATATATATATATATATATATGCTTATATAGATATATATATATATGCTTATATAGATATATATATATATATATATGCTTATATAGATATATATATATATATATATATATATATATATATATATATATATGCTTATATAGATAGATAGATATCGAGACATATGTGTGTGTGCTTTCACGCTTATCTTTTGGTGCATTTTATTTAACACCGCTTTGTGTGATGCAACACACAATGAAATAATTTTTCTCCTACGCCAGTAACAATGACAATTCAAAACTTTGGAGTTTTGAATTATTGTTATGTAATTTAGCCAGCCAAGTGACAGCAAACAGACAAGGCGTCAAGGAAAGAAACGACGTGCCAAAGAACTGACACCAACCAAACATTCCAAGGTGTGTGTAATTACAGTTTCATTCAAAACAACGCGAGAAATAGAAAGCGAGAAATCATCTGAGGTAAATACCTACGCAATATGACATGAGGTTAGAAATAAACTCTTTAATAAACATAGCTTTATTTGGCACAATATAGAAAGTCTTGGACATCCTCGCTGCAGTTCTGAGTTGTTAAACGTTGCCTCGAATAAGATCGTGGCCCACGAAACATTTCGGAAGGCAGGGTCAAGTTGCCTGAAAAAAATCAGAGGTCTTTTAATCGCCTTTTAAATACAGATCACCAAAGCTATTTGGAAATACGCAATTCTTGAAAAAAACATTTATCTTTTTTGTATTTGATCCCAACTAATATATATATATATATAACATATAAACAGAAAATATATTAAATATTTGTTTGACTGAGTCTATTTCATAATATATATTGCCATTTCTTTACGTTAAGATACGTTTCGAGAAGATATTATCTGTCGAGAAAAATCATGGGCAATTTGTTGTTTAAAAACAGTAATTTCCAAATTGGAAATAAAATCTGATGATCCGCTGTCCTTTAAAAGGTCTGTGGTGAAATAATTTATTATATGGAACCTTAAAGTGGTCTGTTTTTATTTCAATATATATATATATATATATATATATATATATATATATATATATATATATGCGCTACAGTTCAAAATGTTGAAGCGACCCTCAGCATGAGATGAACATGACAGAAGAGTAAAATTTTAAAAAAGACATCTTAGATTCATTGAAATAAAGAATGAACTCAATTATCAAAGTTATACTCTGAGAAAAGTTTTCAATGTATGCCAAACATTTGTGCTGCAGTAATCAAGCTTAAAGGAGGATATCCTGACGAGAGCAAAATTTAATCATTTTTTTTCTTTTTGTCATAATAAACTTTCTAATAAAAACTCATCTCTCACTCTTTTAAAACCATGTTTAATAATTTTCTCTTATTCAAAGTACAAAACAGCTACCTTTTGGGCCAATTTAAAAACTTACAGGGGGTAACCTGAAATTTTGGAACTGTAGTGTACTTAATTAAATGAACAGTGATTGTATATGAAAATTGAGATATGACGTAATATATCTGAAAGACAATTTAATAAATTGAAATAATAAAATGGGAAAACTTATTTTTACAACGCGATTCGATCCTTCAGGAACTTCATCAAATCCAACATGGAGAAATTCATATTAGAAAAAAAGTAGATATTTAAATAAGTAAACGCTGTCTGCGCGCACACGAAAAGAATCGTTGACACGGGTTAAATGGTTTTAAACAACAATAAAGATAAGATATTCACTTCAAATTACATAGACTCCCAGTACTTTAAGCGTAATCAAGCAAGCTTAGATTATGACTGCTACAGTGATATCAATTCTTAGTGATTTTTTCTGCATATAGTTTTGCGTTGGTTTAAGCTAATTTTAATAAAAGGTGAGTTATTCACCATGTCACAATACTTGGCAAACTCATATACTAAATTAATTACGTATTGTTGTTCCACACGGATGCTTTCCAACGGCATTGTGCCAAACTGATTGTTTTTAAAACACCATATACGTTGATGACACGACACAGATTCATTTTCTTTATTATCTGTGAATTGCCATGTATTCTTCGGAAAACTAGTGGAGTGGTTACCTTTTGCCTTCTCCACTATTCCAATTCAGAGTTTTCCTTCTCTTAGATCGCTGTCACCCAAGACGAAAGAGCCTAGTCTACTATTTAATCCCTAGCTGGAGGGGATGAAGTTATATATTCTACTATTCCCTACGGGCACTAGAGCATAATTAAACGCATCAGAGTAGACTGTTATTTGAAATCGGTCTGTCGTTTCCAGTTTCCGCTCCGATATCCGTCAAACTACCCGCCTAGTTTAGTAAGTGCATTTAGTATGTGACCATATTGGCGTATACAGCTTGCATAGAAATTATTGGAACGAATATTTGATTATTATGATAGGAATGGAAGCTGAGCTCAACGAGAAGGAAAACCTGTGTATACACAGGTGCGGAAAGTCACCCCGACACCATACACACACACAGCATGTTAAGCCAACGTCAATTGGCTTGTTTCTATTTAATAATATAGTCAGTCAATCAGTCAGCGTGAAATTACATGCGCAGTAAACCAGGTGAGTATTTCGAATTATGGTCACCTGCAGATGTACATTGTGTTTGAGTATTAATAGATATAGGAGCAAATGAAATGATGACGTAAGCGGCATTTAAACTAGGTTCTGCAGAAGGCTCTTGATTGGGCGTCCATCACAATAGGGGGAGAAGTAGATACGATAGGCAACAATAAACTACAGAAAAACTCAAAAAATTGATTGCTGCAGTTAAGTATTGTATTAATATTTAAGCTTATCTTTTAAAAGATCAACGATAATTCTTTTACGGCCACATAATTTAAAAACAGTTTCATGTACATAGGTCCTTACACACATTTTTTTTTATTTCATGGGTGACTTTTGTCGGATTTCGCAATTAATTTCGGTTATTCACTAAATTATTTCCAAGTTATAAAAATTGTAATCGTACAAAAAAATTCGTCGTATAAAATTCGCAGTAATGAAAATTTGGGAATCAAATTTCAGGATTGTGGGTCCGGATCCGGCCCGGAATCTTTTTTTTTTTAATTTGCTCACGGAGTCAGCCTCATTCCAAAATTGGATAATATGTTGGGTTACAGCCTCTAGGAGTAAAGTAGAAAAAAAGTGTGATACAGTGACACACTAGCATTCTTTGCTAGTCTTTTGGTATATATAAAGGTATGTGGATATTTCCTGTGACCAATTAGAACCAAAACGGAAATCATTTATGACTCGACTTAACATTTATATGAGTTCAAATTAACAATAATATCACAGCCATTGAAATTTTTGTGATGAAAAAACTTTGTAAATTTGCTGCAATAAATTATCTTGCCTTGTTTCGATTATTTTCCTGTCCTTGTTTGATGTTGATGTGAAAGAATTCCAAGAGTAATAAATTATACTTTTTTCTTTACAATGAAGATATAATTGTAAAAGTTATTTATTTTAAATGTCTGACCATTAATGTTTACGCTGATCGGTTTTATAGTTGTTGTGATGTCTTCTGTGATGTACAGCTTCTACCGCCGTACCGAGTGACGACTGACTTAGTAGTAGTCGCTTGACTCTATGCAAAATAGGGAAAGTCCATTCTGCCTTTATCTCTACAAAAATTGTTATATTTTACGCATCAGATAAAATATATCTATTAAAGATTGATTAATTTATCCATTTTCTACGGCTTATCAACCCTTTAAAGTTATTTAAAGCTAGAAAATATTTTGGATTTTAAGAATATTTTAGGAGGAGATAATAATGGTTTAGTGATACAAGTTTTACTAATTAACCCATAGCTAAGGGAGAACAGGTCGATTCATATTTTCTCTAAGGGTGTTTGCGCCTAAGTGAATATAACGAACCCAATTGGAATTAGAACTTGGCTCTCCGGTTAACAATTCCGAACAGTCAGAAATAGAAAGTCAAATAAGAATATGATAAACTTGTGAATGAGAATCCTGAAACGCCTTCGAAAATTCGAATTTCAATTATAGAGGAAAATTTATTAACAGCAGCCAAGAAAGTAGAGTGTAGTACGACCTTTAAAAATGAAATATCCAATAAAATATTTAGGGTGTGCTTCTTTTTATAATGAATTATCATATATAAAAATTCTTAAGCCTTACAGGAAAGACAGAATATTATCGATTTTTTATATATCATATTGATAGCGTATGACGTAAAAATTCCAAAGATGTATCGATTTTCTATCAAGGTTTCGAATTTCTTGAAAGGTTCACCGATTCTAACCCTTGCCAGATTGGCGCAGTTATCTCGGAAAAATCTTTTTTTTCTGTAACTTTCACTTTCCGATGTTTGAGTCAGAGAAAAGTTTTTTTTCTTTTTCTTTACTTTTCTTATCGGTTTATCAGTCATTGGTGCTTATATCGTGCTAATAAATTCAGGAATTTAGTAGTTTGAAATGTCCAAACCAATTCTTACGACAAGTCACCTCTTCCGAGATTCAGCTGTCAGACTTTCCTTTTAAAGGAAGAAACATGCCCCCATGGAATAGCAATGAATTCTAAAATAAAAAGTAGAAACTATCCGATTTCCGTTTGACTATTTGTCACAGGATTTTTCTAGGCTTCACTTTTAAAAATGTCTTAATTCCCTGCAACGAAAAGAGGAACATTAATGCAAAGACTAACTCAAAAGACATAAAAATTCTACACAAAATATGTAAGACATAATTAATTAAAAATATTCACTAATATTTTTCTAGTAGTTTCGTCTTCAAGGTTAGAATTTGTTATATTTATCATGGCGCCCACATCGCAACCGGATGTGATAAAAAGGTCGAGGTATGAAGTAGGTCTAACGGCCATAGCGAGCAAAAATTCCCATGCCCCATTCGCACTTCTTTTGAGGACGCCTCAGCCACTGGGCAATAAACCTAGTCCCCCTCCCGTGAGAGAGGTACTGCTTGATGCGAAAACTCCCTGAGGCTTGGGCTAATATTTAAAGAATACGAATCCCAGACAAAGATTAGAATTTGTCGTATTTACCATGGTGTTCACGTTACAACAGGATGTGACCCAAGAGCGATGTTTAAAGTGGGTTTAACAGACATACCGCACAAAAATTCCTAAGACCCCTCGACACGCAATAAACCCAGCCCTCTACCGAGGGAGAGGCTAGTACTGAAAGAATGAAAATCCTACCGAAAGGTTAGAATTTGTTTAGCCCCCAGCTGTATCAACTGTTATTTATAAGGTGGAGATTTGCATAGGAATACAACGCATAAAATATCTTATGTAAAAGGATAACATAAGATGAGTGGACATACATTTTTTATCATTTCCCCCCAAACCAATAAAGCCACTAAGATGTAAAGGTTTACTAAGTGTGAGAGAATATGAGAAATCGCAAACACTATTAAGTAAAAACGACAATAAAAGAACAGGAATGAAGAAATAATTGACATTTGAAGATCAAAATTGACTGGAAAGCAAGAAGACAGAAGAGAACTGATCAAGCGAAAAGTGTGAAAGAAGAAAATGTTACCATAAAACTTCTGGTTACATCTATCCATTTCAACTTTAAAATGATGAGACCATGCCACCAATCTAGTACAGCGCTTAAATTCATAAAGTCTATGTACCATAGAATAAAGTTCATCAGAACAATTACTATGAAAATATTTATAGAAAAGTCATAGGGAATGTCATAGGGAAGCTACGTTAAGACAAAATACCAGGTCAGGACCAAACTTTAACAGATATTAAAACATAAGTGGACACACATTGCT
>OZ038482.1:79283781-79301281 GCA_964036315.1 Acanthosepion esculentum | reverse complement strand
GATCTGAGGGAATTTTAAACTGAACCCTTTATTTAATACACGGTGTTAGATTGTTTTCGTTTTGCCGTCCTTGTCTCGGGATATCTCATCTAGTTCTTATTTAGAGTTATTAATAAATGCTTTCTGGCCCATTGAATTCGCAATTACTATGTCACCAAATCCACGAACCGCCACACACACACACACACGCGCACGCACACGCACACACACACACAGATAGATAGATAGATAGATAGATAGATAGATAGATAGATAGATAGATAGATAGATAGTGAGAGAAAGAGAGTATCGGGCAGCAGATCATGATTCAAACATATTGTTAAATATAACAGACAACGAATATCTATTATGTTTGATCAGGAGCCGTTCTAAGCTTCATAAAATTGCTTTAATTTCGGAAGAAAATAAAGGCAAGAAATTTCCAACATTTGGATATTATTTTTTATTATGCTGTTCCTTGATCTAAGCTTTCAGTTCACATGAATGATTATATGGACATTTATATAAAATTATTCACCATCAAAGATTATATTCTGTTATATTGACATAGAAAATTGCTATGTGGTGATAACGGTCGTAGAATAGCAGACGCAGGTGGTAAATTCATGATGCGGTTCTATGATCAAATATTGGACAGTTTTTGTCCAACAGTTGGATATTTGTTTATTGGTATATCAACCTCTGCGGGTTAATTAATGCCGAAATCTAAATAATTTGTACGCAATCTTATTTATTTACTTATTTATTAGATAATAATGGTTCTAGTCATAAAAGTATTACTAATTAACCCATAGATGGGGGAGAGGCGGATTTATACCTTTCACACGCGTATTTGCGCCTAAGTGGATATAACGAACCCAACGGGAATTGAAACTCAGCTCTCCGAATAAAAATTCCGAGCCATTTTCCATTACACCAGTTGCATATCGAAGTGTATCGCACCTGGTATTCCCAAGCGCTCACCCATGAAAGGTACTGACTAGGCTGAATGTTGCTTAACTTCGATTATCGTACGGGAACCGGTGTTTCAACGTTATGTAGCTGTTCGCTTATTATAAAATAAGGACAAATGTTTAATAAAATACATATAAAAAACAATAAAAATATATATGATAATAAGAATAATTAAACAATAATAATATTTTTAATAAGACAGATATAAAAAATAATAAGAATAAACGCAATGAAAATATATAACATAAAAATATATAACACATATAACATATAATATATAAAAATAAACATATATAGCATATAAAAATAAAATCAATAAAAAATACTGATTTTGTGATGTCAACGAACACTCGTTGTCACTTTCGTAATGCTCGTTGTAGTAGAGACTTTGTAATCGCAGATACAACTACAGTAACGCCGTTAAACAATACTGGTGTCAAACGCCTTCGAATATCACTCGCACTAATAATACTTGCTCGATAATACTCGCTCGGGAGTAAGTACCGTATAGGGATCTGTATGGAAAAATTGTGAATAGTGTAGAAACTAGCGGTCCGTATAGTAATAGAGTAGCGATAATATTTATTTGCAATAAAAATAGAAAATGTGGCACAATGCCAAAATGGTGAATGGGGAAAACGGACGGTCTTTTTCTGTCTTAACGTTAAACTTAGCTCGGCACAAAGACTGACCCAAACATACAACAATATTCCTTACACCATAACAACGCATTCTTACTTACCGTTCTCACTACATTCACCATAATGTCTCATGGTCTCCATGAAAGTACTAACAAGTCCCATTATGTACAACTGATTGTCTGTGGGGGGTGAGGAATAAAACAACACATTTAAAAATCTAACCCCAATGAATATTTACAAAAATGAACAAAAACTATATACAAGAAACTAAACAAAATAATGCTAGAAATAACCCCCCACCGCCACCACCACAATCACTAACTGTGACAGAAACATCAGTTCACTGGACGAAATCAATGCAGGACTTTAATATAATAATATAAGACATTCATTCATCCCAAACACTCACTCAACCACACACTCACTCAAACACAACAGCAAATACATTGCCCCCACCCGAAAAGAAAGGCACCCCTCATCTATCAGAGAGCTGACATCACTAACCACCTAATGAGGGAGGGGATGGGGAATTAAAAATAATAATAATAGGGACAGAATTTAAATGGGCCAATGAGCATAGGATAGATTAGCGATCAATCTAGGCGTCTCGCGACTTCCTGCATATATGTGTTTGCTCTATGGTCACGTGGTATACTTAATTCAATTATGGGATCGCCCGTGTTTGCTCACTGGGCGATCTATGTTCAAACTCAAGTGTTGGGAGCGACATTTTATCTATCTATAAAGGGCAGGATGTGTGTGTGGGGGGGGGTAACGAATGCACGGCCACAATTTTCGATGGATTTGCACCAAAATGTACATGCACATGCTCCAAGTTAGCGGAAAGGCCAAGACCGAATTTGCATTTCCCAACTTCCATCGATAGTGGAAATAATCGATTTTTTTTTCCTGCTTCTACGCTAGTTTTCATGTAGTTTGCGGCCATTTTCTACTGGCCAGAGTGAGAGTCTATAGCTGGCTGACACGAATAGGCAGGAAGATTCTATTGGCCAGCGTGAGAGCCAACAGCTGACTGACACGAATGTTAACTAGCATGCAAAAAAAATCGATAGCTGCATTCGTCACAAGTGGGAAAAATTTAAATCTGCATGGCACTTTACTCCAATTGGTTCATTCCCCTGCTTAAACTCAACGTTGATTCTGATTCCGCAGAAATGGGTTTGGTGTGAAAAAGTATTTGTTGTTAACATTCTTTTTTCATTCGGTTTTTCCGGTTACGAGTCCTTTTTTAAAGATGATCGTTTTGTGTTCATTTTGTTTATTTCTTTTTTTGTAACAGATTTAATGTTTAGTATAGAGCTTAGAAAAAATTCGCAGCGTGAGATAGGCAAGAAGTAAGGCATGCAGCAACACCAGCACGGCAAAGGGCGCTCCTTTAAAGGCAAGGAAAGGCAAAAATATTTTAAGTCAAATGATAACGATTGCTGTATGAGTCGTACGATTTTTGAATCAAGCACGGGCAACGCCGGGCCATGCTGCTAGTTCCTATATAACAATTAATAATGCACATCAATACAATAAATATAGATATAATAAGAAGTAATAAATAGATAGTAATTCTCATATTTAGGCTAACGATTACGGTTGATGGTGATAATGATAATGCGCTTATCATTTTGATGATATCCTAAATGGACGCTTCAGATATCTTGTTTATCTTTTCAGGATCAGTGATTGGACGAGTGAAATTTAATAACTGGAATGAAATAAAAAAGGTTCACGCCGAAAAGAGTTCGTACGTCCGTTATGATGCCAGCAGTGAGAATATTACGCTTTTAAAGAGGCTGGATGCTGACAAAAATTCAAATAAAATCACATTGCGAATTTATTGCGAAGCGAAAAAACCAAATACACGGAATGTAAGTATTTACAAAAATACAAATATATATCATTTTTCTTTTTCTTTTTTTATCTGCTCACAAATAAATTTCCATCAAATGATTACTTAAATTTTGCCGACGAATGGTCAAGTTTTCTAAACCAAAAGTAAATATTTGCCAGAGGAAAGCAAATTTTTGCCAACGATAAGTAATTTTTTGACCAAAGATAAGTAAATTTTTGCTAACGAAAGGTAGTATTTTCTAAGCCAAAAGTAAATTTTTGTTTGTGGAAAGTAATTTTTACCAACGAAAAGTGCTGTTTTCTCAACGAAAAGCAAATTTTACCAACGGAAAGTAAATTTTTGCCAACGAAAATTAATGTTTTCTAAACCAAAATAATATTTTGTCAGCTGAGAGTAAACTTTTACCAACGAAAATTAAAAATTTTACCAATGAAAAGTGTTGCTTTCTCAACGAAAAACAAATTTTACCAACGAAAATAAATTTTTGAAAAACGAAAGTTAGTGTCTGCTAAAACAAAAGTAAATTTTTGTCAGAGAAGAGTAAATTTTTACCAACGAAAAGTAAAATTTTTACCAACGAAAAGTGTTGTTTTCTCAACGAAAAGCAAATTTTACCAACGAAAATAAATTTTTGGAAAAAGGAAAGTTAGTGTCTGCTAAAACAAAAGTAAATTTTTGTCAGAGAAGAGTAAATTTTTACCAACGAAAAGTAAAATTTTTACCAACGAAAAGTGTTGTTTTCTCAACGAAAAGCAAATTTTACCAACGAAAATAAATTTTTGCCAACGAAAAGTAATAATTTCTAAGGCTTTCATTCGCTTTACCTGGTGATTTCTATTTTCATGCTGTTTATATTGTTAACTGTTCGATATCTGAATAGTCTATATAGAAAGGTTTCAACAATATAATTTAGATATGAACATAACGTTTAAAATTTCATGTATATATAGGGAAACTGAAAAGAGACATGTTCTTCCTACGTCTTGTTTCTTCAACCCCATACTGGTCTGTATATAGAGCCGCTGTAAAGATTAGTAACACATGGCCTGAACATCGCTCGAGTTGTGAAATTGTCAATACCGCTATTGATTAATTCGTCCAAATGAAATATCTATCTCTCCCTCTCTCTCTCTCTCTACACATACACACACACATACACACACACACGTAAATATAGATATATATATAATATACACATATATATATATATATATATATATATATATATATATATATATATATATATATATGTATATATATATATATGTGTGTGTGTGTAAATGTGTGTATGTTTGAGTGTGTATATGTGTGTGCGTGCTAATTTGGCTATAGATCAGTAAAATGTCTTGGTTAAGTCCGCTTTTTTTTTTACATATTTCGGACTATTTTCCTGGTTTCCGATTAAAGTTTTGATATAAATGTTTCGATGTCTAAGCACTGTCGCATTTCATTAGCCAATTTAAAAGATATATATATATATATAAGGCTCGAACACTTATATTCCATGGTTATAATTTATTAAATGGAAATCACGATGCACTTCATCAGACCTACAATTTCAAAAAGAAATCGGAAAATATTTTCCTATTTCTTTTTGAATTTGTAGGTCTGAAGAATTGGATCGTGATTACAATTCCAGTGTAATAAATTATAATCATGGAATATTAGTGTTTGAGCCTTTTATATTATATTTTTGCTCTGTCCTGGACATTGAACTCTACCTGGATTCTATCCTCTTGGAAATGTATATATATATATATTGACCACTAATATTATATATATATATATATATATATATATATATATATATATATATATATATATATAGCGAGAGAGAGGGAGAGTTTTTTGTTTCTGTTTCAATTTTGTTATATATCGTTCGACTCTTAGTACTTTGATGACAATGCTCTTGTTATTGTATAGATAACTAGTGATTCTTGAATAAGATAGACTTCCAAATGCACTTATCTGAAGCGAGCTCCAATGAAGAATACGAAACGCAACAAAAGATAAAACCGGATTTCTAACGATTATTCGAAGTAATATGTACTGATGTCACCTTGCTTTATCTCAAGGTTTCACGAAAAAAAAGGTGGTAAAAATGTTTGCGTGGCGTCAATCATACCTTGAGAACAAATTCCCGTCTAAAAAGCCGATGGGAAAATTCTGCTATCTGAATTACATGACCGACCCCCGTGAAGTCCAGAATATAAATAAATTATCTTAAAAACGTAATTGACAATCTTGTTCGCTCTAGAGGAATTTATTTAGTTTCATTTCGTCTGACACTAGGTTCCAGGTCATCAGTAGTAATGTCTTAATAGATTAGGTAGGTAAACCTTACCCTATGGTAAGGCCCTTTGGGTATTCACTAATCTTGTCTGTCATAATATCACAATTATCGAGGTTCCTCTTGAGGATAAAATACACGATTCAGTCGTAATGATTTGTTAAACGATCGTATTCATCAATAACCCACAGCGTGATTCCCTTTGTTTGCTGTACCCATGATTGCTGAAACGTTTTCGCTTCAACTAAGAACAGATTCCAAAAGAAATTCCCCATGTGTTAAGAAGTTGGTCGGAATATAAAGTCTTCGCCAATAAGCTTTTGTGATAAGCTTAAGTTAGGCTTGGTATAAAGACACAAGCAGTGAGGATCGAATCCTACCCGCCGCCGTCATGATCTGCGGCAATTAAACTCCGTTTCGTAAGTGAAACAATCGATAGTCGTTTTTTTTAAGCATTTTTATTATTTTCGATAGTAACAATAAATAATAGATTATTGCTTAAATAACCCGAACCAAAACTTCTATGAATTTGCCTAATCACTGTTATGGGCCATGTCAGTTCGGGACGTAGCCTATAATGGCTCTCCAAATCTTTCTATCGTTTATATCTCTAAGCAATGTATTCTCCCTAACCCACTATACCTCTCAGTCCCTGTTTTGTTATTCATTTGCACAATCTCTCTCTCTCTCTCTCTCTCTCTCTCTCTCTCTCTCTCTCTCTCTCTCTCTCTCTCTCTCTCTCGATAAATTACTCGATGTTTCGCTTTGCTCCTCTCATCCTCAGTTATGAAAATTAAATTCTAAATGCGTGTCTATCGTCTCTTTATTCGAATTAGAAGCGTACCTATTGACCCTTTTCCTAACTGCGTGCCTATCGTCTCTTTATTCGAATTAGAAGTGTACCTATTGACCCTTTTCCTAACTGCATGTCTATCGTCTCTTTATTCGAATTACAAGTGTACCTATTGACCCTTTTCCTTAAAACTTCCTCGATGTTCCTATTTTTCGCCCATGGTATTCTTAGCATCCGTTCTGTAGAAACGTATTTCTGTTGCATCAAGTCTCCTCTTCGCCTCTGAGGAAATTGCCCAGTCTTATTACAGGACGATTAATACCAAACCGCATTTCAGCATTATTGTCTTTGTAGCGAAGATTTCTTGTTTCTTAATACTTTGCTTAGCATTTGGAACTGATTAGTACCCCCATTGGGAATTTATGCATGTGTTACCATATGACGTACTAAATTAAGCTTATTACCACATCAGCGCGTCCCAGAATACGCCGACTGCCTCACCTACAGAGAGGTAAGACTCTCCTAAAAGGGTGGATGATTGATAACACGGGTATGGGCGGCCAATATCAACGGAATCAAGTATAAACTCGACCTATTCTACCAATAGACTTAAGGATAAACACGTCATAGACTCAAGTATGCACACGACACAATACTACCTATAGTCTCAAGTATAAACACCACTCATATCAACGTATAGACTTAAGTATAATCACGATTTATGTATTCCTATGGCTCAAGAACAAACATGATCTATATATACCTATAGACTGAAGTATAAGAAAAAATCAGATTTCGCCATTCCAATATTTGTTGTTTTTATCTACCTATAGACTTAAGTATAAACACAACATATATATACCTATAGCCTCAGGTATAAACACCACCTCTATCTTCCTATGGCGCAAGAATATACAAAAACAGATTTCGCCATTATCCTTCTTAATTAATGGGATGGGCAATGATCATTATTTTCATTATTTACAAATGGACTCTTGTCCTCATTTTTTTGCTGTTATCACAACATTTCGGTTTTGCTCATATGTAGTGCTTCTCAGCTATGGTACTACTTTTCTTGCTGCTTGTATAGTGTAAACATGATGTATGTCGCTATATGCACGAGGCATTAAAATTATTATTTACAGTATATACAGTCGGAATAATTTATAGTTAGCACCACAAGGTTATGGTTATTTTGCCTTTCAACTTTCTTCCGGTGTCTACCAATCCGAGTAATCTATAGGGAATTCTGAACCGAACCCTTTATTAAATCTACGGCGGTAGGTAGTTCTCTTTATCTCGTCTTGTTTCTTTTTAGGTATTGCTCGTCCTGTTTTCAGTTGAATCAATATCAGTGCTACTCGGCCCAAACTCATTAGTTTAAGAAAATGCTAGAAAATTTTACATCACATAAATAGATGTATTACTTTTTCTTTTGTTTTGTTTTGCTTTCTTTTGTTTCTTTTTTTGTTTGTTTTTTTTTTTTGTTTTATTTTATTTTTTATGTATTTATTTATTTATTGTAATTTGTTTTAAAATATCTAGGTTGAAATCAATTGCCTTTATTCTTTTCATACTTACTGATTGCAGGATAGATCGAGAATTGGAAAGCGTGTAAGTCTTTTGTGCGCACTTGTAAATACGACACACTACTGCCAGTAGTAGAACGGCATCTTCGTCATATCGCTTTTGTCATTGTTTTATTGCTTCCCTTTTTGCTAATTAGTTCAATTTCAGTAAACCGAAAGCACATACTTAGTTTTCATTACGCAAAAGCACTAGTGTGAAATTCACATTTGCTACTTTTTTTATTCGTACACTTTTCACTGAAATTTGTTTCCCGGAAAAAAAAATCTATTTGACCGAAAGCTGACACAGGTTTAGAACCTTGGAGGAACCAATACGGACTATCAACAATTAAGTAGTCTGTAAAAATACCCTACTTGACCGAGGATCAGGCTGAGTTCAAAGCGCCTATATATGTTATTTTTATCTGCTGTGTACCTATGTTGACGAAGGGACATCAGCGCAATACTTTTGTTTTCGGACAATGAGATGAGTCTAATCCAGGGGATTCCAAAATTTCCGCAACACTTTCTTCATTGTCCCAGATCATAAGATCTCGACTCCGCCAACACACTGGTCACAAAGACTGTTAATTTTTTTACTTTGGCCATTTTGTGCACGTATTGGCATCCCCACGTGACAAGGCCGTGTTTCAAATCCGAACACCGTAGAGGGGAGTAAATAACCGATTACCTCCTTAAAAGTCACTCTTCTGGAAGTACTTATTTATGCGTATGTGTTTTTTCTCGTGGATGTGTTTTTTTTTTAATCATTTCCCCCCCAAGCAATGCAATAAAGCCACTCAGACGCAAAAGGGTGTTAAAGAATATTCGAAAAAATACTGTTAAAGATGATAGAACAGTAAAAGAACAAGAATTAAGAAGACAGAAGATAGCAGTTGTCTCTGCATTTAAATTTTTGAACATCAAAGTGAACTGGGAAGCAAGAAGCCGGAAGAGAGTTCCACACGCTAGAGATCGGATAGAAACTGTTAACATGGAACCTACGGTTACATCTAGCTATTTCAACTGTAAAATGATTAGAAATTTCCGCCAATCTAGTACTGCGCTTAGATTCATAAAGTCTAGGTACCATTGAGGAAAATTCACCGGAACAACTGCCATGAAGGAAAAAGTACAGGGAAATTACATTAGAGCGGTGGGAAACTGACTGAAGCCGAGATGCCACGCCAGGACAATTAATACTGCAGATTCTTTTGGGAATATTCTCAAGAATCTCTAAATGTATGCCAGGATTACCAGACCATATATGGCAGCAATATTCAAAGCCTGGCCGAATTGCAGACTTATAAATGTGTAATATAGATTCTGAAGAGAAAAAAAATGTCTACCACGACTCAATGAACCAAGTTTATGTGGGAGGAAAAAAATTAACTACAAATATAGAGTTGGAACGGTATTTACTAAAAATAAAATGTCAAATCCAACAGGTTCTAAATTAATAAATGATGCAATTATTCCTACCCTATGTGAGATAAAAATCTCTTCCACAGGGTTCCATAAGGCATGTGAACCTCCTTTCATTTCAAACTCTGAACCATTAACAAAATAAATGCTATTCTTTTTATCTCTCAACTTTTACCTTCTTTCCATGAAAATCACCAATAATGGTCACCCGTAAGTTTTTCGGCCATATAACGTTGAAATCTATCCCATAGCCACAGCATGTAAAACGCAAGTTAATTTCAAACTTCAGACCTCTAAGTAAAATATAATTTTTATTAAAAGACCCACTAAATTCGTTGGATTTATTATGTACCGATTTTTTTTTATTGTTTTTGACATAAACAAACATATTTAGTATGTAATGAACTTTCTCCATTTTACACCTTCTTTACAATAAAATATAGCTGTCAGGTCATCATAGCGACGTGATGGCACTTCGACGTGGTGTAACAGCAAGCTTCTCTCGCTAGAACAACAACTGTATAGTGAGTTCGATCCTCACTAGGTGTCCCATACTTTCTACTTACTAGTGCCGCATCTAAGTTACGCTTAGAAAATCACCATTTTATCGTCGTGACACTGAAATCGGTTCCATAATAACAGCCAGGACCGCATTTAGTTAAAGAGAGGCCCTAGGCTATTTCACTTGTGAGGCCCCTCCAAATCCGCCATTCTCGCGAGTAGAGGAAGATGGAAGAGTGTTAAATTAAACAATTTGAGTAAAATCGAAGATGATGACGGTTGTTTAAAATTCCAGAGTTGACAATTCCTCTTGTAACGCACAAATAAATTTATTGTTAAATACAGTATGTGATCGAAAAAATGCATGAATGTTAAAATTTTTAAAAATCTATAAAGAAATCAATGATTTATCGGCTTAAGACAGAATTATTCTGAAATGAATTGTAAGGAAAATTACCGGAGGGTTGTTTAGTGTCTACGATGCATTATAACAGCATGTGTAAGAAAGGCCTATGACAGTATAAAAAATATTAGGCACCTTAGCTGGAGGCCGCTTAGATTTTGAGGCCCTAGGCTTCAGTTTGCTAAGCCAATAGGTAAATCCTAAACTGGTAACAGCATATTAACCCACGTTTATTTCAAACTTTAGACGGTTAAAAAATAGCATTTTGATTGGAGGCCAACTAAGTTTGTACCGGTTTATAAGTAACCGTAAAAGGTTGTTTTTTTTTGTTTAGTTTACAACGTAAGCAAGTTATTTAGTCTTCACAGGACATTCATCATAAGTGTTATTTTTATGTTTGAATCGCATTCTTGCTTGTTTTAGAATATAAAAAAAAACACTATTACCCAAATATGTTGCTTTTTATCACTAATGTTAGAATAATTGTGGAGAAAATATGCTAATTTTCACTCCTTAACAAAATACGGGATGAGACAACAGCCGTCACAACAGAATTAAAGCGATCCTCTTGAATAAAGTTAAAAGTAAAAACTTCTTATGTGATGCAACAATCAACAAAGAAGAAATATTCTGGCCAACTCAATAAATAATCTACTAATATGAAATTCGTAAGTATTTAATTTAATCAACAGAAAAACGCAGAAATACATGATATTATCTCGTCTACGCTTTATTGTGAATAGCAATATTGGACATGTCGTTCTTATATTAGGTGGTTGAAACAAAAAAGGACCCTTATACTTTATATCATAAAGAGGCAGTTGAAATTTATAGGGTACATAATGAGGAAAGAGGACTTGGAAAATCTGATACACACAGGACATTGAAGGTATGAAGGACAGGGGAAAACAGCTCATAGCCTACCTAACGAGCTTGTGGGAATGATGAACAGAACAGGGATTAGGAGGGTCGACAAAAAGACAAAATTTACGGAGAACTACAAAAGACAGGAAATTGTGGAGAGACATAAACGCCAACGTACTGAAGGGACACAGTCACACAGAAAAGGAAGACAATTAGGTTATTAGAAATTTTGCCATGCAATGTTAGAGAAATCTTAGACGTGTCTGCGAAGTTAATGCAGCTTCGTATCGCTTTTGCAAATCAGTTGTAACATCACTTAAAAGGTAGAGAGATATTTCCGTGGCGAAGAAAAATGGTTTTAAGATGAGCTGACAGTTTGTTATTAATCTTTTCTTTCATGAAACACGATGAATTCTTATAATACATCCCATTTTTATTTGCTTACGGCCATATCACGTTGAAACACCGGTTCTCGCAAGAACACTGACGTTGAGCACCTCTTGGAAATACCAGGTGATATAAGTTTGAATATTCGTGGGGTGTAAGGAATACCGGCTGGGAATTGGAAATCGGTGAGCCAAGTTCCAGTTCCCGACGAGTTCATTATATCCACTTACGACGTGTAAATTCTCAACAGCAAGCAATCTAGTACTTCTGTCCCCCAAATATGGGTTAATTAGTAGGATTTGTATCAATAAATCATTATTATCGCAAAAAAAATTATTATAATCGAAAAATATTTTCTTGTTTTAAATAACCTACGCCGTAAAGTACACTAAGCCTCATTAATAAACTTATTGGTAAGCCGTAAAATACAAACCAGTCAATTAATAAACCATTTTTATCCGTCCTGAAAAGGATGTTTTGACTCAAACAAGAAGGAAATAGAAGTGGTATCCATAATAAGGATTTATTTCATTATTTCATTATTTCATTATTATTATCATTGTTGTTGTTGTTATTTTAGATAACACAGAAATATTTCATTTATATCTATAATTAGGAATATAGTATTCAATTATTCCATTAATTCCGGAGATTGTTGACGTGATGAAGAAACAAGTTAAATTAGCTGCTGGGATTTAGAAAGTGGAAACTACAACAGAACACACAACCCCCACCCCCCATCGCAGTACCGGTTTGACTCACAACATCCTGTTTCGTCGAAAGATTGACTCAGCTGCACCTAGGATGCACGGCAGAGGTAGATATAAAAAAGCTCCGCTCTACCGGTAAGAAGGCAGTCACTGAGACATCACACACAAGAATGTACGGACCAAGTTTAGAACAAAAAGGCTTGGGGCCGCTCTCCTACATTGGCCGACATTAACGGACAAGGACAGGCGTTGAATAAAATATAATGTTAAATATGAAATTAAAAGTCGTGTTATCATTACTCTAACGACATAAAAATAGTATTAACAGTGAGGATTGTGAATTGTTGAGAAAAAAAAAGCTTCTTGATTATGGCTGAATATGTAAATATACAAATGTTAATTCAGTTTTTGTTTTCTTATTCTGAATTCGGACATTGGCTATGGGGGTTTTGATGAATTTACAAAATACATTTTATTTCTTTGATCACTTTTCGCTTAAAATGTCCACAGCTAGTACAAAAATATCATTATTATTTCTGCACAAAAATGTCACCCAAATTCAATCCTTTTATATATATATATATATATATATATATATATATATATATATATATATATATAAAAAGCACACGCACACACACACACACATATATATTTTATCTTTATACGTTATTTTTATAGATACAAATATTTATGTAAATGCTGTTTTTTTAATTAAACCGTATTAACTACATTTCAGTCAGTTATGTGCCATGCGTGATACACGCTTAGGCGATCATGCATCTTTCGATACATGATTAACGAGGCAGATTATTTCCCACAGTAGGTTGCCATTTCTTTCTGCAGTAGACCAGTTGCTATCCAAGGCTATAGAACCCGGTCTGTCCTGCTATTTACCCATAGGTTGGAGGAGAAGAAGAGGATTCATACCTTTCCCAACGATTTTAGTACACGTAAGTGAATGTAATGGATCTGTCTGGAATTCGAACATGGCTCTCCGATTTATCAATCCAAGCCGCTATCCATTACTCCACCGTTTCCCTACATTTATCGGCCTGAATGTCCGAGAAATCTCATAAAAGTATGTGTCCCCTGATAGGAATCGGGCCTGTATCCTACACGGAATCGTCATGTATTTAATTTTTGGAAAGATGAAGAAGTCGCGAAAAAGCGAGTTCTTGGTAATATCATTGCTGTCGATCCTGGAGAATATTGCATTTGACCAAAAACTATTGATGGAACCCCTGTGATGTGGTAAGCCGGGCACACTCTACACATTTTCCTTTAAAGCACGGCTATGAACAAGAGAACGATATAATTTTGTATAAGTTTGCATACGCGACAGTGTTCAATATCTTTCTGTGCCAAGCAGCCTCACTCTGCGTACTTTAACTTCATTTGCATATCAATAGTCCTGATAATTTTTATCAAACCTCATACACACAGACTCGCACACACACACGCACGCCCCCCCCCCCACATATATATATATATATATATATATATATATATATATATATATATATATATATATATATATATATACGGTATTACGATTGTCGTCCACCAAGAGTTTGCTTGATCTTCACCACCTTTTTATAAAGAAAATAATTCGATTTAAATACAAAAGATAAATCATATTCTGGGAAATATTTTATAAAAAAATAAGCTTATCTCACTATTTAATTATGATAGATAGATAGATAGATAGATAGATAGATAGATCGAAAATTGTTAAATGAATAGAGCGCAAGAAAGAATTGCTGAAGCACTTAACACATTCCTTCAATATGTCAGGAGACGTTTATTACTGGATTCCGAAAAAAATATCCTATATACAGTACAATTATCCCCCTGCCGGGTGGTTAGCTGTATCCTTCGCAAAGGATTTAATTCAAAAGCGGAAACAAAACTCTCAATACACTGCTACTTATAAAGAATGGAAGCGTGTATGCATCAGGTACATTTTAAATTGCATTTTCACTATTCTGTAATATTTTATAGCTTTCCTCATATGTAAAAACAATATAACTGCTAAAATACAGCTCAATCTATACAATAGCTATCTCTCTCTCTCTCTCTCTCTCTCTCTCTCTCTCTCTCTCTCTCTCTCTCTCTCTCTCTCTCTCTGCTCCACGATATGTAAAAGCAGAAATAAAGCTATATAGAGAAAGTCGGTGATGGCTACTTTTATTAACGTTTTCTATGGAATGGTTGAATCAGGACAACGTTTTAAAATTTAGCTAGCAATTTGCAAAATGAATGAACCAAATTTTTGAGGCACGAAGTTTGATTTGCAAACGTTGCTGTCAGAAAGCATTTTTTTTTTTAAATTTAAAGATTTTTAATATTTCCCTTACAAACCAGTTTCAACATTTCTATCATAAACCAATTTTTAAGCTTTGCGTTAGAAAGAATTTCTGTTAGAAGTTATTTTTAACGTCTCTATTCGAAACCATCTTAACGTCTCTCTTAGGAAGCAGTTTTAATGTTTCTGCAAGAAAATACTTCCAATAATTCTATTAGAAACTAGTTTTGAGGATTATGTTACAAGATACTTTTAACTTTTCTTTCAGAAACCAGTTCCAACGTTTCTTTTCTTTTGGGTAGTAAATACTTCGCTGCATTTCAAAACCAATTTAAATTCTCTGGAAGAAGGTTTCGTTTTGGAATCAATAACATTCACTGATTTCAGCCCCATTTTTAGCCATCCCTCCTCACAATGGAATTCTCTTTATCAAAAAATCTTCAAAAATAAAATATACTTATCTGAAAAATTATTTGAGGAATGTTAGCTGATTTAAAGTTTAATTAATCTTATTTGAAGGTACTCTAACCTTAAAGTATAGCAGAAAGGTATTTTAACACGGCGATACTGTTTTATTTTATGCGTTGTCGTGTTAACAGCTTGAATGACAGACAGAAGTTTACCTAAAGTTTTCTACGGCATATATCTATAACATTTACTTGAGGAATATAACGCGAGCACTATTTTGATATAATTTTTTCATCTACGTAGTAATATGAAAAATTTTGAATATATTCTCCGAAATCTAATGTTTTATTGAATTTTAGGTATTTTAGTTTTATATTTATTATAGTTATCCTTCTTATTTTCTGATAATGTCGTGTAGTTTTAAAAAATCGGCACGTTTATAAACAAAAAATAACCTTCAAAATACTTTTAAAAACATTGGTGTTCGATAAATTGTACTAAGCTTTTCCGTTTATGATTAGTAAATATAGTTTTTACTTAATATCACCTAACCAGCAGGAAATGAAGCAGAAATTTAAAAGATTTAAAACTTTCTAAATTAATCTAATTAAAAATTAAAAAGGATGAAAACAATTCTTGTAAACATTCATTATTCATCGAATTAGTTTTCTTAAGTCAATAGTGTCCATAATATATTATATTCATGAAACCAATTAAAAACTTTTCTAATTTAATATTCTCTTAGATTTAGTGCATTATTCATTTTACCATCCAAAAGCCTAAATCGTATTGGCTTCAGATTCCAGTGACTATGGTATTGGACCGATAATTCTACATTAATATAATAACGGTAACATGAAAGCCGTCGCACATGCTTCGCGTTCTCTGGTAATTTATGAAAAAAAACTACAGCCAGAATGAAACAGAGTCGTTGACAATAATATTTGCAGTGAAAAATTTCACAAATTTATACACGGAAGGAGGTTCGTTTACAGACGGACCACCGACCTCTATTATCAATTATTGTTCGAAAAAAGAAATTCCTATGCATACAGTGAGAGAATTACAACTCTGGGGTACTATCTTATTAAATTACGATTTCAAGATGGAATATCAACAGTCACAAAAATTAGGACATGCTGATGGTTTATCAAGAATGATACCAAAAAAATACTGAACCGTTTAAGGACACTGTTATTGCAGCATTAAAAAGTGAAATAGAAATTTAAAAATATATTATGCAATGTATTACGCGGACTACCAGTTACCCTGGAAGAAATAAAAGTAAAAGCAGACACGACATGTTTATTTCGAAGATAAAAACGACTAAAAGAAAGTAAGAAAGATAAACGATTTTTAGAACGCAATCTATACTTGAACACTTACTCGCTATGTGACGGAGTACTGATGTTTGCACTAAGAGTAGTAATACCTAACATATTACAAAGGCGGATATTAAATGAATTTGATAGTCGACATCTGGGAATTACAAGGATGAAATGTCTTATAAGAAACTATGTATATTGTACCAAAATGGATCAAGACATTGAAAAATTACTAAAAGCCTGCAGAGATTGTGATCTGACAAAAAAATCACCTACCACGAAATTACAAACTTGGCGAAAAACAGATACTCCGTGGTGACGACTGTATATAGATTTCGAAGGTTAAATAAACGGATCAAATTATGATGTGGTGAATGACAGCTTTACGAAGTGGCCTGAAATTTGTAAATGCAAAAAAACAACTTCCACGGTGACAGTGAATTTTTACACGAATGGTTTTCAAGACATGGCTTCTGGATGCTATAGTCTCGCATAATGGTACACAATTCACTGCTTACGAATTTTGTAAAATGTTCTTGGTTGAACATACTATTAGCCTGTCGTATCATCCAAGGTCAAATGGACAAGCTGAACGGCTTGTGGACACGAGAGCTTTGAATAAAAGCAAGTAATGAAAAAATGAGCGAAGAGACACTACAAAAATTCTTGAGAGTGTACCAGATAACACCGAATCTCAATACACCGACAGGCATGTCACCGGCAGAACTGATGCTCGTAAGGAAAATGAAATTTGTATTCGAAAAGTTGTTACTAGGTTAAAAAAGAATAAGAACGGATAACCAAATGGACGCAAACATTTTCAAAATTGGCAAAAAGCTTTTTTCAGAGTATATAAAAACGGGAAAGTAATGTGGGAAGACTGCATAATAAGGTCACAAATTGGAAAAATGGTGAAAGGAGAAAATGGAAACAGTTAAAGAAAAGGTTTACTGAAAATAGTTCCGTAAGAAAGGAAGAACTGTATGATATTTTGACGTTCCAACACCCCAATGATTCGTTGAACGTACAATGATGGTTACTAGAAAAAGGAAACATACA
>OZ038482.1:79263781-79278781 GCA_964036315.1 Acanthosepion esculentum | reverse complement strand
CTCTCTGATGTACAATTATCTATTACACCACGTGCGCATCCAAGCTTACAGCACCTGGTATTCCCAAGCAGTGACCCATCTACGTACTGACCAGGTTCGACTTTCTTTAACTTCGGTGACCATATAGATACCGTAGTTTCAACGTGATATGGCTGTAAACACCATTAAACGCTGCCATCAGTCGGTCCAGTTGAAAACATTAGTTATATGAATTCAGCGTCTGATTTTGCAGGTGGAACTCTTAATACACGATCCCCTTTCCAATTCGCCCGGATGCACATATTAAGGGGGAGGCCTGTTTTCCTTTATGTTTCTTGTCGCAGCTGCAGGGAATGGCGTACATACGATCCTTAATGATATTCTCCTCTATGGGGGGTCATACTCGGAAGCGATGTCAGCATTTTGCATGGGTAACAGAGGCTCTTCATTTTTCTCGGGACATTATCCGCTCCACATTGTTGTAAAGCTGATCATCTGTCTTGTGCTTATATTATAAATGAAATCAACAGTAAAATTTTGAGACCTAACTGACAATTTAGTACTATACTTAAATTCCTTGAAATGATGAGACAAAGTGCAAAGGCTTATAAATGTCGTGTTTTACCGACGCATGTTGGTCTCGGTTTCAACCGGTTGGTTACTTTTTGTCTGTTTTGTTCGGATACTATTATAAATGCTACAAACATATACATGCATATAGGCACTGTGCATACTACCCCCGAGTCCAGAGGTGGGGAACCGATCAGGGGCCCCTGGCAGTGTTTTGTGACCATCGCTATCTTATAAACATTTGCTTTTTTCTACCGACATTTATATACGTTACAAATTAAACTAAGCGCAACTGACTATTAAAGGATGAAACATTTTCGCGGTTTATGACGTCATTCTAGGTTGTATTCTGTCCAGATCTGTGAAGAAAACCTATACAAAACCTGACTATTTTTTACCGATAATGTTGAATGCCTTAAATTATTCAACTTTTCAGCACAAGAAAAATCTCAAGGTGACGGCAAAAATTGCCGCAAAACATTGATGATCTATTATGTAGAGTCTATAATTTGTATTTGGAAAAGTGAGGTGTAATAGTGGGGGGGAGTATCACAGATTCGGGGCGGGGCTTATCATAGATTCAGTGAGGGTCCCTTGCACGGGCCATATATATATATATATATATATATATATATATATATATATATATAGTGTATATTTCGGCAGCAATTTTTCATTAATGCATGTTTCATTAAATAATATAGACAATTTTTGTCTATTTATTTTAAGTAAGTTCCTTTCGTATTGTCTGATAAGCTTAATCACATTATCGTTGAAAGACGAAAGGAAAACACCAAATTGGCACATGTTTGAATCCAATCAAAGCTTTCGGCTTACATAAAACATTATCAAAGATATATATATATATTTGTCATCCACAGACAGACTGTTTCGCTGTTTCACAGCTCATCAGTGTGGCTAGACGTCCGGTTGCCTCTAGCTAGGATCGAAACCCGACTGAATTGGCGTCAGTCGGAACTTCTACCACTAAGCCGTTGGATCACGGCAGGGATGAAGGTGAATTTTAGCGTGTTTATTTTTAGATTTAGATAAACACACAGTGACTGACAGTGACTCAATTCTGCCGAAGAGTCATGCAATATTAGCTTAAATAGTCACTGTTTACAAACTCACACCTCAAACCAAAGAGCTCAACCGAAATTAATTTTTCAGGAGCCAATATATATATATATATACAATAAATAAATCTTCCTTCAGGTCAACCACGAGAAGACGGGAAAGGATATATTGTATTGCGTAACTGTTACAACCCGAGATTGTCGAAATACTTGTGCTGAGACCGAACACAAGTGTCACCGATGGATAACGACTGATTGCCTCATCCACTTCACAGATCTCCAGATATAAGTACAAAATGAGCTTTTTATCCGTTTTGGAGCTATATCCCGTGATTGAATCTAATAAATGCCCCGTCAAGTATTATTGATCAATCTAACATAACTATTATAATTTCTAGTTCTCCACATAGTCTATAGACATACCCCATCCCTAGTTGAATGATGGATGCCACAAAATACCCCCATCTCTGTTTATCCTTGTGCCAGAATGCGCTAAGTTTAATCTCTCTCAGAAGTAAGAAATATTCCTTGCAAAATGAGTGATCATGCAATTTTGTAAAAAGGCAGTCTAGCGTTATATTGAACGAAACGAAAACTTCACGCTTGACTGAATATGACAAGCGAGGCTTATAAAGAGAAGGCTTTAGAAGCAGAAACCCGCACTTGGCTTAAAATTTGGTTTTCTGTTTGATTCGTTTCCATTCTGAACAGGAGAACGCAAACCCAGTGGCATGTAGCGAAGCGAGGAGCGCTGTTATTTTATGTAAAATAAAAAGAAGAGATATTTTATTTGCAAGATGAGAATTGACCCAGACGTATACAAATGTCAACGTTGTAAATCATAAGCCGTTTTTCTTTTTCAAGTGCAAATGTTCCTACATTTACTTTTTCTGCGACTGTGACGCATAAAATACTGGCTATTACTTTATCATTGTTGGTTTTGACACTGTTTCCTTTTTTTCTTTTGCTAATCCATTCTCCAAACTTTTTTCTCTATTGTCTTCGGTTCTGGCGTTACCTTTTCATTATTCTACTTATTACTTAGAGTTCTACGTTTAATTTCGTCTTTATAGATTTTTCTTACTTCTTAAATTTTAACCAGGTCTAAGGCAAAATAATGTTCGAGAAAATTATTGACACTACTTACATTATTCAGACTGTTGTTCTCTTTATTGTCATATTCACGACGTTTCGGCCGTTGCGCTCCGCCAGTCTTCAGATGATATACGTTTGAATTTCGGACCAAACTTTTTATTTAGTCAACGGGGATAGAGTCTTCTAATTCTACGTACAATGTTTTATTTAAGTTTCAGCTTTTAATAACTCAACTTTTGGGTCAAGTCACTTTTTGGATAGCTTTTATCCACTATGTCAGTGTGTAAATTTGGAGAATTATAAATCTAAGTTCTCAGTTATATGTTTTTAACAGAGCTCATATTACAATTTTAAGCTATTGTTATTTTTCTCTTACTAATTATCATATTATATTCACGTATTCTATGCTTGGCCGGCTTAGGAGATTTTTCTGGCTAAGTATATATACTGATTTCTTAATTTTTCGTATTTTCCAGTGATGTTCTCAACTTCATCCCACAGAGGCCAGCGATCTCTCGTTTCCCTCCCTATATATTCAGCCATGCCTGATTTTTCTATTTACCCTCAGTTACAGCTTTACCGGGTTCCTGCATTCTTATATTAAGGGGGAGGCCTGTTTTTCCTTTATATTTCTTGTCGCAGCTGCAGGGAATGGCGTACATACGATCCTTAATGATGTTCCCATTCTATGGGTGGTCTTACTCGGAAGCGATGTCAGCGTAGTGTTGAACCACTCTTGAAGGTGTCGGATGAAGTTGAAATAATTTTCGAATTTGTTTCGAGAAATATATGATCAGAAGGCACTGTTCAATCTTTACTTAATTGGCAAGGCTACTGCGTAGCCGAGTCGGTTAAGGCACGTCGGATCTAAGAAGGCTTCTCTCTATCCAGAGGTACCTAGGTTCGAATTCTGTCACATAGTGTATATTTTTTTTCTTTAATATGATTTCTTTAATATGATTTCTCAAATATTCAGACCGGTAGACAAAAATAAATATACTATTTAATAAATAAACGAGTATCCAGTAAAAACAACGTTTAAAGTGTTTCATATGTTATTCTGATAAATCTCCTTATTTTTGCTGTTATTATTTCAACAATATACAGATGATGAGGTCAGTATATTCGCCAGGTTTCTGTAATGAATTGAAATTAAACACGTTCCTTACCACATTTATATTTCATCCTACTTTTTCACATTTGTGGCTCTTGATACAACATTTCAAAGGATATACACTTTGACCTTCCCATATTCTGTATCAATGAACATATGCACCAGCCCATCATGCAGTTCGTTGTTTTTTTCTTTCCATCAACTATTCAGTTTCTGTCGCACGCCGCGGTTTAATTTCCGTTTGCGACGCTGTGAACAAAAACTGGACAAGGTCCCGTGTACGATGAACAAATAAAATTAAGACGAGATATCGGGGGGAGAAAAGTCTCGGCTATGGACGTCTCGACTTACCATATTTTCCGACTTACAAGACACTGCGGCTTGGAAGACGCACCCTAATATTGGAAAGAAATTTCTAAGCAAAAAAAAAATATATCATTCTTCTGCAACAACGCATTCACCGTGCGTCCCTCACATACTGGCGCCACGTATTATTTACAATAATCACTCGTCCGATTTTAACACTAGTCAAGAGCAAAAGGCTCCTGTTGCTGCTAGTAAACAGCATGTTTAAGCTTGTGGCTCGGCTGCAGGAAGGTTTATAGTCTTGGAAATATTTGTAACAGCTGAGGTTACAGCATATAAAAGGCTGAATTGGATAACATTATAGTGTAATGACTCAACATACAAATCTACGTGCCTATCAGTCAAGCCAATTAAGTCACCGTCCAAGCTTACTTGAGCCTCGGTGTATTTTTCAGTGTATTTTTAGGAAAAAATAGTGCGCCTTGTCAACCGGAAAATACGGTTGGCTTTGATGAGACAGACAAGAGGTCTGTTGGTTTCTATAAACAGGGTTCTTTATTTATGGGTCAGTTCAACTGGCACTACTTGAGGTAGGTAACACTTGGAACATATTTTCTGCAACTTTCATCTTCTCACAACGGACTAAAGAACCAGATCTTCCCTTCGGCTGGCCCGGACTCACCCTCCGACACTGCATCTTGGCTCTGTCGCTGACTGCCCTTGAATGTGATTTTATAGATTCCTTACCTTCCGGCCCTCTGTTACTTGATCCAATTTTTTTTTAATTATTTATTTTATTTCCTTTTCCGTATTTTCGGATAGTAGGTGATTATTTTGTAACTCTCACATCTCGATTTTACTGTTGGATGTCATAAAACAACTTTTCGTTTGAGGTGCAGATAAAAGGGTTTACAGTCCACTTGACCACGTCCGTGTCCTAACCAATCCAGCGGGTAATCATTGTGCCACATCCTCTTCTGATATGAAATCTTATCTTTTTTTGGACTATGGTCTTAATTTTAGTTTGCTTGACCATTATGTTTCTGTTGATATATTCATCGGTCTTTATTTGGGTTCATGGTTTTTCTTGTGCTTTTTTATGTGTAAAGCTTCTTGTGTCTTTGGTGTCAAAATCGCTAACGTCACTCATAGCAGGAATCAACAAAAATGTCGATTCTTTGATGAGGATAAGAGATCTATGACCTCGTCTCTTCCGACTTTAACATTGTTAACACGAAATCTCTTCACTCACTCCTGCGACTCTGTTAGGATGTCACATTCTGATTAAAGAGAAGCAAATATAAAAAATGGCTACTTCGTCTCGGGCGAATTAAAATATTACCACAAAAAATACTTACGTCCGAGCTTCTTTTAATCAAATCAATATCGTGTCAAAGTGTCTCATTCACATTTCCTATTTGCAATTTTCTCATTTAATTCTAAGTGAACAATTCGCGTTTTCCGAATTAAAATGGGGCCAAATAACTTTTAATATGCTGAAAACATTTATTCCACCTATACTAAATAATTAACTATCATTAATGAATAGTAAAATAATTTTGTAGAAAGTAGAGATATTTTAGAATAGAGGAATACTAGATAAGTTAAGTCCACAGCAAATACGTAGTCATTTCTTTTTTAAATCTGTATCTCCCCGTGCTAGACAGTAAAGCCGCTAAGACACGATAGTTTACAGGGGGTGGAAGAATTAGGAACAGAAACTTTGGTAATGAGCGAGAAGAGGTAACAGTAATCAGGAGGACAACAGATAATGATTGACGTTGCAATTAAATTTTTGCAGATTAAATTTGGATGGAAAGCATGTAACGGGAAATGAGTTCCACAAGCGAGAAGTGAGACGGAAGAAACAGTTAGCATAGAATTTACAGTTACATCTAGCCAGATTCAACAGTAAATTGAGAAGATCTCGACTCCAGTCTAGTACCGCGCTTAAATTCTAAAAGTCTATGTAGCATAACGAAGAGTTCATCCGAGCAATTACCATGAAAGTATTTAGAGAAAAAGACACAGGGACGCAACCTTACGGCGGTGAGAATGTGACTGAAGCCGAGCTGCTAGATCAGGATCGATAATATTGCTGATTCTTCTTTGGATTTTATCAAGGAGCTCAAGGTAAAGAACAGGGGCACCGAACCAAATGTGGCAGCAATATTTCTAAGCATGGACGAATGGTAGACTTATAGATATACTTTTAAATAAGTATCATTCATAGATCTTTAAATAGTAAGATATTTTTAACAAAAGAGACGGTTTGATATAATTTAGAAATATTGAAATTGACAGGGACAATAAAGATATGCAAGTATGGGTGTAAGGGTGTTTTTTTTTAGAAGTAATGGATTAAGATTGTTTACAGATTCCTGTGTGGTATAATGGACATCGGTTCGGAATGAGAACTCGGAGAGCCGAGTTCGAAACCACTTATGTTCACTTACAAATTCCGTTAGATTCACTTATGCACAAATACCCTTGGAAACGGTATGAATCCATCTCTTCTCCCTCCCATGGGTTTTGTAGAAGGACAGACTGGGTTCTTTAGCCTTGGTTGGCAACCAGTCTACCGCAGAAAAAAATGGCAACGTATAGCAGGAAAAATCTGCATCGTGAGTCATGCATCGAAAGGCACATGATCGCCCAAGCGTGTATTTCTTAGCTAACAGACTAACAGATTCCTGTGAAATGCCATGATTTTTTTTGTGAAAGACAGTGGACTTGTTACCCGTTTCCATCTCCCCGATTCAGTATTCAGTGTAGTTTTTTTCTGCTAAAACTGACTTCCATCTAAGACTGCAGTTCCCAGTCTACCTTGCTATTTAATCCCTAGCTGTAGGGAGAAGAGGTGAACTCATGCCTCTTCGAAGACTAGGCCGAGAGTTGAATTTGGTTCGCTAGTTATACTTTCCACACTGATATATTTTCCGCCATGAAGCTCTAGGTAGTGAGTTTAACTGAGCCGAAAAGGTAATGTTTTAGAGATGTAGAACGGGATAGGCGAAGTATCTTAGTATGTTAGATCAAACATGAATGCATAGAATTTTAATTTTTGATTTTGAAACATTCTTAATACTGATAAAACTTGCATTAACGCAACAATTTTAACTTAATAGTAACCTGATAATCAATTACCTCAATTCACGAACAAAAAGATTAATTTTAAAATTTATATATTTTCAAAATAAATTAATTTGCACCTGTTTTATTATATCTATCTATCTATATATATATATATTTTACTCTGTTCATATCTGTCTATCTATCTATCTATTTTAGTCTGTTCATATCTATCTATCTATTTTAGTCTATTCATATCTATCTATCTATCTATCTATCTATCTATCTATTTTAGTCTGTTCATATCTGTCTATCTATCTATTTTAGTCTGTTCATATCTATCTATCTATTTTAGTCTATTCATATCTATCTATCTATCTATTTTAGTCTGTTCATATCTGTCTATCTATCTATCTATTTTAGTCTGTTCATATCTATCTATCTATTTTAGTCTATTCATATCTATCTATCTATCTATCTATCTATTTTAGTCTGTTCATATCTGTCTATCTATCTATCTATTTTAGGCTGTTCATATCTATCTATCTATTTTAGTCTATTCATATCTATCTATCTATCTATCTATCTATCTATCTATCTTCGTTTTAGTACATCTTGAAAGAAACGTTATCTGAAAATTACATCAACCTTTAACGAAAAGCGATAAAAAAACACATTATTGCTTTTCTGGAAGATTTTCCAGACACACAATTTTTTTCATTCTGCCCGTGTCACTCATTTATAGCTAAAAGTTAATTCCACGCAAAAAAAAAAAAGAAAAAGAAAAATTTGATTTTATCTTTTCAGTTATTTGTATAGATAAAAAAAGCAACTGTTTGTCTAGGGCAGAACAAAATTTCAGACGAAGGTTTTAACAACGCAGAAGATTTCTATCGACAACTTCCCCACTACGAATAAACTCTATTCTATCAAAAATGAAATCGAGGATTTAGTATAAAATTTAATGACAATGTTAAGTCAATGTGGATTTTTACAAGAACGAGAATAGCAGTATCTCAAACCAAGTCCTCGTCAGGAATAAAAAACATTTTTTCAGCTTTCTTATTCTTACGTCTCCCGTTAAGATGTGAGGATTATGACTCTCCATAACTTCCTATCCATTGTAGTTGTAACAAATGTTTATCCACTTACAATCACTGCTCATCCATTTGCGCAAGCACGTCAAGTAGGTTGCTCGACGTTTGTCTTTCCCTCTTGCATGTACTGTGAATGTTAAAGTCCCCACGTCCTCTTTCCTTATTATGTGATCCCAGAAGTTTCAACAGCTTCTTTCTGATTCTAAATCATTGATTCATTTATTCAGTTAGCGCATTTTGCACCACAGTGTTCACCACTCCCCTTCATCTCACAATTGGGGTTCATGATGACATCCAAGGCAGAAAGGGGTAGTTGCTTGCCGTTTCCTTTTGCGCGGGGACTGTTGATGATACCCGTCCATCCTCTCAAAAGTTAAACAGACAAGACCTATAAGGCAGTAGGTGATTTCAATTTAGAGTTTTCCTTCTCCTAGACTGGCGATGATATATGGAGTACGTACACTGCCCAGACTACGTGATCCCTCCTCTCGGCCATAACGGCAAGATCCAAAGGAATACAGGGCATTTGAGGGGGGCTTAGCAGCAGGAGTTGCCAGAAATTTGTCAGTGTTGACAGCCAGCCGCCTTCAGAGTTCCACTGCAGTTTTTAAATCAGGGTTTTCCTTCCGTTAGATGGGTTGCCTTCCTGGGCTGTTGAGCTCCATCTATCCGAAGCAGCTGGTTATGAGGCGCCAGATTTCCGCCCAATTTCCGGCTTGGAGCTGGACTTAGTTGTCAGAGGCTATTTGAGACACATATCATGGGAGCATTTTATAGACAGTGGATGCTTGTCCCCCACCCTATGACGCCCGGCTATGTTCCCCCTTTGGAGCATAATGCACGTATACAAACATTTTATATAGATTACATGTTTTAGAATCGAAAAGAATTAACGGTTTTTTCAAAATATAAAAATTAAGTGACCAAGAACAATAGAAAGGAAGACAAGTTACGAAATAATACATACTGTGGCTTCCCTCTGCCTTTTCTACAAGTATTTTCATAGCAACTGCTCTGACGACCTACTTTCATGAATTTAAATGTGCTACTAGGTTGGCATCTCGGTCCCACCCTTTCACTGTTGAAGCGACTAAATGTAGCCATCTCTTCTACTCCACCAGCTTCTTATCTCGCACCTGCCGTCAGTGGAACTCCCTTCCTATCACTTGCTTCCCTGACAGCTATAATCTTCAAATATTCAAATGCAATGTCAATCAACATCTTCAATGAAAATAACACATACATCTTTTTTTTCACATTCGTATTTACCAAAACTACACAAAAATATCTTGAAATACTAAAGAATAAATGTAATCAATAAATTGAACTTCGGAATCTCCGGCAACTCTTCTGGACGGTCTCCTTGTTTAAGTTGGCGAATGCTGCCATAATCTTTGCCTTCTGTTCAACTTTAGTGTTACAAAGAGTTTTGTTGGTTTCTCGTTCAACTGCATGCAGACATAGCAATAAAGGGGATTGCAGTCTGGGGAGTTAGGTGGCCAGATGTAAGGGGTGATGTGGTCGCAGAAATTGACTAGGTTCTCTTGTCATGATGGCATAGTGCAGAGTCCTGTTGCCAGATATACGTTCTTCCAGCAGCCACTCTCTTGACTCAGGGCAGTACTACCTCGTCAAGGCTCTTGATGTAGGCCACCGTCTTGAGTCTGGAGCTCTGTAGGAAAATAAATGAAAGCATAACGTCGCCATCACTAGTGAGCACTCTAAACACCTTTGTAATCACCAAGAGACTCATCCAAATCTTTCCGAATCCTCTTCACTGGCCTCAAATTGACATCCAAATATTCTGAAATGTTCCTATTGGAGCTTCCGGCGTGAATGCCAAGCAGTACAGCAAACCGTTTCCTATTTTCTGGTGTAGTGAATTGCGTCATTGTGTTCTTTTTCTCACAGACAGTGCCCAGCTGACCATACTGTACTGTGCAGTCGACAAAATCAAAAGCAAACAATGCGCATGAGCGAAATTAAAAATATAAAATGGCGACAGCTTACACATCGCACACTGTATAACTTCAAATAAATATAATAATCATAGATAAAATAAAATAAATAATAATTGCAAATTATATTAAATTATTATATTTATTACTTAAAAAAGCAATATTTACATTTTTCAATTAAACTTAAAATCCGTTAATTTTTTCGAGCTTCGATAAAACATGTCATCTCTCCATATGTTCAAAACGCATATTCTATGTATGTGTCCTTTTTATTTCCATTTTCCATGAAACTTCATCGTTGCTTAGATGTTCTGTCCATGGTCTTCTCATTATCCTTCTGCAAAAACGCATCTTTGTTTTCTCAAGTTTCCTCTTCATCTGTGAGATAATTGCTCTATGCATTCACTGCCATAGGGCTGGATTGATTTACAATTGATTTTCAGTACTGTTTTATTTGTTTCAAACAAAATGTTCATGTTTCTTTGTTAACTTATGAAAAACTTCTTTCACTTTTCAAATGCAGCTAAGGATTTCTCTGTCATATATTTTAGCATTATTATTCAATCTTATTGCTTTTTATATTAGCAAACAAAATCTATAAATTCATAATGTCGATTATATTTTAACAATTAGAATAATGCAAGATTAACCACTTATAATAATATTCGATCATTGTAAAAGACCGTGCACGATTAGAAATTTAAAAACGAAATTTTACATATTCCCCAGAGACATTTCTTAGTCAAGTACATAGTCTCCATTATTTTTAACAACTGTCTCTCATCGTTCTGTTGATGCCATTTTCGTAGAAACTTCGTGTTTTTTGTTGGAAGAAGGTTGTGAGGTAGTTTTCGACTGACTGTACAGAGTCCATTTTTTTGTCATTTAAATTGTTTTTTTTAATTCAAGTTTCTTCAAATGTCGAAAAGCAGTTGAGATATCGATTTGCAGTCTCTTAGCAATCTCTTCCTCGAAATCTTCGTTTTAGTCTCCACGATGGCAAGCAAAGCGTTTTTATCGACGTCGAAAGGTCGCTCGGGGTATGGTTAATCGATAAATTCAATTTTAATCGGCATCACCAGTCCTATTGAAACCCGTTCTTTTATTGTCCTCTCTCCTTTATAAAGTGTTTTTTTTCCTCAGGTTCTTTCACACTCAAAAGCCTCTTTGCGTTTTAGAGGTTTTATTGCCTTGAAATCGAAAACTAACAAACTATCCATACAAAGCAGTGCACCTCAGCATATGGGATGTGAATTCAAATTTCGACTATTTGTTTTGATTTCAAGTCGCTTTTTTACAGTTGGCTGGCCTTATCCTGAAAAAGATGTGACAAAAAGGATTAAGATGAAGAAAACATAGACAAACAATTGTAAATAACTTTTCGAAATTAATAAATAAATAAATCATTATGTTTGCTGTCTGAAACGTTAAAGATGTTGTTTTTTACTGAAATATTTTCACTTTCATGTCCAGAATTTAAATCAGATAAAATCTCCTGAAAAGATATAATTTTTCAAAAGTAATATGCAAAAAAAATGAGAGGCTGGTTTTTCATCTTAGAGGTTATAGATAAGTATACACATCATACGTTAACCCAGGTACTCGTACGATCATCGAAGTTAAGCAATGACGATCATGGCCAGTACCTAGATGGGTGACCGCTTGGGAATGCCAAGTGCTTGGAAGTGCGGGTGGTTTAATGGCTCGAAATTGTTAATTAAAGAAATGAGGTTCAATTCCAGTTGGGTTCCTTCGATTCACTCACTCGCAAATACCTTTGGGAATGGTATAAATCCACCTTTTCTCTCCCAGCTATTGGTTAATTAGTAATTGTGTTACTAAGACTATTATTATCTCAAAAGAAAATTCTTAAAATCTAAACGTATTTTCTGGCTTTAAATAACCTGATAAAGCGTAAAAATGGAATCAGTTAATCAATGAAAACAAATCATACGTGGAGAGTTTTTAATGTGGTATTAAGCTTATCGTTTAGTTGGATAAAACAAAAGAATAGATTTAAAAGAATCTGGAAGATAAGGAAATTGGACATAAAGGGTTGGGCTAGGTTCAGTTTCGGACAACACAGCAACTTTCAACAAAGCCAAAATATTAACCCCAAAACTCCAGTAATCTTTTTAAATAGCTCTGTCGAAGCAAAACTTTCATATGGATGCCATGCAAGACACAAACTCTTTAACTAATATCTAAATTGTCAGCAGTATAAATCGCTTTGTCAGATCATTGATTAAAAATAAATTCGAGCGAATGAATCCTGTAGGTCTTAGCGAGGACCATCATCGTTGAACATCGTGAACCGGCACTACGGAATCACTAACAAAGAACTGTACCAAATAGAAGAAACTACGTAACGTGAGGACTTTCAACAACTATGATGGATAACACGTGTAAATGAATGAAAAAAATAATGGTATCATCAAAATATTGACATTCCAAACTACTTCAAACATAAAGTTAGGAAGGAAGCCCCCATCAATACTGCCAAGGGCAACAACAGTCACTGGGCTTGGGATATCTATTTTCCTGAAAAACTGGGATAAAATAATTTTTTTTAAAAATTTCAACAGGCAGTAACACTGGCTACTTATTAAATGAATGCCGAATGTTTCCTTATAAGGAAACGGCTAATATTACTATTAGCATTTTTATTACATAATTGACTTCAGACAAAACCATTTGACAGTTATAAAGTTGCATCAGTTTCTTCTTAAGTGTTTCGAATCCAACGAACACTGATAATGATAACAAATTTCAACATAATATTTTATAAAAACGCTCGACCAATAAAATGCTCGAGAGTCACTCAAGGTAGCGGGTTACTGTTAAAACAGTTATTATAAATTAGCTGTGTAATGAATGAAAGAGCATGTTGTACTAAATAAAGATAAAGAAGAAAAGATGGATGACTATTGACCTTTGAACTGAAGAGGTTTTTAACGTTCCTGAAAGCATCCACGAGGGAGCCTCTTTGTAGAAGATGGGGAAATTGGTAGTTTATCCTCACATTTTAGATACAGAGGAAATGGAGTTGATTTGACACCGTAGAAGTAGTAGGGCGTCTCCTAGCAGTAAATGTTTGAAGTAGTGAAACTAAACGATAAAGTTCATATGACCATTGCCCATGAAATTAGCGATAGTGTAGCTTTCTAGACTGCGTCTGTGGGAAGGGGGCTGCAGTATAGAGAATAAGTTATCCTCTGAAAGACCGTGTAAACGGTTTTAGGGGCTTGAAAGTTAGGATTGAGCAGCTCCAACCTGGAGCAAAACTCCATTTTTTGGTTTAAAGATAAAGGATTGAAGTCATTTTTCCAGCATTTCTTAGTGATAGATCTTTTATATGAGTTCCACAGACGCTCAAAGCATTGAGATCCAGTGAGAGTTTAAATGCCCATTATGACTGGAGAAAGTTTGATCGATGATGGTAAGACGATACAATCTTTCTTTAAGAGTCATTTTTTTCGATTGTACTTTTAGAGTTAGATGTGGGGAGAGATTAACTGCAAGACTGATCAAATTGAATTTTTTAAGTGGGTCCATAAACTGGAAACGTTCATCATGACTGGAAAATTGATTGAATGATTTATTTGTTTGTTTAATGGCATATCAACACCTTATTAGTAATTTAATTGGGAAATTTAAAGTAATAAAAATATTATATATATTATTCTGCTTACACAACTGAATACATGGTAGCTTTTGTGCATATACATGTTTGTGTGGACATGATCACGAGAGGTGATGATATGTGTATTTTATGTTTTGCTGAAGTTATATTTTGGAATATAATTTGATTTCTTTCAGAAATTGTAGGATATTATATGGATTAATGTCATGAAAGAGTTCTTTCATTGTTGGTTGGTTGATTTTGCTTGACACCATAACACCTCTATGGGTTATTTAATGCCGAAATCTAAATATTTTTATTTACATTATATACATTATTCGGATTGTTCTCCTCATCTTCATTGCCACATTCACAAAGTTTCGGCCGTTGTACGCTCCGGCCTTCTTCAGGTGATTGTAATTTCGAACCTAGCCATTTATTTCGTCCACTGGGGTAGATTGTTCTAGTTCCACGTGCCATGCCTCTTCCGGATGTCTCAGTTATTTCCCTTTAACTCAATTCTCTATGTTTTTTTGGGGGGGGTTTGTTTTTTGTTCACCGCTGCTAGACCCAAAGAGTTCTGAGTTCAATACCAGGCTACAGCAGTGGTGAACTCAAAAAAAAAAACTTGGAGAGGTGAGTTAAAGGGAAATAACTGAGACACATGAAACTAGAACAATCTACCCCGGTGGATGAAATAAACGGTTCGGTTCGAAATTGCAATCACCAGAAGAAGGTCGGAGCGTACAACGACTGAAACGTTGTGAATATGGCGATGAAGATGAGGATAAAAGTCCGAATAATGTAAATAATCATAATACCCCATCTCAGAGATATAGACAGATATCTAAATATTTTGTATATAACTTTAGACTTTCAGAGTAAACGTGTTTTTGGATATTTAATTTATAGCTCATAAAAATGTATTATTGGTCATTTTACTATAAAAATTTACTGTTGATTTTTATTTGCTCATATCTGGGATCCTAATAGTTTCTAGCAAAACAACAGCAATTAATAGTTGGTTTCACGTTCCTCAAAAAACCCTCCAATCTCCCAATCAGTGACCTTGATACCGTATGTAGTGTATCGTCATAACCAGGATGAA
>OZ038482.1:79138781-79258781 GCA_964036315.1 Acanthosepion esculentum | reverse complement strand
CGAAATCAGATGAAAACAAGTTATTTTCAATTGAATCCGTTTCTTCCCCCTCTCCTCTTCCAAATTCGTCAAATAGGATTTTAATCTTTGTCTTTTCTAATTTCGTACGCAGATTTGAGCTAAAGCCTTTTCTTGTCACTGGCCATTCTCTTGTGTGCTCTCTTTTCCTGGACGTTTCTCTTTTTAACTTTCCGGTCTGCCAGATGCCCAAATCCTTCGATGTTTCTCCATATAATCACTGATAATTTTTGTCATACGAAGGATTTAGCTGACAGAAAGGGGTGCAGGTAGAAGGAAAATATGACATTTTCAAAGTTTGCCCTTTTTAATCTTCACATTGAAAACAGAAATCGGTTCTTTGTAAAATATTACAGAACAAGATAGAGGCTAAGGTAGAATCTCCATGATGACTTTTAGGTATCATTATGTATCTTTTCTTAAAAATCTTGTTTCTAATAATGGCTCTCCATAATTTCCTGTACTTTGTATCTCTTAATAATTTTGTTGTTTTGTTATCTCTCCGAAACCCTGTTCCGCCATCCATTTAAGCAAGCTCGCTAAATATGTCATAAGCTGTTTTCCTATGTCCCGCTTGCCATCAGTCTCTCTTGTGAGTGTCAAATTTTCCAAGCCTTTTTACCTCACTATGGGCTCTAGAAATTTTAACTGTCTCTTTCTGATGTTGATTATCAATGTCCTTTTTGTTTCTATTTAACTACAGCTTCGTCGTTGCTCATATGTTCGGACCATGGTATTCTCAGCACCCTTCTGTTTGAGCCACATTTCTCTTGCTTCAATTCTCTTCTTCATCTGTGATGAGATTGTCCCGCATTCACTGTCATATAGCAGAACTGATATCACTAACGAAATTTTTCTGTTTCTTAATTCTTTGCTTAGGTATATTTCCTTATGAAAATACACCTTCAGATTTCAGTGTCACACTTTCCGTCCTCTGTTAAAAAAAAACTACCCAGATATTTAAATTTTTTTACTTGTTTGATTTATTATCTCCAATTTGGAATTTGCATTTTGGATACTTTTTTTGTTATGCTGATAACCATATATTCTGTCTTCTTTCAACTGAGGTTTAGTCCTTTCTTCTGGCTTTCCTTTACTACCTTGACGACTTGATCATTGCGATAAAAGCAGTAGAATTAAAACGAACAAAAACCACTTAAAACATTAATAATAATAATAATAATAATAATAATAATAATAATAATAATAATAATAATAATGGTTCATCTCAGAGATCCAGATAATTTAAGAGTATTACATGTATTGTCACTGATGCAAATACATAATATTATTAGTAGTATTGAATAAGAACGAACAGTATTTGAATTGTTAGTTTGGTTTAATTTGTTTTCTTTAATGCGTTCAACGTTCATCTTCTTTCTTTCAGGAATATATATTTTTAGCAATAATGTTCACAAATCCCAAGAGCCATTCGAGGTAGAGCGTTACAAAGTAAGGAGCAAATTTTATAGGGAAGATAATGGTTGACCCTAGGCTTGAACAGGGAAAAGTGTGTAGTGATCGGTGAATCATCCTTGTAGGAGTCGGTTCCACACAACTGCGGTTCGTGGCAAGAAGCTGCTCAAATGGAACTTACATCTCACCAATAGAATACAAAGTGACTCATCATGGTTCCTTACAATGGCAAGGCGGATCTTAGCGTGAAGGTTGAACTAAGGAATGTTGTTCATCTGAACATTTTCCGGGGAAATAGCGATAGAGTACAGAGAGGTTTGCGGTGTTTCGTCCGTGGGGGAAGGGTTTTAAGGTAGAAAATAATTTATCACCCACAAGGCCGTGTAGACGTTTTTGGACTCTATAGAGCCTGGAAAGTTTGGTTTGGTTTGTTTTACGGTATATCAACCTCAATGGGTTATTTAATTCCATCAAGATTTTTATTGCTGGTAATAATTTTTCCAAAAATGTATTGCTGGTAATATTTTTTTTCAAAAATGTATTGCTGGTAATATTTTTTTTCAAAAATGTATTGCTGGTAATATTTTTCCTTAAACATGTATTTCTGGTAATAATTTTCTCCTTAAAAAAATTCATTGCTAGTAATAATATTTTCCAAAAAATTATTGCTCGTATTAAAATCTATTTTTACACTTTCATAGTGTTTTGACACCAGTTTGGAGGGGGGTTAACTATTAGCCCATAGCTGGGACCCTAACAGGTGCTACCACTCCGTTTGAATCTTCTTTACAATGGAATATCTTTTGACTTAAAGAATTGTCAAATTACTTGAAAGAGATAGCCAGCGTGCGAAAGATCAGAGGAATATGGCAAAGTTTCGTATCCCAAGCCAGTAAACTTTTGCAGTGTCATCCTGACTACATGTTGCCGAGTATAGTTTTGTTGGGTTTATTTTACGGCATATCAAACTTAATGGGTTATTTAATACCGACAAGATATTTAGTGCTGGTAATATTTTTTTCAAAAATGTATTGTTTGTATTTTTTAATGTATAGCTGGTAATATTTCTTTCAATAATATATAGCTGGTAATATTTCTTTCAATAATATATAGCTGGTAATATTTCTTTCAAAAATATATAGCTGGTAATATTTCTTTCAATAATATATAGGTGGTAATATTTCTTTCGATAATATATAGCTGGTAATATTTCTTTCAATAATATATAGCTGGTAATATTTCTTTCGATAATATATAGCTGGTAATATTTCTTTCGATAATATATAGCTGGTAATATTTCTTTCGATAATATATAGCTGGTAATATTTCTTTCAATAATATATAGCTGGTAATATTTTTTTTCAAAAATGTATTGCTGATAATAATGTATTAATTTTTCTTCAAAATTTTATTACTGGTATTAAAACCTATTTTTAAACTTTCATAGTGTTTTGACAACTGTTTGGGGTTAACTATTTGCCCATAGCTGGCACCCTAACAGGTGTTACCATCCCAGGTCAGGGTTGACCTAGGAACACCAGCACTTAAGATGTGGCTCCACACTCCTCAAAACCTCCTGACCAGAGCCCTTGCTGTTGGATGTAGTTTATCGTCATACCCAGGACGTTGGAAATATTAGAATAAACGTGAAGGTACTAGTCCGGAAAAGATGCATCTAAGAGATTAAATTTCAGCTATTGGCATCTGCTCTTTCCAAACAGTATTCATTTACAATGGTCAAAGAACGTAAAAACGACCTCAGCATTGAGGCGAAGAAACAAATTGTTATATACTGTACCTATGAGCACTGATGGGTATGTCCCAATCCTTATAAATACGTTGAGCACTATTGTAAGTGGGGGTAATATGCTGTCTAAGTAGTCCACCACTAGCAGTGGTTTACCTACTTCACGCCGCTGGCGAGTATTGTATTTTGTTGATGTTATAAAGATTACCATTACATTTCCACCCTCCGTTTTGGTTATTCCTCATTCAGTAACCTTTTCTAGGTTAAAACAATATTACTGTGATTAAATTCGTAAAGTCGAGGTATCAGATAAGAAAGCTAGTCCAAACAATTAGCTTGAAACTATTTATATAAAATATAAAAGGAAGCAACATTACTGCGCTAAAAAATAACCTGAAACCGAGATGCCAGGTCTTGACCGAAAACGTAGCAAATTACTTTTTGGATTTTTTTAGCTTTACTGATTATATGATGTCAGCTTAAGTGTCTTGAAAATGTTTCCATCAAACATGTGAATGCAGAAATAAGATAAAGACAAAACCAAAAAAAAGCTAATATTCTAAAATCTTTCCCATATATATCATGTTTGCTGAGGATTTCCATTACTGGGTTATGTCCATTCCTGCGAAATTTAACCCCAACGTGTTTTCTTTGTTTTCCAGGTCACAATCACCGTAAATATTATACCAACTAATGTCAATGACAATCCACCAAGGTTCAGCAAAAGCTTATATCTGAAAAATCTCAGCGAGGTAAGTAAAATATTTTCTGAATACATTAAGAGAATTCGAATATTCTTGTTTTGGGCACTTTCATCGTTTTACAACCAGGGCTGCTGGAACCAGTGAAAGAAACGCTTTCCCCAACATAATACTTCATAGTATAAATCAATTTAATTTTGCACAACTCAGAGAAGAAAGATTGTGTAGTATTACACTTCCATTTGATGATATTCTGTCTACTCCGATGACTAATCTTCAAAATCTTTGCTTTTACCGATGTTCAAATACCAATCACGGGCCACAGCAAAATCTTCGCTTCTTGAACACTGGAATTTTATTTAGTAATTATTTTTTCTCTCCCAATTGGAGTAGATTGGTTTGCCTATAGTTCCCATTCACAAACCTCTCTGGTCTTTTGAACAGGAATGGAGGCTTATCCGCTGTTTCCTACATAGGATTGGATGTCCGGTTCCTTCTGGAGTCTTGCCATTCTTTTTCACTCCCCGTTGTCTCTTGCGTATTGGTGGCGTTGTCACCTTACTTGGGGTGAGATGATTAAAAAAAATAAATAAAATTTAAAACACGATGGGCTTGTTTACGGTTAAATCACGCTGAAAGCACTCGTTCTTTTTTGATCACCGTAGTAAAGTAGCGTCAAGTCTGGTCAGGATTTAGTTAGGAGACCGCGTGGACATGCTTGGGACTGAAGGTGTTAGAGAGTTAAACCCCGTCAAAGCGAAAATCACACTTTGGGAATAAGGTGAAGTGGCAAAAGATGGTGGTGCTTACAACGAATCACCGTTGTTTGTGGATCACATCTGATATCACCTTAACCACGGAACGTCACTGTCAACGGCAAGGGGATAACGTCTCAAAAACATAACACACTTCAATGTTTATCAAGAGCTGCCACCTCTGATTGTATCAGATCACTTGCAAGACAACTGAAAAACATTATGATTACGGCATCTAAACATTCGTCATGTTCGTTTGTGGAGGAGAAGGAGGAGGAAAAGGAGAGGAAGCTGGCTAACTTTGAGAGCATATAAGTTCGTTTTACCTCAAATATATTTCATAGGTTTCGATGCGATTTTGAAGTATCTGATAGGCTAATGCTTATTAAGACTCTGTACACATATAGTATTTGTAACTAGTCTAAATCCATAATAATCCAATATTAAATGTAAATATTGTGCGTCTTGTTTGACATCATAGAAGGAGGTTAATCCGGCAAATAAAATGTGTTTATATCAGTAAGACGTTTGTGCTGTGTCAATCTTACAAGTGAACATAGATTTACAACTTCGAAAATCAACGTTCGAAATCTTCGCTTTTACCTAGGCTCGAAAACCGACCTCCGATTCTGGTGGAAGATACTTAACTCTATCAAGTACAAGGCAGAAAATATCCACTGCTGCCAAAGAAAATTCATTCATAGTTTCTTAAGCTTTACTTTTTAATTATTTTCTTCTTTTTTTTCTGCTAAATTACATATTTTGTTTAATTCTTTTCTAACCGAATATTTAGTTTGTCGCGTAGGTCTACACTATTCATATATATATATATATATATATATATATATATATATATATATATATATATATATGTGTGTTTGTGTGTGTGTGTGTGTGTGTGTGTGTGTGTGTGTGTGTATAAATTCCCAATAGGATAGAATCCAGGTAGAACTCAATGACCAGGACAGAGTAATAATAATATAATTTTTGAATTTGTAGGTCTGATGAATTGGATCGTGATTACGATTCCAATGTAATAAATTATAACCATGGAATATTGGTGTTTGAGCCTTATATATATATATATATATATATATATATATATATATATATATATATAATGGATTCTTCCGTCGATTTTGACATATAAGAATCTGACAATCTCATTCATATTTTAAGATTTATATTTGTGTCGTATGTGACGTTTCAATCCCGCTACTGACTTGCATACAATTCCACATGTTGTGCAACAGCGAGGAGTTCGTGATATCGAAACAGGAGTATTTGCTCATGCTTTTCGCCATTGACTTTCGTCCCTTACCCGGTCAGTGTTAAATATCTCCAGGTATAAATATCTCTATTTCTATCCAAAGCAACTCTCGCTCGAAGTTAGTATGAGACACATTTACAGCGGCATTTAACTAAAAAGAGAGCAGGTTGAAATTGTTTTGTGACAGACACACATTGTCTTCCTAAATGTGTAATGGTGAGAGAAAAAACATCATTCAGGCCTTTACTAATTGTTCCAACATTCATACTCTGGCTTTCATCTTCAAAGTCCGTTCAAGAACCATCAAGAGAATGGTGAGTAAATTTAAAAAGAGGGAACAGTAAAGAGGAAAACTTTATCAGGCGGTCACAACAGGAAGAGGGATCGTCATTTGAACTTAGATCTAAAGAGATCAGTTAGAAAAATCCAACTCAATTCATATGACGTTTGACACGTGATAGAGGAGTTTCAGCTATGACAGTCCAAAGAGCAGTGAAAAATGACTTGAAAATGAAATGGTACGTGAAAATTGTGAGGCATCTTGTTACTCCAGGATAGGAAGTTAGAAGGTTAGAGAAGGTGAAGATCATCTTGAATAAGTTGGAAAATGATTCTGGAATTATATATATATATATGAACTTTATTTCATTACTTAACGATCTTCCGATGCTTAGCTATGATTAATTAATTATGGGCATGTGATTTTCGTTTATGATCAATTTCATCACGATAATTCTGTTAAGCCTTGCCTTGTTTAGCTATAAGTCTGTGAGAAGGACAGTTCTGATTTCAAAACCTGCGATTCACTATGTTAACCGGTTCTCGCTATTCATTTATTCCGAAAAGTGTGGTTGGTACTTCTCAAGTCATTATCACTATAATCGAATTATATGTGTGATTGTTCGGTTCCAAGTACTGAGCTGCTGAGAGGGCCCATTACACACACACACAGATATACATTATATATATATATATATATATATATATATATATATATATATATATATATATATATATATATACATACATATATATATATACATATATATATATATATATATATATATATATATATATATATATATATATATAAGCTCTATCATTTACATTGAGCACATTAACCCATAAATGTAGCATACCGTATAACTATATTTTATCATATTTAACGCCTGATAAAAAGAAGGGAACTTTCGTTACATTTATAACACATCATAGAATAAGATAACTATCCCATCACCACGCACATAAAATCTAGAATTAATAAAAGAAATAGAAAGCTTCTTAAAAAGAATGAGATGCAAGTAAATACGTTTTTAAAACAAAAACTAAACACAAATACCACACAGAAGAAAAAATACGGCTTTAAAAAAAAATTAGCCCCAACAAGACAAAAAATAGTCGACTTCGAGAAAGACATGACTAATTTAGTAAGAAACATAAAATTACATAAACGACAAGTTGCCTTCCCTCAAAAACTAAATTGATATATATATATTATTGAAAAATATATAAATTTCGAACTAGGTCGGGTCGATTAATAAGGTGTTTGAATTGACTTTTGTACTTATTTAGTGATGTAAATATTAAAAACATTTTCGCTAGGTTAAAAAAAACAGAATCACTAATTAAGGATACAGGAATAGCGTATCGAAAGTACACACGCACACACACACACACATACACATACACATACACATATATAAACATATATATATATATATATATATAAACGTGTAAATATAGGTAGGTATACGAGCGAGCGATCGTATCCAAATGCATATAAATACTCAATAGTGTAAATACTCAATAATGCTCAATGCTAAGTAGCAGAGGTATTTATATATATATATATATATATATATATATATATATATATATATATATATATATATAATATCTAACATTAACTGCACAGCTCTGAATTTAATGCCGAACCAATTTTCAAGTGCAGGAATTATTATATTCATTTTTATGTATATTTCTTCATATACACACACACACACACATATATATATATATATATATATATATATATATATATATATATATATATATATATATATATATATATATATATTGTCTGTGTGTTTTGTTTCCTAACGTCGTGCATAGATATATCATTACTTTACCACTGTTTCCATGGCAAATGTTCAAATAAGATCCATTCCTTAGTTTAACAAATTCAACAAGTTCATGCGACTACCAATGAATTGAATCACTGCTATTTTCTCTGTATTCTAAACGTACATTTTTGCACTCAGGCAGTTTTTTTTTCCTTACCAAGAAGTGCTAATTTGAGTACCCTGTATACTATAATCTTAACTACATCAAGTCAACCAATATCTATCCTTCTTATCTTCATAATGTTCCCTTCTTACCCCATCTTCTTTCGCTCATATCGCACTTCATTCATCATAACCATTTTAACAGTAACCCTCTAACTTGAGTGGCTCCCGAGTCTTGAATTGGGTGAATTTTAATATTAAAAATAGATGCCGCTTGGATCTTTAGTGTCAAGTCACTAAACACAATCCCTGGCAACGGCGGCTAAGTCAGCTAGTATATATATGAGGAAAGCTGTTTAACTACAGTAATCTTAAAAGCGGCTCCATGCGCACTGTAGAAAAACCCGTTCATTGAATTCAATATTTCAAAAGGTAATGGAAGGCAGAGCTGCTGTTGCTACTTGGAAGAAGAAAAAAGAAGACAATATTAAATACACATTTTGGTGTAAATTGGTAGAGCGCCCTAAATTGAATTTTTTCGTATATTGCAGGCAGAATGAAATTAACTCAAGAAATGCCTGCTCTGAAATTATATTAGAAGTGCATGATAAGACCGCTAATTAGCGTAATAGATATTAAGTTATTGTCTTTTTTTTTTTAATGATCTCCAACTGTAAATGCAACACCGAACTCTCGATTCCCGAAGGAGCTAAAAGATGATATCCAATGCAATGTCGCAGACAATAAAAATATACGACTTGCTACATATACACGGAGTGCATCACCATGAAGCTGTAATTAACATACATGTCTTTTAGATGATTGCTGCTATAGTGAGTTCGATTCTCACCGGGTACCAAACGTTTCTTAAGTTCGGATTAAGTTTGGATTAAGTTCAGAAAATATAGAATTATTCTCTAGAAAATTTTGAACTTGTATTCATGCAAGCGTGTCTGACATAACGGCTTATTGGCTACCATAAGAAAGTCAGTCAGTAGATATAATTCAAATTAGTCATATCACCGTTACCCACTTTTATACCATATTGTTTGTTTACACCAAAAAGTAGTTAGTCTGCGTAAGAACATTAAATTTTACTATTTATATAGATAACATTAAAGATTACTATAAAACAAAAGGTTATTGTGTATATGTATGCATGTATGTATGTACATGTGAACGTGTTTTGTTTTTGTTTTAATCATTACACCCTAAGCAAGGCAATATAGCCACTAAGACGCAATAGGTTATTCTGTGTGAGAGAATATGAAAAAAAGAAAACATTATTAAGGAGAGTTAGTGCGGTTACGTAATTACCTTCTATATAAATAAATGCGAATGTCAGTATGTGTCACCTTTCAACTTTACGCCTAGAGGCCGTAGCCTTTCATCTATATATTTTTAATTTATTTTTACACCCCTTTTTACTCCTCTTAATTTTAAATTAATATTTCATTCTTTATATAACCCTAAATGAAAGTCATAAGGTTAATATTCGTGTTTAATTTAATAAAACTTCTTCCCTTTAAGACAGATAAATTCCACCCTCCGCTGACTCCTGTTTCGTGCATTTAATTTGACTGAAACATTGAAATGGATAAATTCCGTATTAGTTTTTCGACAGGTTCTGGGGGGGGGGTTAATTTTTTTTTAATTTTTTATTTTTTTTAGCTTTCACAGATAAATTCTATTTCTCGACCTTCCTAACTGCATAGACACGAACTCAGTTCACACTGGGGTTGATAAGACAAACGACAGATATCTTTGTCTGCCGAAACAGGTTATTCCGCACATGAGATAATTTTCGATTTTATTGTTTATTAATTATATTGGTCTGTATTAATAAATTAAATAAAATCTTTTTGTGGGTCAGTTTTAATAATTTTTATTACTAAGAACCACTTGGATTATGTACTAACGGATTGTTTACCTTTACTATATATATATATATATATATATATATATATATCGGTAATGAAATGTTTGGTAATCCGTATGAATAATCCCAAGGATGATGTAATCCAGAGAGCTCAATGTAAAAACCGAGCGAAGTAAGTGTCCATAGATTATATTTTATTTCCCCAGGAATAGGATCTTTTTCCCTGGTTCCTCAGATCACATTTCCAAGCATAAAAGAAAATGGTTTTAAAATGTTCATATTATTTTTATACAAGTTTTTGAGGAGTAGTTTTAAGTTGATGTACGACGGTGATAGAGAGAGAGAGGGAGGGAGGACGAAGACGACAGATATGATCGAAATCAAAGAGGGAAGGGAGAGATAGAAACACGTTTAAATCGATTTTTATTAAGACACGTAAGTGTAGGGGTGGTAAGGCAAGGTTTCAATCATTTTGATCTATATACATATATATATATATATATATATATATATATATATATATATATACGTTGCCTGAAGATATCGTCTGGTGGTTGGTTTTCATGAAATAGTCCCTAGTACAAATAATAATTAGAAATCACAATAATGTTGTCAGATGTAAATGAATTGATTGTAAATAAGTGAATAAAACAACTAAATTATGTTATAATGTCTTATATATATGTAGAGTGAAAATTTTTTAAAACATTTGCAAATTTTGACCCTGAAGATGAACAATGATGTTCGAAAGTACTCGGTTATCTTACGGACATATATATATATATATATATATATATATATATATATATATATATATATATATATATACATATATATATATATATATGTGTGTGTGTGTGTGTGTGTGTGTGTGTGTGTGTGTGTGTGTGTGTGTGTGTGTGTGTGCTCTAATTTTATATATACAAATTATATAGAAAGCAAGTTGGTGCTTCTTTCAAATGTTAAAGCTGTATTAGTCGCTCGGCATTTTATCGAAGTTGTTTCGTACTAATAAGCAGCATCCCCTGATTTTTTTCCCCTTTAACGAAAGGCGAGCGTTCAAAATGTAGATCTCTCTTTATTTATCTACGAAAATTCCACTTTCTTTTCTTAGCTAAATGTCAACCTATTCACCTAAACCCTTTAGCGACACAATTAAAAATGAATGATACACTTAAATTGCTTTGAGACTCTGAATGAAATCCTTTTCATCTCAGAAACCGTCCAAAATCAATATATATATATATATATATATATATATTTTATCTATCTCCTGATATATATATATATATATATATATATATATATATATATATATATATATATATATATATATATATATATATATATAGCAAAACTATAAAAAATATATATATAAAGCAAAACCTAAAAATCGGTTCTTTGAGGGATGCGATGCAAGGGGAGGTAACTGTAAATATCGATTTTTTGCTATATATTACGGAGTGTTAATTTGTTTCTTTTCTATGTAATATGTCCCTTCAGCGCGTGGGCGATTATGGCTCTCCACAACTTTCTGTTTTTTCTACCTCTGAGTAGTGTTTGTCATTTTGTTATCACTCCGAGTCCTCATTATGCTGATCATATATGTGCAAGCTTGTTATGGAGGTTATTAGTTTATTTCCCCTGTCCCTTTTGGATTCAACGTCATGTCGGTGTAAAATTATCCAAGATCTATTTTCTTATTATCTGCCCTAGAATTTTCAACTTTTTCTTTCTTTCTTGTGCTCAAGTGAACGTCACGAACTTCAGTGGAATTCGAAATCGGCTCTAGAATTTCTCATTCCAAGTCCATATCCATTACGCCACGATACACTGCTACAAAGTTTAAATATAACATGAAAAAGCGTAGACATTTTGAAATTGTTAAGTCATATTTTAAACCGATTTTTATTGGTAACTAGCCGAATTACACGCACCTGGATGTCTGTCAATTTTTTTTTTTTTTTTGTAAGAAATTGATGATTGATTTTAAATCATTGTTATAATTTGTCGAGAAAAATGATGCATTTCATTATTACTCAATGATCATGCTGATGTGACCTTCATCCTCTGGTTTTCTCCTATATTTGGGATAGGAGTCCCTTGTTCAAATTTATATATAATTTAAATCAAAGGGAAAAAATTCATGGTTTGAAGTGCAAAAACAGCTTCATCTGACCCCTTTGTTTACGTATCTGATGCAATACTTGATTGAATGAATTGATGAACAGATTTCAACATTGATATGATAGTTGAATAGTCAGAACAAATATGTATTGTAAGGCACTACCCACTGATCTTGCCAATGTGACCTACGTCTTCTGGCTTTTTTCTTCTATATTTTTCATGAGAATCATTCCCTTGTTCAAACTTAACTTTAATCTAAATCAAAGGGAAAAAAATTACAGTGGAGGGTTTGGACCTCCTTTGATCAAAATTAAATATGCGTAATGTAATTTCAGAAAATATGTGTTTATGGGGTCTATCTCCCTAGGATGAGTTCGATAAGAAACAACAGTCAGACTCTATATATATATATATATATATAGAATCTGCCTTAAGGTATAATATCTTAAACTTATAAAAGATCCTCTCCAAAAAGAGTTCATCGAAAAGCTGGTCGCTCAAGCGGAACGACACTATTTTTTTTTCTTTTTGACAGCTAATTTCAACGTATCCGCTTCATCTGCAGAATTATAATCCTTTTTCTGTTAAAAGGATAAAAGAATTAACCTTTCAATATGACTGGCTCGTCGAATTTAATAAAATGTCTCTCTCTCTCTCTCTCTCTCTCTCTCTCTCTCTCTCTCTCTCTCACACACACACACACACACACACACACACACACACACACACACCACTCACCCGTATATCTGTCAACCAGTCAGTTCATATGCGCGTTGCTAGGCCTATCACGTAGTTTAAAGCACATGATATTCCCCAACGTTCGGCAATGTGAGTACTGACCAGACTCAACAATGCTTAATTTAGATGTTTCAAAGTAATATGGCCATAACCTCCCACTCTCTCTTTCACTCTTTCACTCTTTCTCTCTCTCTCTCTCTCTTTCCATATATATATATATATACATATATATATATATATATATATATATATATATATATATATATATATATATACTAGCTTAAAAGCCACCCTATCGGCCAACATTTAAGCTAGCTCCTGTTTAGGGCTCTTGATTAGGCCTTCATCACAATAGGTAGAGAAGAGTAGATGCGATAGACAACAATAAACTGCAGAAGAACTCAAAATTGATCGCTGCATTTATTGCATTAATATTTACGCTTACCTTTTAAACGTTCAACGATAATTCTTCTTCTGCTACTTAATTTAAATTTGATGTACGTAGTTCCTAACTTTCCGTACAAACAATTATTTCTATTTATTCGGTGACTTTAGCTGGATGTTGCAATTAATTTTGATTATTTCAAAATTTATTTCAGAATTATAAAAATAATTCTCGTACAAAAAAGAAATGGCCTCAAAAAAATCCCGTAAAAAAATCGTCAAAAACAATAGCAGTAATGAAAACTTGGGAATCCAGAATTTCAGGATTGCGTGTCCGGACCCGGGACGCAATGTTTTTAATTTGCTCACGAAGTCGGCCTGATTCCAAAATGGTAGGATGTGTTGGGCTACGGCCTCTAGGAGTAAAACTGCAAAATTGTAGCATACTGACATTCGCATTTACTATATAGCACTAGATGAGATTTGTGCCCCTTTAATTGAAAAAGTGTAATACACTGACATTGGCATTTATTATATAGAAGAAGACTATGAGATATTGAGAGTTGCGTCCCTTTAATTGAAAGAGCGACACACTGCCATTGGTGTATATATATATATATATATATATATATATATATATATATATATATATATATATATATGGTGCAAGGGATAAATTTTCGTCTAAACTACGCCAAAATTAAAATAACACTGGCATCTCATTTTAACAGATATATTTACTAAATTTACACAAAATAAATCTTGAAATACTAAAGATTAAATGTATTCAATAAAGTTACCATTGGGCTCAATTACGGCCTCCAGGCGACTTCGGAAACTCCGGCAAATCTTCTGAACGGTCTCATTGTTTAAGTTTGTGAATGCGGCCATAATCCTTGTCTTCGGTTTATCTTTGGTCTTACAATGACTTTTGTTGATCTCTCGCTAGAACTGAGCCCCACACATAATAATCAAGGAGTTAGGTGGCCAGATGGAAGGGATGATGTGGTCGTAGAAGTTGTTTGACAGCCATAACTGTGTTGTCCTACTTATGTAGCATGGTGTAGAGTCCTGTTGCCAGACATAAGGTCTCCCAGCAGCTACCCTTTTGACCCAGGGTAGCACTACTTCCTCGGGGCAATTTTAGGCCTCCATGTTGAGTCTGAGTCCCTAAACATCAAATTCAGAAGATCTTTTTTTATCAGAACGATCAGAGTAAGTTTTCCGAGCTGCCGTACCTTCGTAATCACCATTAGACTCATTCAACTGTTTCCGAATCTTCGTCAGATTGACTCCCAAACATTCTGAAATGACCAGCAGTAAAGAATGACAAGCACTACAGCATGTCGTTTCCAAAATTCTGGTGGAGGGAATTCTGTCATTCTACTCTTTTTCTCACAGATGGTGCCCAACTGATCGTACTATACTGTGCAGTCGACAAAATCAAAAACAAAAAAAGCGCATGCGCGTAATTAAAAAGAAAAACTAGCTACTATTTACTCATTTTATCAAGTATATATATATATATATATATATATATATATATATATATCGGTAAAAATCCGTGGTAAGTAATCCAAGTGAATCTTAGTAATACAAAATATTAGAACTGATCCACAGAAGAGAAATCAATATATTTATTTTAGAGTATATATGAATTACAATTAGATAAATAGCTATCTCCTTGGTGTTGACAAGCTCCTTCTGGGCGAAATGGGCATATATCATATGGGGTATTGAATTTTATCTACTTGTAATTCATTTATATATATATATATATATATATATATATATATATATATATAAAAGTGAACATAGAAGTCAACACTTAGAGGCGACAATCTGTTTCATGCTAGATGCAATCATCTGGCCACCGATGATTGCATCTAAGCATTAAACAGACTGTCGCCTCTAAGTGTTGACTTCTATGTTCACTTTTATATTTACACACGCTCTATCTCTGATATTGATCACTTTATCCCATAAATATAGCACACTTTAAGACTATATTTCTTCATATGTATATATATATATATATATATATATATATATATATATATATATATATATATATATATTGTATGCATGTATGTATGTATATTGTGCAAGAATTTTCAGATCTACGAAGACATCATTGTTTACAGACTTAAAAGTTATCTTCTTCGCTAACACATAGTAATAAATCAAGTGCACTCGGACGTGGGGTAATTGTTAGCAATATCATCTCGCAAAAACAGTTACGATTAACTTGCGAGCTCGATCCTCACTGGGTGTCTCTTGCTTTTAGTCATGTACCACATATAAGCTACGCTTAGAAAATCGGCATAGTAATAAAACATGTATCCGATTCATTTGAACACACACACAATCACGTAGACATATTTAAACTTATTATGCTTTTATTTTTAATAGCGGAAAATAAGAACTTCAAAAGAAAAAGTAGACATGAGTTCCTACATTTAGATTCTTGTCTCTCGCTTTTTGTTCCTATCGGTTTTCAGAATGCGCAAGAACAAGATTTATAACCGGCGGTGCTGCCAACACACAACAAGTATATTGAACACCTTTTCATGCAGTGAAAGTTTATTTTGGGCCACCAAAGAGCGGAAGAAATCGACCAAATACCACGAGCAAAATAGATCTTATAACTGTGAATATGCGTGCTTGCATGTCCATATATATATATATATATATATATATATATATATATATATATAGGTAAAAATCCGTGGGTAAGAGTGAATCCTATTAATATAAAATATTAAAACTCATCCACAAAAGAGACCTCAATATATTTATTGTAGAGCATAGAAATAAATAACATGAAAATGAAACTCAACTGTACCCCATTTTTATAGCCATTTCGCACCTCGGGATAAATTCCCTGGAGCTTGTCAACTACAAGCTCCAGGAAAATTAGCCCCAGGCCCGAAATGGCCATAAATATGGGGTACAATTGAGTTTCATTTTTATGTAATTCATATATATATATATATATATGTGTGTGTGTGTGTGTGTGTGTGTGAGGGTACGTAGAATATAGAATTTGAAAAAAAGGGGATAAATGAAGTTGAAAAGTTTTTTTATTAACACGCGTTTCGCATTTGTTCAATCGTTAGGTAGTTCTTCATGTCCGAATGAAAGACAAATCAGTATTTTTTTTTAAAACTAAAACTGTTAATGCCTATTTGTTATGTTGGCATTTCCCAGTCTAAACGAAAGCAAACATGTGCTGTTGTTTTATTTATTGATTTATTTATTTATTATAGCCACCAGTCTCTGGTGGACTCGAACCTATATTGATTATTTTACTCCCAGGCAAGGCGGGAATGTCACTAGTACGCAGAGGCTTACAGGGAGTGAAAGTGAGAGAAAAGATTTAGTAAATGGAGGATTGAGGAAATAATGGTTCAAGAATATATACAATGGCGATTGACATTGTATTTAAATTTTTGAAGATTGTAGTTATCAGGGAAGCAAGTAAATGAAAGGAGTTCCACAGGTGGGAAGTGCGAGAAATGAAGCTGTTGGAGCAGAAGTGGCGGTTGCATTTGGCTATTTCAACAGTAATCAGGTGGGATCTAGATGCCACATCTATAGTAACAGGCTTAAATTCGTGTAGTAGAGGCACCGGGGAGGGGGAGTTCCCCAGAGCAGTTGCCATGAAAATATTTGTAGAAAAGACAGAGGGAAGCCACGTTACGTCGCTGAGAAAGTGACTGCAGTCGAGAGGAGTGTGTTTATGTGTCTCTGTGGGTATTTGATAGATTCTCCGAAAGTAATGCCTCCAATTTATTTTTAAGGGAACTACAGTAGATACCAGTGTAAGCCAGTACTTGCCCCCCCCCCGTTCGTAAAAATCTGCCATAACGGAAGCGACGCGTTGTTTCATCCGTTTCACTGTCGATTCTGCTGAAATGCGTCATTCCAAATCTGCTGTTTCGTCTTCGCAAATATTCAGCAAGCGTCCATGAATGTTACTGGGTCCAATTCCTGGTATAGGGGAATTCTTTGACACACTATTGATTCGTATAAACTTTCATGTCAAACGTCATTAAGCCAGTCTAGCACTCAGCAGCTATCAGTTGCATATGCTAATTTTTCCAGTCTTCTTCATCCAAGACAAGGCGCAATGGCAACTCAAGGTAGACGGTTACTGAAAGGTTGTCTTCTCGATGTAAGAGGAAGACGTAACGAGTGCATATGATGCAGATATGTTGGACAGAAATCGGTCTACCCCAGACTTGAAGAGGTTAAGATTGCCGTAATTGAAGAACCACATTTCAGGAGTCTGTTCCACAAAGAAAATAGTCTGAGGAAAAAAAAGAAGTGGCATTTCTTCCTCATCAATATAATACGAAGAGAGTGACAATGGTTCGTCCCAGTGGACGTGGCATGACGGATTTTATCTGTAATGGTCTGAACAAGTGGAACTAAAGAATGTACACCCTTGTGCAAATTAATTGAGACAACCGCTTTAGTTTCCTTCCTTTCACCATACGGTCAGTTTTAGACTCACTGGAGTGACAGGATGTAATCGATTTCTATTATTTCTTTAGATTAGCTCAATTGGAGTCTTGTTTCAGAAATATGAATCTATTTTCGGGATATATGATGAAATTTGTTTGACCTTGAAAAATATTGCGTCATCAGTGATTGTATCAGATTTTTATCACGCCCAGACACTATTGTCTCGACTGGTAATTAGTTGTCCTACGGCTACTGTCTGCGATAGACGTTACTCCAAGGAAGCGTAAGAAAATTGTAACACACTGGCAAGCTTTACCAGTGAGCACATCAAAGTACTATAGAATGGCCCGAAAACTCTCCTGGTTTAAATCCAATTGAGAATCTGTGGTCAATCTGCAAGGAACGACTTCGTGTAATCGACATACGAAGTACTAACATGTACACTGGGTCATGTTTCATTGAGAAAATACGAAAAAAAAAGGTAAATAATAACTGAATTATTCGTTTTGTTTCAATTAATTTGCACAAGAGTGTAGCTCGCCTGAATATCTACCCTGGAAATAGCAATAGTCTTTATTGTCTATGGGAAAGGGGCTTTAGGGATGAAAATAATTCATCGCTAACAATTCTGTGTAAACACTTAATAAAATCTATCAAGACATGGAAGTGAGGATTGGAGAGCTCCAACCCAGATATAGCAGAAGTACTTCATTTTCTGTTTGATCAGACGTTTATAAAGATTGACACAATTTTTCATGTATTTCCTGGAGAGATACGGTGTACCGGCCATTTTTCAAGCATCTTTAGCGAAGGATCGTATATACGACAATCTTGACCTTTTCAATTCAAGGCTGAAACGTCAAGTGTCTGGCATATCCCCATAATCTCCACTTCCATCTTTCCTATCATTACATCCATATGACACAAGTGATTCAGTAATCCTCTACCTTGAGTATCTCTTGAGCCTTGTACTGGGTGAACATTAGTAGCAAAAGTCCCTGGCTTGCATTGTAGCTACTTCAGTTCACAATCTTAATAATATGAGAATAGAATAGGGGGTAAAGCGGTAAGTGTTTCCGCAATGCAAAGGATGGAAATCATATTTTGAAATCATACCTTACGCTTTTTCTACGATTGCAGCAGCTACGGTGTAAGATACGTCTCGGTGGAATCAACGACCAAGTCTTGAAGTTAGAAGACGAGGCATTGACTTGACCTGGAGAGGGATGAACTCCGCCAGGTCTTCATACCCAAGGAAGGAACTGGTCACGTTCTCGGTCGCAGACGCGAGTTTACGAATACAACCGGGCATCTTTGTGCGAGAGGGTTTGAAGGATGGAGAATAATTCGTCTCTTACAAGGGCTCGGAGACTCTTTTGAATTCTATCAAGGTTTGAAAGTGAGGTCTTGGGAGCCCCTGTCCAAATATGACAACATTATTTCATTTTTGGCCTTATCTGGCTTTTATAGTTAAAGGATATCAGAACTCAGGTACTTACCGGAGCGTTACAGGGCGTCGATCATTTTACGTGCGTCCTTAGCAATGTATGTACGAGTTCCATTTGCGGTCGAGTGTTAGACTGATGTCCAACAGTCCTTCAAAGCACGGTGCTTCCCCGAGACGACCTCAGTTCATCTTGATTTGTGATAGTTCGGTGTAGGGAGTGAAACGGTTAGTGTTTTCTTTGAATAAAGGATGAAAATCATATTTTTATATTATCTTACGCTTTCTTTTACGATTTTCTTCGGGAATTCTCATGGCTTATGGAAAGTCAGTCTATATTACTATGGCTACCATGTAAACTAGTAATACCCGCTGCAATGTCGTGTCATGGGCGACTAAACCGTTGACTACAGTAGTGTTTTATGATGAGGGCGGTGGCGAAGAGCGCAGCAAGATGAAAAACAATGTCTTTACAACCGCTAGATTAGCCTTAATTTAGAGTCAAGAGTCATCTTGGAAAAATGGTCTCCATGTCTATGGTTACAGCCAGTGCTTCCTAGACTGAAGGCAACATCTACGGTGTAAGATCCCTCTCTATGGAATCAACGATCAATGCAAGTGTTGCAGTTGGAAGACCGACATTGACCTGGAGAGGGATGAACTCCGCCAGATCTACTTGCCCAGGGAAGGAACTAGTTACGTGTTCGGACACACAAGCGACTCTGCGAACACACCCGGTGATGAAATTTTAAAAAAATAATTGAACATTTTATTCAGAATGTTTGCATTCTAGCTGAATTATTATGCAAGGATTCTCACTGAGCGTAAAACCGTTCATCCTGACTGTAAAAAAAAAGTCAATGTCCGCTCTCTGGTAATATTCTATAAGTCTTGGAATGTTTGTCTACTATTAACCATATCAAACCACCACCGAGGCATTGGACCCAATGTGCGCAATAATTCTCCTAAATGACCAAGAGCCACAATACTATCCTTTCGTGAACGGCGCTAAAATACACGCCTTTGCGTTTCGAGTGCACGGAAGCGGATTTAACCTGAAGTCTTTCACCATACGGAAATCTATCGCAACAGGCTTCAGTTTACAAAGTTCACACACAGACGGTGCGGGTTTTTTTGAGTGTTACTAAGTCCTTCTATATGTTGCAGTTTTATTTTCCTTAGTGTACATGAGGGCGCATGTTTCAAGTGGACCTTCATGTTTGTCTATATCTTTCTGCTTGCATATAGAAAGTGCGTGCTTATGCAATCGGTAGCTGATGTATGTATATTTCTTATGCCTCCAAGGGGCTCGTAGCTAGTTATATTTGCTGATGCAATGAATTTCTTGGGAAATCGATTTTTTCGCAACATTCGCCTGATCTTCAACCCTATCGAAAGCCAGCATATTTTATAACACTTGAAAATTCGTAATTTTTGTTTCCCTTTTCTTTTAATCAATCTCTTCTCCCTTTTTTCTTCGTTTTTCTTCTCTCATCTTTTTCTTTTTTTTCTCTTTTTTTATTTTTCGCTTTTTTATTTTTCGCTTTTTTCTTTTCTCTTTTTCTTTTCTCTTTTTTCTTTTTTCTTCTCTTTTTTCTTCTATCTTTTTCTCTTTTTTCTTCCCTTTTTCTTTTTTCTTCTATCTTTTTCTCTTATTTCTTCTCTTTTTCTTCTTTATTCTTCTATCTTTCTTTTTTCTTCTCTTTTTTACTTCTCTCTTTTTTCTTTTCTTCTCTCTTTCTACATCTCTCTTTTTCTTCTTGTTTCTTCTCTCTTCTTACTTTTTCTTCTCTATTTTTCAGCATTCTTTTTCTTTTTTTTCTTTTCTCTTTTTTCTCTTTTTCTCTTTTTTTCTCTCTTTTTACTTTTTTCTTCTCTCTTTTTTTCTTCTCTCTTTTTAGTTTTGTCCTTTTCTTCTTTTTTCTTTTCTCTTCTTTCTTTTTTCTTCTTTCTTTATTTCTTCTCTTCTCTCTATTCTTCTACATATTTTTCCTCTCTCTTTTGTCTTTTTTTCTTTTTTGAAAGAAAAATCACCCAACCAAATTTTAATTTTCTCTCCGTGTCTTTCTTTCCTTTCTCTCTTTCTCTTTCCTTCTTTTTTCTCTTCCCTCTCTCATCCTCTCTCTGTGTCTGTGCTCCATATATTTTCTCGGTTTCGGGCTTCTTTCTTCCTTTCTTTTTTTTCCTTCCAAATTCTCTCTATAGATATCCTGAGTGTTTTTTTTCCTTTCTTTTTCGCTTTCTTTCTTTTCCCCTGCATACTTCTCTATATTTACTATCTATTATCACCTTTCTGACATTTTTCCTTTCTCTATACCTATCACTTTTTAAAAAATTTGTCTTACCCTTTTCTTTCAATCGAACTTGCTTTCTTTTCGTTTTCTCCTCTCTTTATCCAATTCAATCACGCCTAACGAATCTAGATTATATTCGAGCGTAATTACTCCTGTCGTCCTTTGTCAATATTTCGGTCCTTAAACATCCTTCAGGCAAAAACGCATTCCTAAGTAGAAGAAGACAGCATACTGGTGAGTGTAACTACTTTATTACACATCCAATCAAGGAACCAAATGTGTCTTCTCTTGGTGTCACCAGCACCAAAGGAAATCCAGCATGATGAACAAACAGCCCATATAACCGACATTGAAGGTAACCAGAACAGTCTCAACGGGATTTCTATTCACATTTCGTTTCGAATTCTTTCTTTTCTCTGTTTAGAATGGCGTGACATTTTTGAATACATACCACGTTTTAAAAGAACTTACTCCCACATCATGTTGAAACATCGGTTCCCGTAAAATAACGAAGTTAAGCAACGTCCAGTCGAGTCAGTACCTAGATGAGTAACCGTTTGGGAATACCAGGTGTTTGGATGTGCGGATGGTGTGATGGATAATGGCTCGGAATTGTTAATTGAGGAGCCGAGATCCAATTCCAGTTGGGCTCGTTATATAAAGTCCACCTGTTCTCCCCACAGCTTGAGTTTAATTAAGAAGTATCACCAAAATCATTATTATCTCCAAAAATATAAAAATAAAATTACTTACAAAATATTTAGATTTCGGCATAGAGGCTGATATGCCGCTAAACAAAAATAGCCAAACATTTTAAATTTGTTGGTCAGTGAATGAGAAGGAAGAAAACAGTCTATTAAAAATTAGATTTGATTATATTAAACATATTCACTTGTCACAAAAAGTAGCACAAAGTCATTATTATCGGGGGTCTATTAATGAAAAAAAAAAACATCTAGGGAGCTCAGTTATGTAATAAATATCAACTAAACAATTTTCGTCTATATTCTAAAACAGAAATCGCCGGTCACTTGGCGACAATTATTATTATTTTTTTTTTTTAAATTTTCAAATCAGATAAGCTCGTATGTCTTCATTTTTTCTTCTTTTATCTTACATATCCATTCAGTATGTGAGCGATCATGACTCTCCACAAGTTCTCATCTTTTGTTGGTTTAAATAATTTTTTACTATTCACCGTTGTCCTTGTCCTGTTCTCTGTTTTCACAAAAATGTTAAGTACTCGCTGATTCTCGTTGCTTTTGTTGAATTAAATGTCTTGTGAGTATCAGATTCTCCAAGTACTCTTTCCTCGTTATGCGTCCCACTAGTTTCAGCTTTCTCTTTCTGATTTCCTCTTGTGCGTTATTCCCATTAAATTTTTTTCTCGTTGTTCTCATTTTGTTGTATTCTTAATATTATTTGATATTTACCTGTCGATAATACAAACGAGAAGATATTCTTACATTTTTCTGTTAGGTTTTCTGGCAAATAAAAAAATCAAACTGTAAACCGAAAAAGGTATTTCTAACATTTTGAGAGTCTGAATGGTTGTCAAACACTCTCGTAATACACAGAAACAAAACTGGTCGTAACTTTGATTTTACACATACCGCACTAATTAAAAAAGAACATAATTATTTACTATCTGTCTATATTTCTAAGATGAGGTATTATGTACACTATTTACATTATTCGGACTATTGTCCTCATCTTTGTTGCCATATTTATTACAACGTTTCGGCCGTTGTATGCTCCGGCCTTCTTCAGGTGTTTGGAATGTCGAACTGAACCCTTTATTTCGTTCCGATATTCGTGCTAGTTTCTGGTAGGATTTTTCAATTTGTTTCCATATTTTCGGTTTATCGGGTCCGTACCGATCATTCAGTATCTGTCTATATTCCTGAGATGAGGTATTATGTACACTATTTACATTATTCGGACTATTGTCTTCATCTTTGTTGCCATATTTATCACAACGTTTCGGCTGTTGTACGCTCCGGCCTTTTTCAGCTGTTAGGAATGTCGAACTGAACCCTTTATTTCGCTCGCTGGTGTAGACAGTTCTGTAACGTGGAACTAGAACAGTCTACCCCAGCGAGCGAAATAAAGGGTTCAGTTCGATATTCCAACCACCTGAAGAAGGCCGGAGCGTACAACATGCTGAACCGTTGTGATAAATATGGTCAAAGATGAGAGCAATAGTCCGAATACTGTAAATAGTGATAATTATTTACGTCGGAAGTTCTTCAAAGGAGTATTTATAACAATATTACCAACTATAAACATACGGCAAAAAACGTTATATTCCTTGGCCAACTTTTACTGAAACCATTCTTAAAGAATCTCACGTATGTTTATCTAAGACAAACGGTGTGTATGTAAAAACGTTCCCAGATCAACATGCGAAAAACCAACAAACATGATGTCTACACACTTACGAACATACATTATCATCTGAATCGCACACAGACAAACTAGAATTATTATACACTATTATATATAAAACAATATTTGTGTTTGTTTTTTTTTCAGTTAGGCTTGGAATCCGTTGATTTCTTGAAACTTCGAAGGGACGCGTTGTCTCTCCTTGAATTCGGAACGCGACAAATTATGCTAACTTTTGTTTAACAAGTCAAATGCACGTGAAACATGACTAACCAATGACAATCAAACAACACAACAGTAAACATAGCCGATTTACTTTCTTCTTTTTATCAATATCTCAGCTCTAATAAAAGGGAAACATGTTAGATTGATAAACGTTTCCTATCTGTTCTATACCTTATCATTCTGCCGGATTCCGATCCATATTTGATCTATATTTTCTCCCAACACACACACACACACACACACACACACACACACAAATATATATATATATATTATAAATTAATTGATTTAAAATATTTTTTCGCTACACAGTGATAACCATGTTTCAAAAATGGAACCTAAAAGCTTCGAATTTAATTTTGTTATTAATTTAAAGACATTAGTTCCATTTCCTCGTCAAGCGAATTTTGGAGTAACTTATTTTTTTTAAATTTACAGTTTTAAAACTGTAAATTTAAAAAAAAATTCGCTTTTAAAGTCCAAATTACTGCTTTTAAACAACAAAACGATCATATCTGCTTTTAATCTGCTTTTAAACAGCAAAACGATCATATCTGCTCGAAGCGTATCTTAACGTAGGAGACAGGTTCGATTCCTGTCGGAGGACACATTTTTTACGAACATTCAGGCCGGTAAATGTAATTAATGCTGTTTATTATAAAGAGAGAATTTACTTAAATATTTGTATCTATAAAAATATCATATAAATAATTGCATCAATAAAAATAACATATAAACAGAAAATATATTAACATAATTGTCGGACTTAGTCCATTTCATAATAGATGTTGCCATTGGTGTACGTTAAGATACGCTTCGAGCAGATATGTTCGTTCGAGAAAGATCGTGGGAAATTTGCTGTTTAAAAACAGTAATTTGGACTTTGCGAACCATAGATAGATAGATAGATAGATAGATAGATAGATAGATAGATAGATAGATAGATAGATGTGCTAGAAAAATAGACGGTTCCCTATTACCGCTGCAAGCAGTATCTAACTCCTCCTGCTGTCCTCTATTTGTACAAGAGCTAGATCAGCCAATTATGTGTCATGCGTAATCATGTATCTTTCGATACATGACTGACGAGGAAGATTTTTTCCCGCAGAAGGTTGCCATTTCTTTCTGCGGTAGACCAATTGACACCCAAGGCTATAGAACACGATCTGTTCTACTATTTACCCACAGCCGGGGGAGAAGAGGAGGATTCATACCTTTCCCAAGAGTACTAGCGCGTAAGCAATGAGCTAGTTATCAGTCCTAGAATGGCGTCCTACTGCCATATCTGGAGCTACCTAAAATCTTCTACGCGGCCTTGTGGATAATAAATTATTTTCCACCCTATAACCTCTTTCTTACCACTCTTTCGCAATCTCCGTGCAAAATGTGCAGACAAGCTACATTGCTTCGCTCCACCAGTTCGAACCTTCACACGTAGGACCCGCCATGTCACGCACACTGTAGCGAACCACGCCCATTCTACTCGCATTCCATTAGTGAAAAGTAAGTTCCACTCGAATATCTTCTTCCCATAAATCGCTACCTTGTTTAATTGAGAGCCAAAGACAATACTTCTCACTACAATCTTAACCTGTTCGCGTTTAGGGTCAACCATTATCTTTCCTAGATAGTCTCATAAACTGAGCCTCTTACCTCTTACTCTTACCGCATAACTCTATAACTTTCTACCACGAGTGGCTCTTGGGCCTTGTATAGTGCGAACATAAACTGAGACTCTTACCTCTTACTCTTACCACATAACTCTATAACTCTCTAATACGAGTGGCTTTTGGGCCTTGTATAGCTTGAACATAAACTGAGCATCTTACCTCTTAATCTTACTACATAACTCTATTTACTCTTACTACATAACTCTATCACGAGTGGCTCTTGGGCCTTGTATAGTGTGAACATAAACTGAGCTTCATACCTCTTATTCTTACCACATAACTGTATAACACTCTAACACGAGTGGTTTTTGTACCTTGCATAGTCTGAGCATAAACTGAGCCTCTTACCTCTTTCTCTTACCACATAACTATATAGCACTCTACCACGAATGGCTCTTGGGCCTTGTTTCATGTGAACATAAAAAAATATGTGAGCTTCTGTGTGTTTGTTTATGTAAGCAAAGTTTTGTCTATTCAGTCGGTTGCATACGTCACTTAAATTCGTCCCAAGTATGAAGAAATGTCTACAAATACACGTGCTGTTACTCTTCCCCTCGGCACACCGTCATCTGGGTGAACCTATTTAATTCCCCACTTCTTCGTACTTTTGCAACTTTTATTATTCTCCCGTCTTATTCAATTATTATAATACACTAGTGTTTGATGATTCTTGGAGTTCTGCCTATGTTCTTATTTTCTTCATAATCAATAAGACCTGAAGAACGACTAAACAGGAAGAAATAATAACAAAGAGAGAGAAAAAAAACGGAAGTAATATTTTGTCGGGCCCTCAAATGATGAGTGTCAGGAAACCTAATGACGCTTTTCTACCTCCCTACAATGACCTCTTTTTTTCTTTCAGTTTTTTTTTTTTTTTTTGTTATTACAATTTGATAAAATAAAATTTCCCTGGGGCAATTTTATTGATATAAATAATTCGGCAAGCGTCGATAAAACGCCATCTGGTGTTAGCATCAAGTTTGACAGTAACTTTCGAAAGGTTTCTTCTTTGGCCAACAACCAAGGAAGTGAAAAGGACGCCCTCTACTGGCTGGCTTTTGGAATTACATATTCACATTTATCCCTTTGTTTATTTTATTATATTTTTCTATCTTCTTGCCTGCTTTTCGTTGATTTTTCGCTGAGTGTATTTTAAGTAAATAGCAGTTTAAAGACAAAAAAGAAAAACTATTTCTCATGTGGACGTTAGTTAAAATATATATCTTTCTCTCAAAGGTTTAGTCTCTTGACATGGGGCTAAAAGTCATTTATAATATATATTTTGTGGTTTACCATCGCGGTATAAACGTCTTTAAGGCTTTAGTAACCTTTATACAATATCTTCGCTCGTTTTTTTTTATTACATGAATAATTTAGAGAAGTAATTCGACAATTTTTTAACTTATTATATTCAGAAAAGTTGCTAAAAATTGGCTCTTTATCATCATTGTAGTAAACACTTCCATAGAATTTATGCTCACAATAAGAAAGGTATTAGAATGTATAAAAGACATACATACATAAGGGTCGCAGAAAACTTTTAGTATATTATAAAACATTACAAAAACACTTTAGCTACAGCAGAAAACATTACTGTATATAAGAAACGAAGCCAAAAGGTCAGCTAACATGAAACAAGAAATCCCAACACTGAAAATACCATAGATGATTACATTAACAAAACATTGTTCTGCGGGTGTTGAACAAACATAAATGTGTCTGAGCAGGGATCTGCAACAGAGATTGGTTAGCCGGCTTATAGACAGGCAACTTTGGATACTAGTGGTCAGCGATCCATCCATCTCCAGTAGTAGTAGTAATAGTAGTAATTTTATTTGAGTAACGTTATTATGAAGTCGAGCTCGGTAGAAGTGACTACATGAACAAAACATTGCAAGAGAAAGCAAGGTAAACAACATTTGATAAAAGGCAAGTTGCCACTACAGTTTAACGTATTATTAAGCGTACGCTTGATAATGTGTTCAACAGTAAACAGCACAGATGCAGGCCCTAAAAGTCGGTGTATGCGTCCCCCAGGAGTCACTTCTCGGATCAACCCCATTTTACATTGCATCAACGATCTACCTAAGAGTATACTCCGATCATTTGTGCATATCTATGCTGATGATTGAATGATATATGGGTGCGCCTCCAAAACACTAGATGACCAGCGATTGACAGCTGATCTCACCTCTGACATAGCTCTAAGAGCTCAGTAGGGTGGGGAAATTGGCTGGTCACATTCATTGCCCCGAAAACCAATCTAGTTACATTCCATCATGAGGTAAATTTATAACCTATTCCAGTGCGCGTTAGGGATAAACAAATTAAGCTACAGAAGACTTCAGAGTGATTTTTGAGAGCAATCTTTTTTTGTAGGGGTGTGAGCTAGAAATCTTTCTTTTGTGTGTGTGTGTGTGTGTGTGTGTGTGTGTGTGTGTGTGTGTGTGTGTGTGTGTGTGTGTGTGTGTGTGTGTGTGATGTCAAATAAGGTAGTTCTTGTCTGAAGTCTTTAAAGTATTGATTTTTTTTCTCTTTTTTTATGTCTTTGACGTTTCAACTTACCCACAGCTTTTCGTCCAATTGATTCTCTAACCCCATGATGTCAGTTTGTGGCTGTCATACTTTGGAACATCGAAAATTTTCAAGCGCTTTCTCTCCCATGTGCCCCACTTCAGATGCAGGTTTCTGTAAGCTACAGGGACAGTCCTTCCCTAAATCACTCATTAATCCGTGAACAAGGTTAATCTCACGGGTTCTCTTATTTTTGGGTAATGCTATAGAGATTAAAATTCGTCATTTTTTTTTTCGTTAACAATTCTTAAATGATAAATATGCCACCACCTCGGCTGGCGAAGTTAGGGATTTGTTTAAATTTTCCTCATTATGTATCCCAGGTACTTGTTGCCACTTCCTGATGTTAAATACAAGCCTCCTCCTCTAAGACCTCATCATTGCTCACACGCTCGGTCCATGATATCCTTAGCATCCTTCTGTAGAACCACATTTTAATGGATTTTATTTTTAATCCGAGATTCTTTCTTATTATCCTATGTACTTTTGAGCAGATCAGACCGCGCTTTCTCCTACAAAGCCGGGCACAAGATCGAATCCAGTCAGAGAGCACGTTCTCTTTTTAAGCCTCTCAAATGCACAGGCCGGTAGACGTAATTGTTAGTTTAAATAAAAGGGCGTCTAATGAATTATATGTATGCACTAGAATAACGTTTAGAATGGTAATAAATAATGTCGGGTTACAAATAAAATTTATTAATTCTATACAAAATATTTATAGACACAATTTTATCTGGCATATAATTTCTTTGCGTATTGTACCAAAAACACTATCATTGAGAAAATATAAGAATAGTTTGATAACTATAGACAGAAAGAATTTAACTTGTTAGCTGTATATAACAATTTCGATTTGATCCAACGGAGTTTGGAATTTGGTCATCACTTCACAGGGCAACATGAACTCTTGCAAACACTACTGTAAACATTTTTTATACTGATGTTTACGAAATACATGGCCTAAGAGTCACTCAAAGTAGACGGTTATTGTGCGGTGTTGTATGGGCGTAAGAAAAGGCTAGTAAAATTCATTAAGTTATGTAGGAAAGATAACGGTTAACTCTCGAAGATGTCAAGATTGTAGTGATTGAGAAAGCATTCTCTCGGGATTCTGATTCACAAAGCAGGAGTTCTTAGTAAGAAGCTGTCTTAATGGAACTTATTTGTTACTAATGGAATACGAAAGCAATGAGAATGACTGTGTACATGAAATGGCGATGCCCAATTGCAAATATCAGAGCAATGTAACTCGCCCTTCAAATGAATTTACTTTGTTTGTTTAGCGGCATATCATGTGGGTCTTTTAATACCAAAATTTAATTTTCTTGGGAGCATTAGTAATTTCTTTTACAAAAAAATATGCGAGGGTCATTCAATAAACAAGGTGAATTTTTCGGTATAAGGACTTCTAATACAGAAGCTTACTTTTTTTTCAACGTCGTCTCCCAGCACTGTCACACACTTTTCCCATCTGTGCACAAGCTTCTGTATTCCTTCAGCGTAAAAATCTTTGGACTGATGTCTCAGCCAGTCGCCCACAACACTTTTGACTTCATCGTCACTTTTAAACTTCGTGCCTCTCGTGAACGCTTTCAAGGGACCAAACAGGTGAAAGTCTGAAGGGGCAAGGTCTGGGCTGTAAGGGGGATGAGGGGGCAGTTCCCAGCCCAGCTCGTCGATGGTCTGCACCATTTGGGCTGCTGTGTGAGGCCTTGCGTTGTCATGATGCAAGATGACTCCTTCTGACTGATGACCCCTGCGTTTGTCCCAACAGATAAGCTCAAAGTCCTTGAAATGTCATCCACTGTCACCCTTGTCAGACTGAATGAGGTCATTGACTGATTCGATCACCTCAGGAGACCTCACTTCTGTAGGCCTCCCAGGCCTGTCTTCATCCTCAACACTGCTCCGTCCTTCTTTAAACAATTTAGCCCACTTGTAGACATTTTTTGGCTGAAACATGTGTCACCATACACAGTTGACATTCTCCTATGAATTTCAACTGGTGTGCACCCTTCAGCAACCAAAAACTTGATAACTGACCGCTGTTCAATCCTGGAGCATGCTTCTTGGTCGGCCATCTTTGTTAATCTCCAAAACTCTTTTTTTTTTAAGTTTTTTTTTTAATCTGCAAAAGAAATTAAATCCATGTGAAAAAGAAGTAAAACAAAAAAAAGAGTAAGCTTCTATCTGTATTAGAAGTCCTTATACCGAAAAATTAAACTTATTTATTGAATGACCCTCGTATTTCTGATAATTAAAAAAAATATATTGCTGATATTTGTAATACAAAGTTTTTATATTCATCATAGTCTTTGGACCAGTTTGGGTGGGGTTAACTATTTGCCCATAGCTGCGACCCTAACAGGGTCAGGTTGGACCTGGGAAAAACAGCAATTAAGAACTGGTTCCACGCTCCTCAAAATCTCCCAATCAGAAGCCTTGCTGCCGGATGTAGTTTATCGTCATACCCAGGACAGCGCTTTTGTTTAGAGCAGGCGTTGTGACTTCTGTTTCTTGCAGTTGACAACGTCAGGAAAAGAAAGCAACAAAAATATTTTGAAGTAAAAGGAATCCATTTTGAAGATTCCATACTCAAGTGTTAAAAAAAATAGCGCTTTAAAGAATTAAACTGACAATCGAGAAATTTACCTCCATCGGTTATAAATCTATTTCTAACTTTAAAAAAAAATATTTCTCTTTTTTTCCATTTTCCGATTAATTATTAAAATGGAATAAGGAGATACAAGGATTTGAAAAGAAAACAAAAGAAAAGAAAAACCTTCCCAGAAATTAATCTTCAACTAATTTTCAATAATTAAACAAAATTAAGTATTCTGGGGTGATTTACATCCATGTGACATAAATGATTTAAAACTTTTCGCATTTTTAAGGATCTTAAGAAGTTTCATTAATCTTACTTGCTAAAGACAGAAAGAAAGAGAGAAAAAAGAAAAGAAAAGAAAAATGGAACAAAGTAGGAATCAAAAAATGGAAGAACGAGTCAAAGTATGGAAGATAGAATCAAAGAATGGAAGAAAGAATCAAAGAATGAAAGAGAGAATCAAAGAATAGAAGAAAGAATCAAAGAAAGAAAGAAATCTTCCTTTTTTAGTCCAAATTCATCTTTATTCTTTTCATATTTAATCCCTTCTTTTTTCGCTCGTACCGATTCGAAATTTAATTCGAAATTCTCCCTTTCAATGCCGTTACACTCATCTTCTCTGACTTTCTCTATATTTTCTCTCTCTCTTTCTACAAATATATATATATATATATATATATATACTCTCCCTGTCACTCACTCACTCTCTCTCTCTCTCTCTCTCTCTCTCTCTCTCTCTCTCTCTCTCTCCATATATTACTTTCTTAGGACACCTCGACGTGGTTTAATGGTTAGTAAGCTTGTATCGCTAGAAGAATTAAGACTATCTAGTGAGTTAAATCCTCACTGGGTGCACTATACTTTCGGCTATGGGCCACAGCCAAGCTACCCTTAGAAAGTCATCAGAAATGTATAAATAAATAAAGAAAATTGCACAAAGAATAAATCAAAGAATGGAGGAAAGAAATAATTTTTTTCTGTCCAAATACATCTTTATTCTTCTCCTATTTAATCATTTCATTTTTCACTCTACTTTTTTTCTTTTTATGTGCCATGTCCTTTCAGGACGTAGGCGATCATGTCTCTCCACCACCCTCTAACCCTTACAGCTCCCAACAAATTCCTTCCCTCTGCTTCCTCCCCCAGACCAAGTTCTGTCATCCACTTGCTTAAGTCCGCCAGGTATGTCAAGCGTTGTTTTACCTTGTCTCTCTTCCCCTCTATTCCACCCGTGAGTATCAGATTCTCCAGGCCCTCCTTCCTCATTATGTATCCCAGAAACTTCAGCTACCTCTTCCTGATATTAAATATAAGCCTCCTCCTTGTTTGAAACCTCTCTAAGACCTCATCGTTGCTCACACGCTCGGTCCATGATATCCTTATCATCCTTCTGTAGAACCACATCTCTGTTGCCTCGAGTCTCTTCTTCATCTTTGAGGAAATCGTCCAATATTCGCTACCGTAAAGAAGGACAGATGTCACGTAACATCTTCCAATTCTAAATTCTCACTTTCAGTCCCGTTATACTCACGCCATCTCCCTCGGAAAGAAGGCTCCAACTAGAATTCAAAACCACACAAATAATACATGTCACATAGTCAAAATATACAAAGAAACTAACAACACACCCCCAAAAATATGGATATATAAAATATATTTTATGATATTAGAACATGTGAAAAATCGCTGCATAATGGCGATCACGGCAAAGCCCACAAGCTTAATTTTTAAATTATTCTGCTGTTGAAATTAATTAATCTTTCACTCACCAGTAGTTTAGCATCACCCGAGGAGACACATTTGTAGTGTTGAAATATAATTGCCATTATGCAACGATTTTTGATATTTTAATATCCTAAAATAAATAATATTTAGCTCTACTCCGTATTGAGCCCCTTTTTAAATTAAATGTTACGCACAGTGAATTTATGTTCCATTTGTTCTTATTTTACTTGGGTAAACATACACACACGCACGCGCACACACATACACACACGCACGCGCACACACATACACACATACGCACACACATATATATAGATATAGATATATATAATACATAAAAGGTTAATAGTCAGAGTTAAATCAGACCAGGAAACAGTAGTATTAAAATTACTCAATTCACGTGTGAAAAAATAAAATAAAAGTAAAAAGAATATGTAGAACTTATATGATAGGTTTGCCTGTCATTATTTGCTACACCGTGAAGCACAAAAAGATAGTCAGTCTGTATATATATATATATATATATATATATATATATATATATATATATATATATATATATATATATATATAATACATATATTATATATATAAATACTATATATATAAATACTATATATATAAATATATATATTATAAATACTAATGACTCGTTATATGATAGGTTTGCCTGCTATTAAATGCTACACAGTGAAGCACAAAAAGATAGTAAGTCTCTTTCTGTGTGTGTGTATATATATATATATATATATATATATATATATATATATATATATATATATATATATATATATAATACATATATATATATATATATATAATACTTTAAAAATCAGGAGGTCAGCTGAATCTGATACCTTGGTTTCAACCTTATGATATCCTCAGGCGAGTTTTATCTTGATAAAAATCGCCTGGGGATACCATAAGGTTAAAAGCATCGGATTCAACTGACCTCCTTATTTTTAAAGTATATATATATATATATATATATATATATATATATATATATATATATATATATATATATATATATATATATATATATATATACAGAAAGAGACTTACTATCTTTTTGTGCTTCACTGTGTAGCATTTAATAGCAAGCAAACCTATCATATAACGAGTCATTAGTATATATTTCTAAGTCTCCCTTTATTGTGGCCATTTCTGCGGGGGTAGGGATTAGTATAAGGTATTTGATGACAAAATCACCATAGAGTAATAACAATCTCGTATCAGAGACCATTAATGCAAAAGTCAATACTAAATGAATGCTCTATACTGCTGGCCTTGCGTTATACTATTTTTTTGCTTCATACTAGATGCTTCACACTTGTATTTTCAATTCGTAATAAACTAAGCTCCGTAAATCACAATAAGTGATCTTAGCCGAGGAAAATGGTTAGTGGCTCGATTTAGTATAATATTATTATTATAATATTTGGTATTATATAATATAGTATTATATAATAGTATTATATAATATAGTATATAATATTGCCTTCTACCAAACTAAGTTGAACTCTTATTTTCGTAAATGTTCTTTCATTTGCAATGAAAAATAAATAAATAAAATTATCGCGTTTAATTAAATGTGCGCATGTGCAGTTATGCGTTCCGGCTGAGGAAAAGAAGAAGCTAATGAGTTCAAAATTTAACAAATGAAATCAGCTCTATAATCAAAATTATTTGAACGTCGTATTTTCTCTTCGTTTTTTTTTTATTTTCACCCCCCACCAACCAAACACACACGTACGTGTCGTTTAATGTTTCTGTACCTTTGTCAAAACTGCTATCTTTTGCTTTTTCTTTTACCGTTTGATTTTTCCTTATTTCTCTTACTTCTGATGAGGCTCATTCTTTTCGTCGGTCTCGTTCGGCGTCCATATTTCTTGTGCTTTTCACTTGTCACTTTCGCATTGAAAAAAAATGCTTTCAAAATGTAAACAGCTGCACGCAACTTTCCTTCGCTGGTAATTCTATGAATAATATTTTGAAAACATTCTCCTGGAGTATATATTCGGGCAGTTTCACTGCAGAAATATTTTCAAAATGCGATTTAGGATTTAGATTACATTTGTCAATTCCTTTTTGTTCGTTTGTAATAATGCTCGTCGGTAATTAAAGCATGAAGAAACGAAGACTTGTTAGGAATTGCCGTCGATAAAGAAAAACGTAGTGTAAACTTCATAAGCGGCCAGCTTTTTGATCAACCATTTTCAAAGAGGATCTTTTTGATAAATTAAAAATAATGATAATTTAATCCCATAATACTAATAATAATCAAGTCTTTCCCAACACATTTTCATAAAACTGATTCAGTATTCAGCGTGTTTCACGGAGATTTAGGAACAAGGAACATTGGTTTAAGCGAAACTTGTGTAAAGACATTTGTCTAAGGAATACACGTCTAAGGACATTGGTCTATGGAATACCCGTCTAAAGACCATTTGTCGATAATATATTTTTAATAAATTAACAATTTATTCATGTACAAAATACTCAATTTTATTACAGACTGGCCGTTGGTTTCCAAAAGGACCTCCAATCTGTTGTTGACTGGGACAGGAAATTGCTTGATAACTTTAATACCTCAAAAACAAAACTGCTCTCTAATACCCACCACAGAGAACCCTCCCTGCCTTCCATTAGAATGTCTGACGCTGAACTCCACGAGAGCAACCCTTTGCGACTGCTTCGTTTCACACTGTCCGCTGACCTCAGATGGAATAATTACATTGAATCAATAGCTTCATCTACCGCAAGGAAAGTTGTGTCGCGCCAGAAAGTTTTTCTCGCTCGAGTCCATCCTTCAAATCTATACATCAACCATTCGCCCTTGCATGGAATATTGATGTCATATATGGTCTTGAGCCCCCGCTGTTCATCTTAAAGTCCTCGAAAAAACCCAGAGACGAATATGCAATATGGTTAGTCCTGATCTGGCATCTCACAGACGTGTCGTCACCTCCCTCTGTCTTTTCTACGAATACTTTCACTGTAACTGCTCCAACGAGCTATTTTCGCTAGTTCTTAAACTACAAGAATTTAAACGTGCCACTAGGTCGGCATATCGGTCCCACACTTTTACTGTCGAGACGATTAAACGAAGACGTCTCTTCTACTCCAATAGCTTCATGTCTCGCACTTCCCGTCTGTGGAACTCACCTCCTCTTACTTGCTTCCCTGATAGCTATTATATCCAACTATTCAAACGCAATGTCAATCGACATCTCCAGATGCCTTGATCTATTCCCCGTCCTTCTTTTCATCATTTCCTCTCTCACGCTTTGCTCCCACTTTCTGTAACCCCTTGCGTGCTAGTGGCACTCCCGCCTTACTTGGGATGAAAAGTTGTTTTTTTTTTTAAAAAGACACTTATAGCCAAATTAATTACTGATGATACATGTAGTTTATAAGCATTTATTGGCATGGAGTATATTAATACTAACACATTAGACCATAATTCTCTAGACAAATATTTCTTAGATGTATATTCTTTAAACGAGTGTTCTTTAGACCGATATTCCTTAGACCAGTGTTCCTTAGACGAATGTTCTAGATCCCGTTGCACGGTCGTCTTTATACTCAAAAATTCTTGAATCACTTTTTATTTCTTGACGACAACCCTTTTGGTTTGGGTGTTTTTTACAAGCAAAAATTTTTCTTGATCCTTAAAATTACTTGGTATAATTGAAATTCACCTACTATGACGTGATTTTTGAGTCTATAGATAAGGATTCATTTTACAAAGTTTTAGCTCTTTTTCATTTGTAAGTTCGTTTATTGTTTAATATTTTACATTTATCAACGAACCTCTTTGATAAGGCTTAATTGAACAGCTGGTAGCTTAAAACGATTTACAGTATCTTTTTTTTCGACAGCAATTTTTAACATGTATCCTTCATAAGCAATTAGAAATTTTAAATTAGTGTGGCAAGAGGCCATAAGTAGAATTAAAAAAAGAGTAAAAATGGTAAACATTTCATAGAAAAATGTCATCAATTATAGAAATGAAGCAAGATTTAATATAAAAATATAATCCGGAATAATTTATGAGAATGGTTAATGCGGAGAATCAAAATCGAGTCTGTAAAGTAACAAAGATAGTTGCAAAACTCTTCTGACGACAGACGTCGGTGTTCGAATCCAGGTAAAAAGAAAAATTTCAAGTAAGGAACGCTCAACCTCTATTGGCCAATATCGTATTTTTCCTTTGTTTTGTTTTTTGGTTTTTTGGTTTTTGCGGGGGTTTTTATGCTTAGTTCACTTACATTTGCTTAGGTCATTTATATTTGCCTAGTGAGTTTTACTCCATTTTTGGTTGATATAGACTATTTTTCCTTTTTCTTTACTTGTTTATTCTTTATACACACACACACACGCACGCACGCACACACACACGCTCACACACACACACACATATATATATATATATATATATATATATATATATATATATATATATATATATTCTTATATGGAGTATATCTGTAGAAGAGACAAATTGAATGAAAACACAAGAGGAAAACCACAATTTTGATCTAAAAACGCCACACCCAACAAAAGAGAAGGTAATTTACTCAGAAAGAAAATCACCGGGAGTGCCGCCATTGAATATTCTCAAAATATAAATCTACGCCCCGCTTGTTCCTAATCTCACCTTTGCTAAAAGAATTACTACTTTCCCAGGACAACATACACAAAAAATGTGTTAAAAAGTCAAAGGAAAATGGCTGAATTCATGGCTGAATTCATCATTTCAAATTTTGGAGATGTATAATCAAAACGTCCATCTCATATTTCAATCTAAGAACCTTTTTTCTTTTTCTTTCTTCTTTTTCAAGTATACTAAATGACGTATTCTGAGGTTTAAATGCCTAGACATTTCACTTAATATGTTCTTGAGCATCTTTAAATATAAAAATTTCGCTTGAAAGATGCTATATGACATAATCTAGGATTTAACGCCTAAATCTTTTCAGTTAACTTACTGAATGTTTATGATAGTACTTTTGGAAATTTTGAGTAACTGTAAAATATAAACTTGTTACAAAATGAAACCACATTTGCCTTGATAAAGTCCGTCGAATGACGAGACGCGTCGGCCAAACTTAGTATAGTTTTCCTCTTGTCTTTTCATTCATATATTTTCCTTATCTTTATACTAAATTATATATATATATATATATATATATATATATATATATATATATATATATATATATATATATATATATATATATATATATATATGTTTCATTGAAGACGACAGATACAGATTGAAGGTACTACTAAATGATTAATTTGATTTTTTGTTCGAATCAATTGGGTCAATTCGGGTAAAAAAAATCAAATTAATTATCCACTACAAAACATTTAAGCAGCTAACTTTATTCTCAAAAATAACGACACACCAGTAAAATCAAAATTATTAAGAATGAACATTGTCTACGAGTTCAAATGCCTCTTAACGAACTTTGTTCCTGATCAAACCGAATTTATAAATAATAACAAAAGGTCACACGACTACATGCCTATCCAGACACCTTAAGTTATACCTATCTGACCACAGCACCATAAGAACCCATTTAAACACACACAAAAACTTACCAAACCTCATTCAAAATATACTAGTAGAAAATACAAACATAATAACCTCATCCGCATGTAAAAAAGATTACAAATAATTGAAGCCTTAATAATAAAAAAGAAAAATCCAACACTTAATAATATTAACTACGAACACGGCTACAATGTGTGTCCTTATAACTCTCAAAACATGCACACAAACCATACATCCAATTAAGAAGCAAAAAATAAAATCATCCTTGATAATGGCTAAAAGTTCAGACGATAGCACTCGGAATTATAAAAAGCTTAATCGTAGTACCTTGTCTGTCGTCTTTAATGAAACATGTATAAATGAAGGATTGCTGCCTCAATACACAATATATATATATATATATATATATATATATATATATATATATATATATATGTGTGTGTGTGTGTGTGTGTGTGTGTGTGTGATACATATATATATATACTTGATAAAAATGTCATTTTAGGTTAAATTCGACTGCTACAAATTCTAATAAGAGATATTTTGTTTTTGTAGAATTTCGTACCCCTAAAGTTAGAGATGCCTCTTATAAAAGAGAGCGTGTTATAGATGAGTAATACGGTATTGATAGTGATGTTAAATAAAACACACTTCGAGTTGTCTCCATGGAGTATATTAAAAGGATTTATCAGCCATAGCACGTGGCTATAATCGCAGGTCCCCCAAATCAGATCTATACTAGGGGGTTTACTGATTTTAACTCTAAGCCAAGCGCCTTCACTAAATATCTATCAAATTTATCTGATCTGGGTCAGACTCAGGACAAATACATATATATATATATATATATATATATATATATATATATATATATATATATATATATATATATATATATATACATACATAGATAGATAGATAGATAGATAGATAGATAGATAGATAGATAGATAGATAGAAAGAGACTGAGATAGATAGATAGATAGATAGATAGATAGATAGAAAGAGACTGAGATAGATAGATAGATAGATAGATAGATAGATAGATAGATAGATAGATAGATAGATAGAAACAGACTGAGATAGATAGATAGAAACAGACTGAGATAGATAGATAGATAGAAACAGACTGAGATAGATAGATAGAAACACACTGAGATAGATAGATAGATAGATAGATAGATAGATAGATAGATAGATAGATAGATAGATAGATAGATAGATAGATAGAAACACACTGAGATAGATAGATAGATGAAAATAAGTTTCGAAATAAGTCATAGATAAATAGGTAGATATTAAAGAGAAAGGTATTTTGCAGGTATCCCACATGTTACAGGAGAAGCGAATATAATATTTGGTCTGCAGAAATCGTAAAGCAATATTCAACTTATCAAAAGTCAAAAGCTGTTTCGTCAGAAAAAGAAAGTTCTCTGATTTATTAAGAAATAACCACTAGAACATGACCTTTCGTGACCCTTCGTGATCTCTTTAAAACCATTTCTTAAATTTCGCTCATGTCATTTTCTCTAGAACAGGCTGATGAACAGCATTCAATGTGATTTTGGATTGTTTCATATTAATAATGCATTTTTGTCAGCACTTTTAATTATCGACTAATCTACTTTCATAAAATCTAATTAAACATCCTAACGAGAAATGCTTTAATTTTCCTATCAATTAATGGTTCTCGAGATTTCAATGGATGAGCCAATCCTTTGAAAAATTATTCGCATTTTGACACAATATCCAAGATAAACAATTTATCTCTATTTCCTAACGAATTTTCAATGGCTTTTTACTGCATCGAATCATTGCAAGTGACTACTTAATCACAAATCTAGCGTCCAAAGCCATAAAAAAAATCCTGCTTTTCAAATGTTGTTCTTCAAGATATGCGGACTGGCCATCCTGCCTGGAACAATTGACCTTACAAAATATCCCCATATTTTATCGTTTCATTTGGCATCGGTTTGAAGACTAATCTCAAAACACGATGCACAAAAGCACTCAAAATATATCTGAGAACAGCAGTTGCAATTCGATTATGTATAAGTAGGTTTATGGCTCCAGTTTACTACATTACAATGGCCTTGCGGATTAATGCGTTGGTTTGTAAAATTGGTAACATTGTAATTGTGTGTTCAATTCCTGAGTTAAGCAGTGTCTGCTTGCACTGGCTGGAAACGGGTGGGCAATAACTGAGTAGTACTAAATAAAAAAATAAGAACTAGTAGTGGAGCGATAACAGTCTAACCCCGTAGATTAAATAAAGGGTTCGATTCGGAATTCCCAGTTGGTTAGCCAGATCGATATACACGTGAGGAAGACCGTAGATCACAACGGCCGAAACGTTGTGGTAACAACAACAAAGATGAAGACAATAGTCAGAATATAAATAGTGTAAATAAAAGAACTTTTTCTTAATGCATTTTGCAATATTCCAAGCAAATGATATATTATTATGGAATATGTATATGCCTGGCCTCTCGTATTCGAGGATACCTGTCTACTAGGACGGCTAACCAATCCCTATAGCAGACGCTTGCTCAGGCGCATTTGTGTTTATTCAACACTCACAGAGCCCACCTGTGGTTTATACTGCAACTATGCTGAGCAGACCTTAGTTACAGTTTCTGGGAAAGAGTATGATATCTAGCCTCATCAACAATTTGAACAAGTCTATCACGCTCAAGCCCTCGGACACGATGACTTGTGACTTCGTGCCAGCACAGGTATCTACAGCACCCAAGGATCCGTCTACCCAATTTCACTCACAAGGCTTGTGACAATCCGTCGTATGGTTTTCAGGCACGTTCCAAAGGTGCCGCACGCTAACATCAGGAAGTCTCCTTCCTGGCAAATCGACCATGGTGAGATTTTTTCTTTTTAGATTGTTGTCATCTCTGTTCAAATTTGCTGTTTCCAAAGTTGAGTTCTCACCTCTAAATAACTTCAAATTTTTTCTCTTATGAGTTTATAACTTTTTAATACGGTTCATAGCAAGCTTCAGGTATGCGTAATTGAAAGACATAAATATCGGAAGCTATACTACTGTATGCATATTTAGTTACGACACGATGAGCAATCATTCAGTTGCATAATAAAACCACACACCAGCAAATAAGTTATTGCAAATATCTTTTTAATAAAAACGAATGTTATTTACTGAAAGTCACGTAATATTTTATTATAGAATATATATCTTGAAAGTTTTACGAGCATCGTTTGGTTAATACCAATTTTATAGTGAAAACATGGACTTGTATAATCGAATTTCAGATCGTAAATTAAGAAATACTAAGATAACCATTAACTATAAACTAAATTCTTTTTCTCGCCACAATGCTTCTTGCACATTTATAAATTCGTCTGTGCGTTGAATATGGCTGCCATATCACATCCAGTGTGGGCACTTCGGCGTGGTGTACTGGTTAGCAAGCTTGTCTCATCTAGAATAATTTAGGACTGAGTAGCGATTTTGATCCTCACTAGGTGCCTCATTTTTCTCCTTGTGTCGCATCTACGCTCAGTCAGTTACGTGCCACGCGTGATAAGCGCTTAGGCGATAATGTATCTTTCGATAGATGACTAACGAGTCAGATTTTTTTCCCGCAGTAGGTTGTCATTTCTTTCTGCGGTAGACCAGTTGCCATCCAAGGTTATGGAACCCTGCTGGGGGGTTGTTTTATTTCCCTCCCTACCAAAGACATGAATCGTACGTATGAAGACTAATTAAGATTTTCATAGAGACTTCTAGGTATTATGGTGATTGGAGTAAGAATGGTAAGTAAGAATGTGTCGTTTGGTGTTAGGAATACTGTGGTATGTTTAGGTCAGTGATAGAAGAAGACCGTTCTTTTCCCTATTCCCCATTTCTCTCTCCTCCTTGGTACCGCGACTTCATGAATTTAAGCGTACTACTAGATTGGTTATTAGGTCTCCTTGTTTTACTATTGAAATAGCTAGATATAACCTTAGTTTTTATTCTAATAGATTCTTTTCTCGCACTTCTCGCCTGTGGAAATTTCTTCAGGTTTCTTGCTTCCCTGGCAAGATGTTTCTACGATCTTCGAAAGTTTAAATGTAACGTCAATCGCCATCTTCTGTCTTCCTGAGACCTGTTCTTTTATTGTCCTTTATCCCTTCTAAAGTCTTCTCATTCTCTCTCACTTTCACTGGCAACTTGCTTGGGTTGAAATAATTACGAAAAAGAAGATATCAAAAATTAATTGTATTAAAAAAATAACACCAATAATTAAAATTAAAAATTAAAACTCAATATTTAAACTAAGTTTGAATTTTGATGGTTAGCTATTTACCTTTTTTTTCCATTGAATTTATTGCTTCGGTCGTAGAGCAGTCTCCTAGCTGAGTTAGTTGTAGTTTTATTTTCATATTTTCCTGAGATATTCTTCTTACTGTCATAGTTGTTTTGCATTATCTTAAATATTTTACTTTTATCGATCCGGTTGGAAATCATTTTTTTTTCCATTTCCTATGAAAAACAAAAAAAAATTCTGAATTCTGGGACGGATAGTTCTTTGTTGTGATTTTCACGCAAATGTGCTTATCACGTGTCGAAAATCGATATTTCCGCAAAAAATAATCAAAACTTAGAAACAAATCTATCAATATTTGCTGCAATTTCTTTGTAGATTTCGAAACTGTGTCAGAGAGTGAGAGCATAAACAGATAGAACCAGCTGCCAATTCTTTCAAGATAAGGCGACCATGGCTGTTCTGAGAGTGGTCTTTTTTGTTATTTTGGCTATAGTATTAGGTGTGTGCAAAGGCTTACAGAATTCCTTAAATTTAATCTGTTTTCATACTAAATTTAAAACAAAGTACAAGGCTCGTGAGCAGCTCCTGTTAGTTGGTAATAATGAATTAGGAGTGTGTTGTGAATTGAAAAAGATATGTTTGGAAGTGAAGGTTATGAGGATATCCCGTTCCTACCCCTTCACCGTTGAAACTGTTCGAGGTAGACGTCTTTTCTACTCCAATAGCTACATGTCTCGCACATCTCGCCTGTGGAACTCCCTTCCTTATTCCTGTTTCCCTGACAAATACAATCTCCAACTATTTAAGTGTAACGTCAATCGACATCTCCAGTTGCCTTAATCTATCCACTTCCCTTCTCCACATCCTTTCACCTTTCATTCCTATCTGCTCTCGCTCCAAATCTTCTGTAACCCCCTTGCCTTGATCGATCCACTATCTTTCTCCACATCCTCTCCTTTACCACTCCTATCTGCTCTTCCTCCAAACCTTCTGTAACCCCTTGCGTGCTAGTGGCTTCCAGCCTTGCTTGGGGTGATAAGCTTAAAAAAAAAAAAAAAAAAAGTGGTAAGACAATGATTGACCCTTGACTTAAAGAGGTCCAGTTAAAGCATGTGGCGTCGATACAGTAACGTCATCAATGTTATTTGAAAACTAGAAGATAGTTTAAAAATTCTAACAAGATAAGGAATGCTGCTTTAATCCAAGCAAATGACACAAATACTGATATAGATCTCGCATGATGAGGAAGAATTTTCCCATTCCAATTCATATTGAGGCAATATTTGGAAATGCTGCATCATTATTTTGCCGCTTCTCTATACTGAAAATAACGATGTACAATAACAGAATCTAATGCAAATGTTTGTACTACAGTATGCAGTTTGTAATAAGCTAGGCATTCCTACTATGTGCAGGTGACACAGTGCTGATAGCAGACACAGAAAGGAAGCTACAAAAACCCCTACAGAATGTAGTGAAGGAGAACGAGAAGAAGGGACTAAACATAAACTACAAGAAGACAGAATTCATGATTATCAACAAAAATATCAGCCCGAAATATGAATTACAGGTCGGGGACACCTAAAATCAAGCAGGTGCGAAAATTTAAATATCTGGCAAGTGTTCTGACAGAGGACGGAAAGTGCGACGCTGAGATCTGAAGACATATTGGAATGGCCAAAGACGCATTCCAAAAGCTATGCAGATAATTACGAGACAGGAGGGTTTAGTTGGTAACAAAGAAAAAGAGTATTGAACTGCTATGTGATATCTGTACTACTTTACGGTAGCTAATGTTGGACGGTCTCCTCAAGGATGAAGAAACTCGAGGCGACAGAGGTGTGGTTCTAGAGAAGGATGCTAAGGATACCATGGGGGAAACATGTGGGAAACGATGAGAAAGGAGTGCTTGGAAAATCTGATACTCACAAGGAACATAGAACGAAAGAGGGACAAGGGAAAACAACGCGTGATATACTTAACGGGCTTCAGCAAGTGGATGGCAAAAAATGGTCTGGGAGAAATAATAAAGAGCAAACACTTATTGAGAGCTACAGGAAACAGGAGGAGGTGGAGAGCCATGACGTCTGATTTCCTGAAATGACGTAGAAAGAAGAAGAAGAAGAAGAAGAAGAAGAAGAAGAAGAAGAAGAAGAAGAAGAAGAAGAAGAAGAAGGTGCCATGTCTACCGGCTCGGAATGAGAAATCAGCGAGCCAAGTGCGAAAATTTACCTACGATCTTCAAAGACCTAAATGTAACGTCAATTGGTCATCTTTCTGCTTGAAACCTGTTCTTTTATTGTCCTTTCTCCTTTCTAAAGACTTCACGTTCTCGTTCACTTTCAGTAACCACTTCATTGAAATTCTTTTTTTAAATTAAAAGTTATTACAAAAATAAACAATTAAAAATCAACACTACGAATTAAAACTAATCATTAAAACTGAGTTGGAATATTAATGTTTAGTTGTTTATCTTTTATTGGATACATTGCTTCGATCGGAGAGCTAACCTCCTGACTGGGTTGCATTTTTAAAATCACATTTTTCTTAGATATTTTTCTTATTGATATCATAGTTATTTATAATTATCTTAAACATTTAACTTTTATCGATCTGAGTCTGTCTATATTTCTGAGATGAGGTATTATGTACAGTATTTACATTAGTCGGACTATTGTCCTCATCTTTGTCGCCATATTTGTCACAACGTTTCGGCCGTTGTACGCTCCGGCCTTCTTCAGGTGGTTGGAATTTCGAACTGAACCCTTTATTTATACTACTTGGGTAGACTGTTCTAGTTCCACGTGCCATGTTTGATGGATGTCAGTTATCAGTTATCTCCTGCTAATTTTCCCTCTGAAAGTTCTCCACTGCCTTAACCGGGTATTGAACTCACACTCTTTGGGTCTGTCACTGGATCTAACCAATAAAGGGTTCAGTTCGAAATTCCAACCACCTGAAGAAGGCCGGAGCGTACAACGGCCGAAACGTTGTGACAAGTATGGCAACAAAGATGAGGACAATAGTCCGACTAATGTAAATACTGTTTTATCGATCTGTTTGGAAATCCAAAAGATTGACGAAGACAAGTTCGTTATATTTACTTTCTCTTATGAAAAATAACTGCCTCCCCATTTATGGGCTAAAAAACATGAATTTTATCTGGAATAATCATTGTTATCTAAAAAAAAAAAACTATTAATGTAATACTAACCTGCAAAAAAAATAGATTTATTCTGGAAATCCAAAATAGGTTTCGGTTTTAAATAAACCAAAAAGTGTTGATAAGTCGCAAAAATACAAATCACTGATTCACTCACGATGAATACCGTTTATAATAAAGTACTTCTTATCAACTACAGAACGATCATTTATTTTTATGAAGAAGTTTAGTTTTATCTGTTGATGCTACTGGATATCCTGGGCTACGTGTGATTTTCGTCGCCATTGTTTTATCTCCAGTGACATCTTTCAACGAAAAAAACTTGTTTTTGAAGTCTGGCAATAAGTAAAATGCAGGTGTTGAGATACGCTCCAATGCTTCGTGCGAAGAATTTTCCGCATTTTGCATCTTTCTTATATTTTACAAATGATTCCATATATATATGTGTGTGTGTGTGTATTTGTTTGTATATATATATATGCATATATACATACATACATATATATATATATATATATATATGTGTGTGTGTGTGTGTAAATATAAATATTTATATATTTCTTTATATTTACATACCCTCTATCTCTGATATTGAGCACTTTATCTCATAAATATAGCAAACCTTAAAACTATATTTCTTCATATATATATTCCTCTAAAAATATATAGTATTACAAGGATTGCAATTCAGAAAATATACGATATAATAATCATCCATTTCAGCATATATATATATACATACACACACACACACACACACACACACATATATATATATATATATATATATATATATATATATATATATATATATATTAATACATGTTTCATTAAATAATATAGATAAGTGTTGTCTATATATTTTATGTAAGTTTTTTTCATATAGTCTAAGCTTAATAACATTATCATTAAACAATGAAAGAAAATCACAATATTGATACATATTTTTTTTTTAATCCAATCTAAGCTTTCGGCTTACATAAGCCATTATCAAAGATGACAATTACACAATATATTTAAGCAATACACGAACAAGAAATTGATGATAGTCTTGTTTGTTTACATGGATGATTTCCAAGCAACGATAAACACGTGCATATAAAACGCTGAAAGCGAAAATCGCACAACAGTTCATGACGTCACACATCACCACGCGAGAGTGAATCCGATGAGTATTGAGTATGGAAAGCCGTTGGTATGAACCAATGACTTCTGTTACTAATTATAGGCATTTAAGGATATTTTTGCAGATTTCATAGTTTATTTTGTTCAGGTTAGGTTTCAACTGTTTTATGTATATAGCTTCAAGAATTTTTAGTTTTTGTTTATTGTTTTCATGTTTAAGTATAGTTGTGTTTTCGACGAGGATTTTCCGGAATTGTGTATGCGGCCAGGCATGTTGTTTTAAATGCCTAAAATGTTAGAGTTATCATTCAAATGTAGTGTCAAGCGTTGTGAAAGCGAGTTTGTGGTGTGACCAACATAGATATTATTTAGTTCGTTGGAGATACAATCTCCCAAAGGGCACCTGAATTTGTAAACTATGTTAGTTTTTTTCAAATCGCTAACCGGGGGAGAAGAATCATTGCGAATAATTGAGTTGGATATACTAGATTTAGTGTAGTATATAATTAACTTAATTTTTTTGCTAGGATCTGTTGTAGATATGTTAGTATTTACTAATGTTTTTTAGTATATTTTCATCTTGCTTATAATTACTATGCATTTGATTACGATATAGGAGATTAATATGTTTGAGATTAGTAGAAGCAGTATTATGTACTCTTTGCTTAGTATTGAGATTTCTAAGAAAGCATCTTATTTGTTCATCAATTATATAGTTTGGAAAACTATTATTAACAAGTGTTTGTTTTATATTCTTTAGTTCACTGTAAAAAATCTGTTTTGTGGATGAATTAGTTTCTGCACGGTGTATTAGATTTTTTATAATTGCTATTTTGTAGTAATATGGGCATTCGCTCTTGTAGTTAAGTGTACATGAATTTATGCTAGTAGGTTTTTTATATGGCGAAATAGTAAATTTGTTATTATTTGTGTTTATCAATATGTCAAGGAAAGGAATTTTATTATTAGTATTGAGTTCATACGTGAATTTGAGGACAGAATTATTTTGGAAACATTTTTGTAGTTGAAGTATTTCATCTGTATTTTCAACTAACATAAGAATATCATCAACGTATCTTACATAGATGGATGGTTTTTTAAAGTCTGTAAATATCTTATTTTCCAGGTTCGACATATAGAAATTGCTAAATGTCGGACCCAGTACTGAACCCATAGAGACACCATCACATTGTATATATATATTATTATTATGATCTAAGAAAGGGACTTCAGTAGTACAAGCTAATAGTAGTTTCCGTAATATATTAGGATTAATTTTAAGTGTGGGTAAAGATGAGTTACTGTATATATTTCTTATAATTATGTCAATAGTTTCACTAACAGGGACATTGGTAAATAAGTTTTCAATATCAAGTGAAGCTATGATTTCATTGTCGGGTTTTTCACTTTTTAGGATTTGGATTACTTCTAATGTTGACTTAACACTATATTTACTAGAAATGTAAGAAGTAATGAGTTGGTTGATGTATTTTGTTAGTTGATATACAGGAGTTGGAATTTGTGATATGATAGGACGGAGAGGATAGTTAGGTTTATGTGTTTTTATAGTGCCGTATATGTAACCAGGCCTATAATCACCAACAATCTTAGGGAGTTTTAATGAGTTCTGTTCGGCATTATTAGCATTAATGAGTTTATTAAGCTTTGATTTTAGTTGGTTGTTCGGATTATTGTTGAGTTTTTTAAATTTTATGTGATCATGGAGTATGTGGTCAAGTTTTTTGTTATAATCTAATTTGTTTAGAAGGACGAAAATGTTGGTCTTGTCAGCTTTTTTTACGTATATATATATATATATATATATATATATATATATATATATATATATATATATATGAGTGAACGTCATGGTCAACACCGAGCAGCAACAGTCTGTTTCTTGTTTGAACGCAATTCACAGACTTGAAGATAATCTCCAATTTGATATTTACATACGCTCTATATCTCTAATATTGATCTCCTTCACCTATAAATATATCATAGCTTAAAATCATATTTTTTTCATATATATATATATATATATATATATATATATATATATATATATATATATTAAAGACATTTCTATGTTTAACATTATTTTTATAGATACAAGTATTTAAGTAAATGGTCTGTTTATAATAAATTTACTTAAATACTTGTATCTATAAAAATAATGTTAAACATAAAAATGTCTTTAAATAATTGTCGGACTTTGTCCATTTCATAATATATATATATCATGTGACTTTTGACGACGTTATTTAGAAGCTAATTTTAAGAGGGTTGCATCATACACGTGATATAAAATTAGCGTTATGCACAGCTGTTCCTCCCTACGCCGTTATCCATTTACTTTAGTCAAAAGTACAGTTGTATTTAAAATGTATATGATTTTGATAAAATTCATTTTTTACTTAACTAATAAATACTAATGCATATATTATTCACATATTAGAATCGATTTATAAAATGCAAATACAAGGAATATACATCTTTCCCATTGTTTACGTTTATAAGATGTTTAGGAATTCCTCGTTCGTTTTTTTTTTCATTCGGCTGTTTATGGGTGTACGCCTGCAGCGTTACTAACGATACTTTTATCATTCCCTTTTACTTTTTTAAATTATTTAACTGGAAGACGGGATATAGAGATAGAGAAAAAGAGGTTAGTCTACTGTAATTTGGTCTCCCAAAAAAGAAACTCGCATGATACACTAGAACACATGATAATATCTTTTAAGTGAAAATTTGAGGTTCGCCCGATACGCGATATTCCACGCGTTACACACGTATATATATATATATATATATATATATATATATATATATATATATATATGGCCTGACAATTGCGTCTAACATGAAACAGACTGTCGCCTTCTATGTTCACTTTTATATTTACACACGCTCTATCACTGATATTGAGCATTTTATCCCATAAATATAACACAACTTAAGTGTATATTTCTTCATATATATATATATATATATATATATATATATATTCCTGTAAAAATATACAATAATAGAAGGGTTGGAATTCAGAAAATATACGATATGATAAACACCCATTTCTGCATGTGTGTCTGTATGTGTGTGTGTATGTGTGTGTGTGTGCGTGCGTGTGTGTGTAATTGTACACACCCTCCCCAGTCGTCCAAGACTTCCAACACCGCGGCTAGTCGCGGTGTTGACCCCTTCAATCCAGCCCTAACCTTATACCACGCTGTGATTTAAGTTTGATCATAAGGCAGCCAAGATCGTATCCTCGCAGCTATCTTCGTGTTGAGCTGGTCCAAGCAGGGCGATGACGTACAAGGAAAAAATAACACTAGAATAAATTCAACAAAATGAAATGTTGTTTTTATATCAGTCCTCCGTACAATAATTGTTTTATATCAGGGTTTGCATTCAATTATCATTCCAATTCGCGTCTAAATCGGAAGTGATATTATCGTTGTTGACTTGGCAAAGTTTGCTTTGCTGCAAGCCTGACGTCAGAAGCTTTCGTCGGCAGATAAACACGTGGGGCGTCCTGCGCCCTGTGTCCGGGGCTAGGACGAACTCTCTACAGTCCTTCTCCTGTCTCCGTCTCCGTCTGCGTCTCCGTCTGCGTCTCTTCTCTCCTCTGCGACTGATGAAGTAAGAGAATTCCATAATTCTGGGGAATTAACCTCTTCCACTCGCTCATATTATTACCTCTCCCTAAATCTCCTCAGTGTGGGTGTGTAGTTTACCCACCTCCTCCTGGTATTTCAACTCAACTTTCGACCGGGGAAATCGACTCCAAATTCGTTGTTTACGAAGAATGAAATTTTCGCTTGACAGCTTGCATTTGCAGCTGTGTTTCAATCAACATTGCCCCCTAAGTTTGGATCACTTTTCCATTGTTCAAACTGCTCGGCATACAATTCAAGTTGTTTATGTGTGAATTAAATCCTCAATTCTTCCTGTGGGTTTTGGTATTAACCCTTCTCGTTTCAATGTCACTCAGCACAAAACACTTTCTATTGATAAGAAAACTTTATATATATATATGTCCCTGTACTCTGTCAGATATTTCTGATTCCACCTGATATGCTCTATGATTACAAGAGCCAGGTTAGATTAAAAGTTCAGTATGACTGGCGCATTTTGACTGGAGCTACCCACTTCTCAATCTCCAGACTTGACCAAGATTACGCCGCCGCGTGTGTGATGAATTTTTGTCACCCCTCAAACTCCCACAGCCGTAACGTTGCTAGTCTCTTTCTGCTCAACCGATATATTCTCATCGCAGATGTATATTTTTGTTATCAACTTCCCCACTGCCTATTTTACCATCCATTTGCAAAATCTCTGTTTTATTAATCTTCATGATTTATGTCTTCAATGACTGTCAAGTTCTTCTGGCCTTCTTGCAACATTGTGCAACCCTCGATATGATAATACCCTACACACAAGCCACCAATCTGCCACTGGGTAGCATGCCACTAGCTTTTACCGCTCTCGGACCGTCGGCGTGTTCATCTCGGCAATGTTACCACTGGTGGGCCGTTAGAGGCCCACCCTTGGCCCGCCAGTGGCTGACACTAGAGGACTGCTGGTGTTGCCATCGGCAGTCCGTCAGTGAGCCACTAGCGGCTTGCGTGTAGAGCTGTCTCTTTCTAGTTTTAAGCATGTGTCCTTTTTGTATCTGTCTATATTTCTGTGTCCTTTTTGTTTCTTGTTGTGGTAGGATCCACCTAATCTGCATAGGTGAGTACCGACCATATAAATATGGTTGGTACCGGAAGACGAGGGGGCGAATACAGAGATCCAGCTAGAGACTCTGCCCGACTGCGACGTAGTCAACACATTCTCCAGGAACGTCTTCCCAGAAATATACAGAAATACTATATGTAAATATTGTGTACACTTTCTTGTTATAATACATTCTTGTTCTAAGTACATTTTGTGTTGCATTATTATTCCATGCATTAGTCGAGATTCAACAATGAGTCAAGACTCAACATTTCTATTTTCCGTGTAATTCCTTCATTGCTTACGTGCTTCGTCCATCCTATTCTCAGCCTCCTTCTGTTGAGTATTTCTGTTGCTTCAAGTCTTCTCTTCGTCTTTGAGGAAATTGTGCAGCATTCATTGCCATATAGGAGGATTGATATCACATATCTCTTTCAGCTCCCGTTTCTTAATGGGCTTTCGTATTTCCACCTCACATTTTCCGCCATCTTTTAAAACACGCCCTAGATATTTAAATTTATTTACTTGCTTGATTCCAACATCTTCAATTGGTAACTTGGATTTTGCGCTGTTTCTCCTGCTGATAAACATACACTCTTTCTTACAATCGATGTTTTGTTTTTTCTTTCTTCGCGATTTCCTTTACAACCTTGTCTGGGAATTCCTGCAGTTTTATTTCTGTGTTTGCCATCAACACGGTGGCATCTGCTTAACTTATCTAAAGAATGTTGAGACCCGTAATAAATCCTGGTAGGACTCCTAGATCTCTTAGAATCGCTTCAGTATATAAATGAAATATATTCGATATTACTGTCACTTACAGCTGCTACAATTATTTATGTTCTGTATCAATGTCCGGATTTTTTTTATCGATGTTCAACTACTTTCAAGCGGTTTTCTGCAACAACTACATGCACTCTCTGAGAGATTTTATTCCTACTTTTTACACAGACAGTATCACATGTCTTTCGCGGGATCAGATGATCCTTTTAAACTTTGAATTCCTGATCTTTTTTCCATTCTTGAAGACAGCTTTTCGTGAGCTCATAGACCAATATTTGCTCATGCTCCAGTCGATAGCACAATTCTATTTCCGTCACATTTGCTTTTCAGTCGTGTTTATATTTATAAGCTTCTTGTGCTAATTTATGTTTTTTTGTCGTCTTCTTTAAAATGCCAGGAGATTTTGAAACGTAGGCGGCCATTCTTCTACTCAGATTTGTTTTCTTTATTGTCATGATATTTTGGAAAGAAAATGGTGTAGTTTCTCGTTGCCTTCACCACGGTTTTGTTCTTGTAGATTAACCGCCACCCAAGGCTAGAGCGCCGCGTCTACCCTCCGATTTAATCCATATCTGTAGAGCGAAAATGAATTTCATGCTTTTCTCAAGGGCATTAGTTCATTGAATTTTTTTTAATGCTATATCCCTCCTAGAGGTACGTGATAAGTGATCATGGCTGTCCACAGATACCTTTTCTTAGTGATCTTTCAAATGACCATGATAGTTTTGGAAAGATAATATTACGGTTTTTCTTTGCCCCGTCCACAGTTTTGAACTCAGAGTTGTCCTTCTTGTTTACACCTATTATTCTTTTTGTAGAGTGGTTGTCAATCAAAGTTAGACATCCGAGTCTACCCTACTATTAAGTAATCCAGGGCTGTAGAGGGTTCATGTTTTTCTAAAGAAAATTAGTGTATTTTACGTTAATTTAATGTCATGTCTCTTCAGGATGTAGGCGTTCATGACGCTCCACAGATTCCTTTTCTTTGTGATCTTTGAATTGTTATATATTCGGAATAATAATTGTGTGGGTTTCCCGGTGCCTCGTCCACGGTTTTGAATTCAAACTTATCCTTCTGGTTGCCGTCTATTCTAGAGAGATCTGTTTACCACTACTACTTAATCCATATATGTGGAAGGAAAAATGGATTCATGCTTTTCTCAAGTGCATTAATCCGAAGTAGATACAGCAAACTGGGCTAGAACTTGAACCCAATTCGCTGATTCCGTTCTTGGCGCCGATAACCCCTACACCTCCAGCATATGTTAATGTGCTATGTTCGCAATTTCATCTTTTTGTTTTTTATTTTCTTTTTTTGTCTTGTCTATTTCAGGTTTGATGCAGTTAAGGCTTATCGACCTTTCGCGGGTTATTTAAAGCCAGAAAATATTTTTTTAAGATTGTAAGAATTCTTTGAGGATAATAATGGCTCTCACTGATGAAAGTGCTAATAGTTAATCCATAGCTTGGGAGAGAAGAGGTGGATTCATAACTTTTTAAAGAGTATTTTCGCGTAAATAATATAACGAACCCGACTGGAATTGGAACTCGGCTCTCCGATTTCCATTTCCAAGTTGTTACATCACCAAAACATCCAAGCTTATACCTCCTGGTATTTCCAAGTGGTCACCCATCTAGGTACTAATCGAGCTCGACATTCACTATTTACTTTATTCAGACTATTGTCCTCATCTTTGTTGCCATATTTATCACAACGTTTCAGCCGTTGTACGCTCCGGCCTTCTTCAGGTGGTTGGAATGTCGAACTGAATCCTTTATTTCGCTCACTGGGGTAGACTGTTCTAGTTCAACGTGCCATGTCTAATGGATGTCAGTTATCAGTTATCTCCTGTTAATTCCTCTCTCCAGGTTCTCCACCGCCTTAACCAGGTATACAGATACTGACGTTCGAGGTTGATTAACTTCGATGTTTGTACTAGAACCAGTGTTTCAACGAGATATAGCCGTAAGCCATGTGTGTGTGTGAGTGTGTATGCGTCTGTCTGTATCACTCCCTCACGCCCCCTCTTTCTGTGTGTGTATGTGTGTGCGTTTGTTAGCGAATATGAAATGGCTACTCCGCTCCGCTTCAGAAGAAACAAAGAATATGTTAGGCAAAAAAAAAATACATGAAGGAAAATAAAATCTGTCAAAGGTGAATGATCCTTACGAACCGCAGACAGAAGTTGATGTCTCAATGAAATCACCTTGGAGAAAGCAAAATATATTCTATTTATTCTACATCCATATAAACAATCGTGTTGAATCACAACACACAAATGGAAGATAATGACATGAAAGGAGTTATCTCCCTTTGATCAGACTCTTCGATCAATAAGGAAAGACACGTGCGACAGGTTTCGCGTGTCCGCCATCCAGCCACTGTCGAAAGCAAAGACAAGATTACAATCGTGACATGGCATATTAGGACACTGTACCAACGGGGAAAAGTAACACAGGAAATGGAAAGACTGTATATTAACATTCTGGGAATATGTTAAACAAAATGGAAATGTAATCTGTATTTTATACACGATGTTCACAGAATAATAGACGAGAAGATTATAATAGTGTTGAACTATTATTAGCGTTTGGCGGTTCCGATGGTTTTTTCTGCTGAAACTGTAAAAGCACCAAAGAAGAAATATATAAATTACCAAATTCTTAAGAGCAGAGCAAGTCACAAGAAATCTTGATTATCATAGGAGATCGGAGTGCCTTTCAAATTATAATACCTGTTCTTCACTTCTCTACCCTGTCTCTCTCCTGGGAAAATTCACTGAAAAGCTTTTAGAGATGCTTGGTGCCAGGTATTTCAACCCTGTGGCAGTACCTCCCTAATTACACCAAAAAACGGAGGGTCGGTAGCATCCAAACGCCACTCTGACAGTCGTCGCGGGGATTTGCGATTTAAAATGTGTCGAATTTTGTGTCGTAGAGGGTGAGTAAATAACCCGGTCTTCCAGCCGGTATCAATGTGTAGTATCTGTTATTTAACTTTCTGTCATGGTTTTGTCATCGGACAGTATTTTTGTGTGTGTTTTTAATGCTTTCACCCCGCAAGCAAGAAAAAATCCTACGAGACCACAGAGGATGAATGAAAGAGAAAGAGAAAGAAAACAAAGGAGTGAAAGTGAAAGAGAACAAGGGAGTGAGAGTGAAAGTGAAAGAGAGCAAGGGAGTGAAAGTGAAAGAGAACAAGGGAGCGAAAGTGAAAGAGAACAAGGGAGTGAAAGTGAAAGTGAAAGAGAACAAGGGAGTGAAAGAGAACAAGGGAGTGAAAGTTAAAGAGAACAAGGGTGTAAAAGGGAAAGAGAACAAGACGACTGATAGTGGGGAGGATTTAGGAAACGTAAATCGCCATCTTCTCTCTTTCTGAACCCTGTTTCTTTATTGTTCTTTCCTCGCCTTTCCTCACACAAGTCTTCTCATTCTGTTTCAACCCTCTACCCACTACTTGCATATTAACGCATTGCTTGCGTTGAAATGATGTTTGATTAGGATGGCCAAAGACGCATGCCAATAGCTAGGCAGAGTATTATGAGACAGGGGAATTTCGGTGCTAACAAAGAATACTGACCTGCTACGTGATATCTTCCCTCCTTTACGGCAGTGAATATTAGACGGTTTCCTCAAAGATGAAGAAGAGACTCGAGGCAAGGAAGGCATGGTTCTACAGAAGTATGCTAAGGATACCATGGACCGAACATGTGAGTAACGATGAGATTTTAGAGACGATGCACACAAGAGGAAACTTATAGTTAACATCAGGAAGAGGCAGCTGAAATTTCTGGTATACGTAATGAGAAAGGGGGACTTGGAGAATCTAATACTCACATGGCAGATAGCGGGAAAGAGAGACAAGGGAAAGCAATGCGTGATTTACTTAATGGGTTTCAGCAAGTGGATGGCAGAACAGAATTTGGTAGAAGTAGCGAAAGGACAAAACATATTGAGAACTAAAAGGGATAGGTGGAAGTGGAGAGCCATGATCGCCTACGTCCTGAAGGGACACGGCACATAAAAGAATGAAGAACTAAAAGTGGATCTCTTTTAGGATAGAACTAGTGACAAGACGTCAAATCGATGAAAGAAAGACAAGGGATAACATAAGAACATGACAGGTAGAAATCCTTGATCTCTTGAAGAGACACAGTAGACAAAACAGGGAGATAGTACAGAATATGAGATTAGATAAAGGTATCCTAAGATAAGTGCAAGGAAAGGAAAAAGAAATGACTGAATAACAAATGTGAAGAGATAGAAATTCTGCAGTACATGTAGAAGGTGTGATAACAGAAAAATAAATTGCATGGCAGAAAACATAATCTTCGAGAGGTTGTATAATATCTAAAGAGGATACAACTATTCAAATGTAACGTCAATCGACATCTCCAGTTGCCTTGATCTATCCACTATCCTTCTCCACATCCTTTCCTCTATCACTCCTATCTGCTCTCTCTCCAAATCTTCTGTAACCCCTTGCCTTGATATATCCACTATCCTTCTCCACATCCTTTCCTCTAACACTCCTATCTGCTCTCGCTCCAAATCTTCTGTAACCCCTTGCCTTGATATATCCACTATCCTTCTCCACATCCTTTCCTCTAACACTCCTATCTGCTCTCGCTCCAAATCTTCTGTAACCCCTTGCCTTGATATATCCACTATCCTTCTCCACATCCTTTCCTCTAACACTCCTATCTGCTCTCGCTCCAAATCTTCTGTAACCCCTTGCCTTGATCTATCCACTATCCTTCTCCACATCCTTTCCTCTAACACTCCTATCTGCTCTCGCTCCAAATCTTCTGTAACCCCTTGCGTGCTAGTGGCTTCCAGCCTTGCTTGGGGTGAAAAGCTTAAAAGAAAACTGAAAAAGAACACTGATAACTCTTCCATTACAACAAAGACGAGAAAACGTCTTTTATATGTCCCTTCAAGTGTGTCTGATCATAGATCTCCACAACTTCCTATCTCTTATAGCCCTTAGAATCGTTGTTTTATTCCTTTTGCCAAGGCACTCGTCCCCCGTTCCGTCATCCATTCATAGAAAGACATAAATTAAGAGAAGGTCTGCTGTATTCCCCCTTGCGCTCGATGCTATACAAACACCGTTGCGATGATGGGAGATTCGATAGAAAAAACTTAAAGAACTTGATCGGCAATGAAAGCAAGAAGACAGAATGGTTGTTAGACAAAAAAAAAGATAACTTCTCATTATATAAGTTACATACTGAAGATGTAAAAAAATAACAAATACGGAAATATAATCTGGGTTGATGAGTAAAAAATGTCGGAAAATGTGATGCAGGAATCTAATAGATATGATTCATTTCGGAAACTGACGAATAAAGAAGTACTAGACAGCTATGTAATACCTAATCTCCTACATAGCAATGTAGAAGTGGGAATTAGAGGCCGCAGAACTGAGATATATTTCTGCTTACGAATAATGAGAATGCTATGAAATGATTTTGTGAGGAACAAGGAAGTTTTAAGATAAGCAATAACTACAAAGAAAAATAATAATAATAAAAAATTATATAGCCAAAAATTATATAGCCACATATAATGAAGAACAAAGGCTTAGGAAAGTTAAACATTAAGCAATGATAATTTTTGTGGATTATGGTAGAATGGTTTTAAAGAAAAAGTGCCAGAAAAGTGCCTAACGGAGAGTAACTCTAAATTCACAAACATTATATGATTCTTTATAATTGTCTTAACGCCGTGCAAGTAATGACGATATACCGGGTGTCACAGTAAAATTGTCCAAATTGCGTAAAAAACAAAATTTTCCATTTGTTAGATTAAGATTTGAACCGGTGTATCATACAAAAGATTAAAGATATCTTGCTGGAAATCTCCGAAGATTTTATAACGCTACTGCATTCTACTTTGAGCAATAAGAATGTTTAATTACTCTCCAAGTAAAACAGAAGAATCGTGACGAAATCGATCATAAACGAAAATGACATGGTCATCATTAATTAATCATAGCTACGGATCGAAAGCTCATGAACGGTTTTAAAAAGTTCAAGTACATATATATATATATATATATATATATATATATATATATATATATATATATATATATATATATTTCTGAGATGAGGTATTATGTACATTATTTACGTTATTCGGACTATTGTCCTTATCTTTGTCGCCATATTTATTAGAACGTTTCGGCCGTTGTACGCGTCGGCCTTCTTCAGGTGGTTGGAATGTCGAACTGAACCCTTTATTTCGCTCACTGGGGTAGACTGTTCTAGTTCCACAAGGACACATGGCACAGTGGATAAAGGCGTTGGTTAGATCCAGTGACAGGACCCAAGGAGTGTGAGTTCAATACCCGGTTAAGGCAGTGGAGAACTTTCAGAGTGAAAAATTAACAGGAGATAACTGATAACTGACATCCATTAAAAACATGGCACGAGTAGAAATAACGAAGAAATATTACACGGAATAATAATACAAGATGTGGAAGGTGTTAGTATGACTGTCAGTCTGCTTTGGAGTGAACTACTATCGGCTCGACTCGATTCGTCCCTCTCTCTTGAGAGGCGTAGTATACATAGTGTTAGGAAGAGTTCATTCTGTAGTAGTTATAGGTAAGGACCCATAACACATATATATATATATATATATATATATATATATATATATAGAGAGAGAGAGAGAGAGAGAGAGAGAGAGAGCGATGCACGATTTGTATTGTTCGAACTGTTATCCTCATCTTTATTGCCATAATCACGATGCATGGCACGTGGAACTAAAATAATCTACCACTGTGGACGAAATAAAGGTTTCGGTTCGAAATTCCAATCACCTAAAGAAGGCCGGAGCGTACAACAGCCGAAACGTTTTGAATATGACAGTGAATATGAGGACAACAGTCTGAACAATGCAAATAGTGTAAATAGTTAAAATATCTCATCTCAATATATATAGAGAGAGAAAGAAAGAAAGAAAGAAAGAAAGAATGAAAGAAAGAAAGAGAAACAGAGGAGGAAAAGAGAAAGTAGATAATTACTATGTTGACAGATAAATACTGCATGGTTACAGCTTGAGGTGTGAAAGTGACAGTCCCACTTGTAATGAAGTGGGTGTGTCGGTTAAAGTATAAAATGAGACTTAAATCTTTCTTACTTAACATTATATCTTATTCAATCCGATATTTTGTCAGTTTATTTCAGCCAGTCTGCAGCGCATGAACGGCGCCCTCACAAATGTATCCCACCCCATTCCCGAAATACGAAATGTGGAGCCAACGTTTTCGTCTGTGATGTATGAGAAACATTTCGCTCTTCTCTTAAGTGTTTGTTTACATATCCAACTGCCTAACGTTTTTTTTTGGGGGGGGGGTTTGCTTTTTGTTTTATTCTCGCGTGTGTACATCTCACGCGTAGTCATGCTGGCATGTGTTCACCTCTAGGATCACCACTGAGAGCAGATTAACCTCAGAGCTCAACTTCCAGCTGGGGTCATCGTAAGTCAAATCTGCAGCTGGCTTACTTTCACAGTTCTAGTGTGAAAATGACGTCAAGCCGATTCTGGTATAATACCACGACTTGAAGCGTTGATTTCTATGTCCACAACTTCAAACGCTCTGTCGCCGATATTGAGTATTCTTCACTCGTAATTATATAAAATTTTCACAATATATATATATATATATATATATATATATATATATATATATATATATATATATATATATATATATATATTATATATATATATTCGCAGCATGTCTTCATTAAAACATGCCTCATTAAATAATTTACACAAGTTTTAATAGGACCCTCTCGTAATTACGAACAAGTATTAATATATATATATATATATATATATATATATATATATATATATATATATATATATATATATATATATATATATATATATGTACCGGGTGTTACAGCAAAATTATCCAAATTGTGTAACTGCATCATTCTCCATCACACAAAATGTTTAATGTCTAAAGAACAACTAAACAAATTGAGTTTCATTTCTCTAGGTCTTCAGATAAGACGTTTAGCCATCTTGGCACCATTTGTCGTAAGAATCATTGAAAAACCCTTTGAGTTACGAAGCTAAAAAGAGCAGGTTAAAACTATTTTGTCTCAGACCTATTGTCTTCCCAACTGAGCAGTGCTGAGAGGAAAATCATTCAGGCCTTCAGTAATGCTACCAACATACATACTCTGGCTTCTCTCTTCAAAGTCCATTCAAGAATCATCAATAGAACGGAGAATAAGTTTAAAAAAGAGGGAACAGTAGAGTGAAAAAGTGGATCAGGGGATCAGGAAGAGGGATCATCATTTCAACTTAGAGCTAAAGAGATCAATTATAAAAGATCCAAATAAATCTACATGACGTTTGGCATGTGAGAGAAGAGTTTCAGCTATGACCGTACAAATAGCAGTAAAAAAGGACATGAAAATGAAATCGTATGTGAAATCTGTGAGGAAGCTTTTTACTCCAGAACAGAAGTTAAAAGGTTAGAGAGTAGAGCCCAATAGTGTTATAAATACCTCAGAGAATTCCCGTATGGTATCTTTAATCATTTCTAAGTTATACACATATATATATATATATATATATATATATATATATATATATATATATATATAAGCAATCCCTCCCTAACACTTGTTTCACTGGAAATGACTGACGAACTTTTTTCTGCTTTCATGTGTGAGGACAAGAGATTTCTTTGAAGACATAGTGTATGCAGACATCTTCCAAGTGGCTAGTTGTTCGAAGCGTTTTCGGCTAGTCTATAAGCCACCTATGTGCGATGGTTTTGCTAGTACTACCGCAAGTGATGTCTAGGTTGTTGATGTGTTGATGTTTCTTTGTAATTCCAGTAAATATCAGCATCATTATTACAACTACGACCGCAATCACCAGCGTTATCTTCATCAGCAGGAGCATCCTTCATTTGCATGTTTCTCTACCAGAAATTACAAATCGGAAAGTCGATTCAAATATTTCAAATGCAATTTTCAACGGCAACTGCAGAAAACACATAAGCCTTCTCCCTTATTTTCTTCCGCCTCATAATCTACCCGGATTCCCCTCTCTACGCCCTGGCTCTGATAATGAATCAGTTCATGGTGCAGCTGTTCGTTAGTGGATATGAATCGCGTGAGTTAACCTTGGAATCAGTTGATGTCTGATTCCTGAATTATGGCCTTTTTTTCAAAATTAATGGCTAATAGCCTTGCTTGGCTTTGGTCAGCATTATCGAAAGAATAATGAAAAATTAATTTTTGTGACACAACATAAACCTCCACCGAATAAAACGAGACAAAAGGAAAAAAATATTCTTCGCCGACGCGTTTCGTCCTCGGAGCAAATTTGTCGAGGCAATGTAAGTTTTATTTTGTAAGAACATGTTTATATAAAAAAAAAGCGAGGATGTCATTGGTTTATCAAGGCTTTTAAGTTTGAGAACGGTCATGAATGTTCACCAGGTGGTTGACGGATCAGTCAAAATATATGGAGGACACAAAGTGTCATAATTCAAAGTCTGCCAAAAAATAAGAGAGTAATATTCATTATTTAAAAAAAAAATGAATATTGATTAAATTGTGATTAAATTTTTATGGTGTGTGTTGTAGTATACCTACGGACGATAAAGGGTATGTATCCATTCACATAAATACAGTAGTAAATACTGTATGTTGGTCTGCGGTCTCGTCTCGGGAAACAGCTACCCGACTCAACCTTTGAAAAATCAGACAACCATTTCTTGTCACATGCTAAAAAAATGAAGGCTCACATACCGAAAATGATTAATAATAATTAGTTTGAATTAATAAAAATATCAAATTAAAAATAAGTCCGTATAACACAATTATATACATATATATATGAACACAATTATATATATATATATATATACATATATATATAATATTAAAATATATATATATAAAATATTAACAATTATATATATATATATAAAGTGTAGCACAAAATACAAATAACATATTTTTCCTCATCGGTAGTATAACTTTCTATCTATCTATCTATCTATCTATCTATATATATATATATATATATATATATATATATATATATATATGCAATTGCATATATATGTTTATAATATTAAAAATTATATATATATAATATTAAAATCATATACACACACACACATATATATATATATATATATATATATCGGTTTTGTAGTGCGTATTCAATTTATGTAACGTAAATCATTCAAACGAAAAACAAATACTGAAGCTAGCTTGTTTTTCGTTTGAATGATTTACGTTATATATATATATATATATATATATATATATATATATATGCATCTATAAAGTATTGCACAGTGAGTTCTGACGTTAATAAAACAGTAATAAAAAAATAAATCATATAAATAACAGATATACATTTTTCCTAATCGATTGTATAACTGAGTTTTATACAGGATAAAATCGTAAGATGCTGTTCAACATTCAATCATATATATATATATATATATATATATATATATATATATACATATATATATATATATATATATATTTATATAAACTACAGTAATATATATTTGTTAATTTCTCTTGTTTTCTTATATGTGCTATTACTGATGGTTTTTACATTATTTGTCGGGATTATTTCTCCAAGTACTTTTAGGAATTTTGGTCATCTTCAAAGAGTAAACTTGTTTGCAATGATAATAGCTATTATTTGTTTTCTGTGGCGTCTTATGTTGATAGTTTTCTTTTTTAGCGTAAGTTTTGAATCCGAATTTTTCTATGGTGTTAAGTATTTTGACGTTATGGCCTGTGTTCGACGCTTTATCACCTGATTTTCGAATAGACCAAAACCGTTGATTCTACTTCCGTTTCGTTTCCTTACAGGGTGTATGCGATCATGACTCTCTCGATCTTCTTATCATTTTTTATGGGGGGGATGCAATGTTTGTACTCTTACGATCCATCCAAGTCTCTCTTCTTCCATCCATTTGCACCAGCTCATTTGGAAGGATACTCGCTGTTTATTTATTTTTTACGACTAATCTGCGAAAATCGAACGGCTATGTGGCGCCAAGTGAGGATCACATTCACAATGACTAATGCTGATTTGTGGAACTTTGCTACCCAATCCTCATCTACGTATTTCGTCCTTAAAACGCAAGGTTCTATTGATTTCAGTTGAATCGACTCAAATCTCTACTTATGTTTACAATATAGAACGGCGTTTTTATGAAGAAAATTATAAAAACAAGGACAAATTGAAGAAATAGATTTTAATACTGTCTTTCCACGTTTGTTCTCCACATTTCTACTTTGGAAACTAAGATAAAATAAAAACGGAATTCTTGCATAAATGTCAGAACATCTTTAAACTTTCCTAACTTTACTGACTTTATTTACGTTTTCATATCATGTTCCAAATCTTTCTTTTTTTTTTTAATTAATTTATTTTTATTTTCTTTATTTGTTCTTGTTTCCCTCGGTCAATTTCTCTTTTGACTTCCTTGTTTATTTTCTTCTGAGTAAAGAATTTTACCTATATTTTTTCTTTATTTCTTTATTACTTATTTATTTTCTTTTGTGGGAAGTTTTGGATGCCGTTCTGCTTTCTAGCCATTTTTTTTTCAAACCATTTCTTCCTGTCTATTCTCGTCAGGACATTTTTCCCCTTTTTACAATTAACTTTTTCTATTCCGAACGGGTGTAAACGATTTCCTGTTACTTCCCTGGACTTTCCACGACGTTGAACACGGACAGTCGTCCCAAAAAAGCGATATCCGGTAAAGATTCAAGTCAGACTTCGACACAAAGACGGAGTTCTTACATTTACGGTTACTCCAGTGTGCCCGAGTCTCTCACCTTCCGTCTATCTCGCTTTCTCTCTCTCTCTCTCTCTCTCTCTCTCTCTCTCTCTCTCTCTTCCCCCCTGAGAGTCTATCTTCTTGAATTTCTCTCTGAGTCAGTCTCTCTGAATTGCTCTGTCAGAGTCAGTCTCTGTCTCTCTCTGAATCCCTCTCCTAGTCACATTCTCTCTCACCCTCTGTAAGTCTCTTCTTTTCTCTCTCTCTCTCTCTCTCTCTCTCTCTCTCTCTCTCTCTCTTTCTTTCTCTATTCCGGAAACTCTTTCGATCTCTGTGAATCTCTCTTTCTCCGAATCTCTCTGAATCAATCTTTCTCTCTCTCTCTCTCTCTCTCTCTCTCTCATTCTCATCACTCTCTCTTTTTCTATTTCTGAGTTAATCTCTGTGTCTGCGCCTCTCTCCTTGAAACAGTTTCTCTCCGAGTCCTTCTTTCTTTCTCTCTCTCTCTCTCTCTCTCTCTCTCTCTCTCTCTCTCTCTCTCTCTCTCTCTCTCTCTCTCTGTTTTTATTCTGTGCTAAGATACGATAACCAAATATCGACAGAATCATTTTTTAATTCAGTAACAATAACAAATATATATATATAATATAAAATTATTGATTGATTTGCTTTTTACGGCTTATCAACCTTTTGCAGGTTATTTAAATCCAGAAACTATTTTTAATTCGTAAGAAACTTTTTGGAGATGATTTATAGATAAATAGCAGGACAGGCTGGCTCAGTAACTCTGAATTCAAAACTGTATGTAGCCCTGTCGCAACACATGTCATGCAGCTAAAGAAAGGACTGTTCGCATTGGGCCGATGATCCCGACTACGTTCGTATAATGATGATGATAGTTGATCAGCAGGTTAGACAGTCAAGCACTAGTTTTATAATGAATTTAATACTCACAAGGTGTTCCTTGATTGAAGTACTGAGTCTAAGCTAAACTCAATAAACTGCGCTGGTCACAATTAGCTGCGCATATCCTGAAGGGATATGCATTATGGTATACGCTGTACAGCGAATGTAATATTTCTATGACACCCATATGAGACATAGTGTTCCAGTTCCTTTCACAAACGAGATTTTATATTAAAAAAAACATATCAAACAATATCCTAATCAGAGAAGGTCATATATCTCTTATGCTTGTAAAATCCGGTGATATAAATAACTGTAGGTAGAAAATGGTGCCCCAAGTAGGTCGTTATTCATTGGTGGTGAATGAATACCCGTTGATTAGAATGTTTTCAGCGTACTCGGCACTCCGCCTCATCTCTTTCAATAAAGCATCTTTAACTCTCTAAATACCTGCCGGTTAGTGCCCCCGTCACACCGAAGGTCTTCACCCGACGTTGATAAAGGCATTATACAATCAGGCTAATAATGAGCAGGTTCTTTTCCTGTACTTTGGAATTGACCAGAAGAGCGAACTACTGATTAGCATTGGCGGAGCGCAAAGCATTGACGTCGGGCCGCCTTAACCGGCTTACTTTGTGTCGGACGCGGCCACTCTCCAATAGAAGTGGTCAGCAATTATCGCTTTTAGTTTGAGGCATAATATGCTTCTAATCTTTTGCATTTCGTGCGCAGTTGGCGGAGAAGGGAGGAAGTTTGCCGAGATTAGAGTACTGACATTTAAAAGGATCAAGTGTTCAGCATTCATATTTGAGGAGCTATATCTCTTTGTGATTGCAGTCATCTTTTCTGCTGGTAAGTCACGAACTTTGAATAGATCAACAATGAGACTGTTTCTTTCTTTCATTTCGGTCCCAGCTCATCCAGCCTATCTCACAAAATTATGTGAATTTATATTATATATATATATATATATGAATAAATAGGCAGATATATACATACTGATATGGATATATAGATACATAGGTATATTGTCAGACGCACATGCATTCATAATAACTTATTTGTTGCATACATAGACATATACACACACGTATATATATATATATATATATATATATATATATATATATATATATATATATATATATATATATGTGTGTGTGTGTGTGTATACATATATATACATATGTGTGTGTGTATTTATATATGTATATATGTGTATTTATATCATTGAGTATAAATCATTCATTTTTCGCACCAAATATATTAATATATAATGTTTGTCAATGCACTTAAATCGACGTTTCTCATTAATCATATTGACAGAATATTTTGAAAATTTTCGAAGTTGTAAGATTTCGATCATATATATATATATATATATATATATATATATATATATATATATATATATATATATATATAACTTCACCACGCTCCCGCATAGATATCCTAATAAGGAATAAACATATACCAAATCCTTCGTTTTTGGAGTTATTAAGTTTACAGTTTACAGTAGACACTGTTAAACGTACAATTCAAGATACAATCCAAAAATACTTTAAAAACTACGGTTCCGGATCCTGTCTCAGAAAGGCGACGATAAACAGTGGCGAAGGTTCAATCACAAGGCCGCCATTGGTCTGGAAACGCAATCTGATACAGCCGAGCATCCTCGCGTCTATTACCATTCACGCGGCCGTATGTAAAAATCATAACTGCCTGTTCACGATATGAATATCCTGCTATTGTTAAACGGAACACTTCTCAGTTAACTCCCTAATACACACATTATACGTTAAAGACAGACTAGACACAATTATGCAGAAATGGCAACACAGTGTCATACACCGTAAACTTCCATTAAAACAGCTCGAAAACAAAGTATTTGCGGACATAGGTTTATACGGACATTTATCCTTCTTTTGGTGCGAGGAACCCGCCTCCAAAGTTTGTAAATGTATTTTTGATATGATATAATATTTGCTAGTATATATATTTAAATATATATATATATATATATATATGTGTGTGTGTGTGTGTGTGTGTGTGTGTGTGTGTGTTTGTGTGTATTTATATCAACAAGTATAAACCATTCAATTTCCGCAGCAGATATATTAATATATAATCTTTGTCAATGCAGTTAAACCAACATTTCTTATTAAACATGTTAATAGAATATTTTGCTATGAAATTTTAGAAGTCGTGAGATTTTGAGTAATGGATAGCGGCTTGGATTGAGGAATCGGAGAGCCGAGTTCGAATTCCAGTCGAGTCCATTACATTCACTTACGTGTTAATACCCTTGGGAAATTTATGGATCCTCTTCTTCTCCCCCCAGCTATGGGTAAATAGCAAGACAGACCGGATTCTATAGCCTTGGATGGCAACTGGTCTAGAAGAAGGACAACTCTGAATTCAAAACCTGCGGAGGATCGTTTGAGGACCTTGTGGCACTTAGTGCACCAGGTCTCTGTATTCGGCCCTTCAAAAAGTGTGGATGGTCCTGAACGAAACCTTCACCACTATAATCAAATCTCATGTGCTGTTGTTGAGGCTGTCGAGTATATATATATACATATATATATATATATATATATATATATATATATATCAAGTCGAGTGTGTGTGTATATATATATATATATATATTTATATATATTTATATATCATAGTTGTAATCTGATAAATATAAGAAATTAGACTCGTCCGTAAAATTTTCGGTTTCTTGATTTGCAAATAAACAAACAAACACCAAATGGAAAAAAAGGTACAAAAAAAGAAAGAACAGAGAACATGTATGTCAGCTGAAAATAATCGTCTAGCAGCCAAGTTCAGAGTCCAAAGAAAAAAAAACGATGCGAATAAGTAAAATGACTAAATAAAGTGCTCGATACGCTAAGTAGAGCAAACCTAAGTTAAACCAAATGAGCCAGACAAACCTACCACGGTTTCACCTCAGCGGATCGTTAGGGACTACTGGCCATTATTCCCCAACGATCCGCTTAGGTGAAACCGTGGTAGATTTGTCTGGCTCTTTAGGTTTAATTTATATATATATATATATATATATATATATATATATATATATATATATATATATATATATATATATATATATATATATGTGTGTGTGTGTGTGTGTGTGTGTGTGTGTGCGTCTGTGACAGCGTCCCATGCATAGATAACCTAAGGGGTGAATTCCTTAATGATGATTAGCAAAACTAATTTTTACACAACTGCGATATGGTCCACTCAAATATACATATATATATATATATATATATTTATATAAACTTCATTCAGTGTTTAAGAAAGTTGTCGGAAAACCCAGAGGATTTGACTATAGCACTGAAGGCGTGTGCAGAACCATCCACACTTTTTGGAAATACTGATAACATGGAAACTGTGCCAAAGATTGTCACAGAAATGGTGAACAAAGGACTTCAGGTTTTATTCGTCTCGGCATTGAACCTCTCTGGCGCAACCACCAACGATTCAATACAGCGCCTTTCGAAGGACTATGCTGAAGGTAGCAAGGTTTTGATGCCATCAGTTTTCCTTCTCACTCATTCTGGTTGTGAAATTAACAACAAAGATGGGGACATTAATTTGACTATAGATCAGGTAAATAATAAATCCTCATTGTATATATACGGACATATTTTTTCTGTTTAAAATAGGAATGATAATATCCTCGATTCATTTTAGAATTGGAAAAAGCAACAAATATCAAAGACTAAATAGGAAGGGAACTCTTGAAATATTTTACAAGTATGTAAGTGTAAATTTTATTTTTAAAAGTGACTATTAGAGGAATAGTCTACCTGCCATAACATTCAGGATTCGATTTTTTTTTTCAATTTCGTACATTCGAACCGTGATACAAGACAGAAAGTCACTACTGTTACCCCCACTAAGCGAGCCAAACGGATAAAATGACAGATCAATTAATCGATGTCCTGAGAATTAGTGACTGATTGGTAGGTAGTGACTGATATGCATACATATGAAGAAAGTAAGATAAATAAATTGACAAAACAATTGATCGATTAATTGATGCGAAAAGGCTGAGATAGAGAGGCGTTTGAATAAAATTATGGGGGGGTGATCGATTGATAGACAGGAAAAAAACAAGGTAGACTGAGTGATCGATCGATCGATTGACTGACTGACTGACACGAAAAATCTTGGATAGATAATTTGATGGATTGTTCGTTAGGTGGAAACAGATTTGTATAGACAAATTAAGAAGGAAAGAGAACAATAGACTGCGTTAGATAGATAGATAGATAGATAGATAGATAGATAGATAGATAGATAGATAGATAGATAGGCGAGTGAGATAATAATAGAATGATATAATAACTACGAGATAGATAGATTGACACAGAGAAGAGAAGAGTGTGAGTGATACAGTGACGAGATTTGAGAGATAGATAGATAGATAGATAGATAGATAGATAGATAGATAGATAGATAGATAGATAAGAGAGTGAGATAATAATAGACTGATATAATAACTACGAGATAGATAGATTGACAGATAGAAGAGAAGAGCGTGAGTGATACAGTGACGAGATTTGAGAGATAGATATAGATAGATAGATAGATAGATAGATAGATAGATAGATAGATAAGAGAGTGAGATAATAATAGACTGATATAATAACTACGAGATAGATAGATTGACAGATAGAAGAGAAGTGTGAGTGATACAATGACGAGATTTGAGAGATAGATATAGATAGATAGATAGATAGATAGATAGATAGATAAGAGAGTGAGATAATAATAGACTGATATAATAACTACGAGATAGATAGATTGACAGATAGAAGAGAAGTGTGAGTGATACAATGACGAGATTTGAGAGATAGATAGATAGATAGATAGATAGATAGATAGATAAGAGAGTGAGATAATAATAGACTGATATAATAACTACGAGATAGATAGATTGATAGATAGAAGAGAAGTGTGAGTGATACAATGACGAGATTTGAGAGATAGATATAGATAGATAGATAGATAGATAGATAAGAGAGTGAGATAATAATAGACTGATATAATAACTACGAGATAGATAGATTGACAGACAGAAGAGAAGAGTGTGAGTGATACAGTGACGAGATTTGAGAGATAGAGATAGATAGATAGATAAATAGATAGATAGATAGATAGATAGATAGATAGATAGATAGGAATACAGACAGATAGGGAAATAATAATAGACTGAGATATATAGCTAGGTAGCTAGAGAGATAGATTATTTAACCCCAAGCAAGACGGGAGTGCCACTAGCATGCAAGGGGTTACAAAGTGTGAAAGTTAGTAGAAGAAAAACGGGTAAAGGTAGGAATGATAAAAAATGAACGGGGTTCAAGGTGGCGTTTGAGGCTGCCTTTAAAATTTTGAAGATTGTAATAAATCAGGGAAGCAAGTTAGAGGAAGGGAGTTCTACAGGCAGGAAGTGAGAGAAAAGTAACAGTTGGAGTAGAAATGGCGGTTACATGAAACTATTTCAACAGTAAAATGGTGGGACCTATATGCCAGTCTAGTAGCACGCTTATATTCATGAAGTTGGGGAAAAGCGAAAAAAATCCGCCAAAGCAGTTACCATGGAAAGACAGAGGGGGGCCACAACACGTATGTGAGAAAGTGAGTGAAGTCGAGAAGCCAGGTCAGGATCGATTACATTGCAAATGCTTCTTTGGATTTCGTCGAGAACTTCGAGAAAAACAGCAAGGGCACAACAGTATTCAATGCACGCGCAATAGATAGATAGATAGATAGATAGATAGATAGATAGATAGATAGATAGATAGATAGATAGATAGATAGATAGATATGAACAAATAGCGGCAAACAGACAAACGGACAGATAGATAGATAGATAGATAGATAGATAGATAGATAGATAGATAGATAGATAGATAGATAATGACAAGTGAGATAATAATAGACTGAGATAATGACACGATTTGATAGATAGATAGATAGATAGATAGATAGATAGATAGATAGATAGATATGAACAAAAAGCGGCAAACAGAAAAACGGACAGATAGATAGATAGATAGATAGATAGATAGATAGATAGATAGATAGATAATGACAAGTGAGATAATAATAGACTGAGATAATGACACGATTTGATAGATAGATAGATAGATAGATAGATATGAACAAATAGCGGCAAACAGACAAACGGACAGATAGATAGATAGATAGATAGATAGATAGATAGATAGATAGATAGATAGATAGATATGAACAAATAGCGGCAAACAGACAAACAGACAGATAGATAGATAGATAGATAGATAGATAGATAGATAGATAGATAGATAGATAGATAGATAGATAGATATGAACAAATAGCGGCAAACAGACAAACGGACAGATAGATAGATAGATAGATAGATAGATAGATAATGACAAGTGAGATAATAATAGACTGAGATAATGACACGATTTGATAGATAGATAGATAGATAGATAGATAGATAGATAGATAGATAGATAGATAGATAGATAGATATGAACAAAAAGCGGCAAACAGACAAACGGACAGATAGATAGATAGATAGATAGATAGATAGATAGATAATGACAAGTGAGATAATAATAGACTGAGATAATGATACGATTTGATAGATAGATAGATAGATAGATAGATAGATAGATAGATAGATAGATAGATAGATAGATAGATAGATAGATAGATATGAACAAATAGCGGCAAACAGACAAACGGACAGATAGATAGATAGATAGATAGATAGATAGATAGATAGATAGATAGATAGATAGATAGATAGATAGATATGAACAAATAGCGGCAAACAGACAAACGGACAGATAGATAGATAGATAGATAGATAGATAGATAGATAGATAGATAGATAGATAATGACAAGTGAGATAATAATAGACTGAGATAATGACACGATTTGATAGATAGATAGATAGATAGATAGATAGATAGATAGATAGATAGATAGATATGAACAAATAGCGGCAAACAGACAAACGCACAGATAGATAGATAGATAGATAGATAGATAGATAGATAGATAATGACAAGTGAGATAATAATAGACTGAGATAATGACACGATTTGATAGATAGATAGATAGATAGATAGATAGATAGATAGATAGATAGATAGATATGAACAAATAGCGGCAAACAGACAAACGGACAGATAGATAGATAGATAGATAGATAGATAGATAGATAGATAATGACAAGTGAGATAATAATAGACTGAGATAATGACACGATTTGATAGATAGATAGATAGATAGATAGAGAGATAGATAGATAGATAAGAGAGTGAGATAATAATAGACTGATATAATAACTACGAGATAGATAGATTGACAGATAGAAGAGAAGTGTGAGTGATACAATGACGAGATTTGAGAGATAGATATAGATAGATAGATAGATAAGAGAGTGAGATAATAATAGACTGATATAATAACTACGAGATAGATAGATTGACAGACAGAAGAGAAGAGCGTGAGTGATACAGTGACGAGATTTGAGAGATAGATAGATAGATAGATAGATAGATAGATAGATAGATAGATAGATAGATAGATAGATATGAACAAATAGCGGCAAACAGACAAACGGACAGATAGATAGATAGATAGATAGATAGATAGATAGATAGATAGATAGATAGATAATGACAAGTGAGATAATAATAGACTGAGATAATGACACGATTTGATAGATAGATAGATAGATAGATAGATAGATAGATAGATAGATAGATAAGAGAGTGAGATAATAATAGACTGATATAATAACTACGAGATAGATAGATTGACAGATAGAAGAGAAGTGTGAGTGATACAATGACGAGATTTGAGAGATAGATATAGATAGATAGATAGATAGATAAGAGAGTGAGATAATAATAGACTGATATAATAACTACGAGATAGATAGATTGACAGACAGAAGAGAAGAGCGTGAGTGATACAGTGACGAGATTTGAGAGATAGATAGATAGATAGATAGATAGATAGATAGATAGATAGATAGATAGATAGATAGATATGAACAAATAGCGGCAAACAGACAAACGGACAGATAGATAGATAGATAGATAGATAGATAGATAGATAGATAGATAGATAGATAGATAATGACAAGTGAGATAATAATAGACTGAGATAATGACACGATTTGATAGATAGATAGATAGATAGATAGATAAGAGAGTGAGATAATAATAGACTGATATAATAACTACAAGATAGATAGATTGACAGATAGAAGAGAAGTGTGAGTGATACAATGACGAGATTTGAGAGATAGATAGATAGATAGATAGATAGATAGATAGAAATACAGACAGATAGGGAAATAATAATAGACTGAGATATATAGCTAGGTAGCTAGAGAGATAGATTATTTAACCCCAAGCAAGACGGGAGTGCCACTAGCATGCAAGGGGTTACAAAGTGTGAAAGTTAGTAGAAGAAAAACGGGTAAAGGTAGGAATGATAAAAAATGAACGGGGTTCAAGGTGGCGTTTGAGGCTGCCTTTAAAATTTTGAAGATTGTAATAAATCAGGGAAGCAAGTTAGAGGAAGGGAGTTCTACAGGCAGGAAGCGCGAGAAAAGTAACAGTTGGAGTAGAAAAGGCGGTTACATGAAACTATTTCAACAGTAAAAAGGTGGGACCTAGATGCCAGTCTAGTAGCACGCTTATATTCATGAAGTTGGGGAAAAGCGAAAAAAATCCGCCAAAGCAGTTACCATGGAAAGACAGAGGGGGGCCACAACACGTATGTGAGAAAGTGAGTGAAGTCGAGAAGCCAGGTCAGGATCGATTACATTGCAAATGCTTCTTTGGATTTCGTCGAGAACTTCGAGAAAAACAGCAAGGGCACAACAGTATTCAATGCACGCGCAATAGATAGATAGATAGATAGATAGATAGATAGATAGATAGATAGATAGATAGATAGATATGAACAAATAGCGGCAAACAGACAAACGGACAGATAGATAGATAGATAGATAGATAGATAGATAGATAGATAGATAGATAGATAGATAGATAATGACAAGTGAGATAATAATAGACTGAGATAATGACACGATTTGATAGATAGATAGATAGATAGATAGATAGATAGATAGATAGATATGAACAAAAAGCGGCAAACAGACAAACGGACAGATAGATAGATAGATAGATAGATAGATAGATAGATAATGACAAGTGAGATAATAATAGACTGAGATAATGACACGATTTGATAGATAGATAGATAGATAGATAGATAGATAGATAGATATGAACAAATAGCGGCAAACAGACAAACGGACAGATAGATAGATAGATAGATAGATAGATAGATAGATAGATAGATAGATAGATAGATAGATAGATAGATAGATATGAACAAATAGCGGCAAACAGACAAACGGACAGATAGATAGATAGATAGATAGATAGATAGATAGATAGATAGATATGAACAAATAGCGGCAAACTGACAAACGGACAGATAGATAGATAGATAGATAGATAGATAGATAGATAGATAGATAGATAATGACAAGTGAGATAATAATAGACTGAGATAATGACACGATTTGATAGATAGATAGATAGATAGATAGATAGATAGATAGATAGATAGATAGATAGATATGAACAAATAGCGGCAAACAGACAAACGGATAGATAGATAGATAGATAGATAGATAGATAGATAGATAGATAGATAGATAGTGAAATGATTAGACTGACAAGATCTGATATATATAGAGAGAGAGAAAGAGAGAGACAAAGACAGACAAACAAACAGACAGAAAAACAGAGAGAGACAGATATGTAATGGAATGATAATAGGCTTAGCTAGCTAGCTAGCTAGCTAGCTAGCTAGCTAGATAGATAGATAGATAGATAGATAGATAGATAGATACTGCGACAAAGAGACGAACTGACCGATAAATATATAGTTAGATAAACAGAACAGAGATTGAGATAATAATAGACTGAGATAATGACAAGTTTAATTAGTTCGTTAGTTAGATAGATAGATAGATAGATAGATTGATAGATAGATAGATAGAAAGTGAAATTATAATAGACTAATATAATGACAAGATTTTAAATACATATATATATAGAGAGAGAGACAGACAGACAGACAGACAGTGAGTGAAATAATAATAGATTTAGATAAATGAATATGGACAGAATTAGATATATATGAGCAGAATGAGATAGATAGATAGATAGATAGATAGATAGATAGATAGATAGATAGATAGATAGATAGATAGGTAGATAGATAGATAGATGAGGTGGATAGAAGGATACAAGCCTTAATGAAATATCTCGTGTTACTTGTATATAGATATGAATGTTTAATTTGTCGTCTCTATATCGCGATGTGTATTTATTCACGCGTATTTGAGTGTGCGCAGCTGAAAGTAAGTTCGGTGTGATGTTAGCTTATCTCCTATTATTTGCCTTTCTCCTCCCGGCAAAGCCGATGAGAATGGCTCACCTTTGCCCTTGCACGATCCGGCGAAATATTTTCACTGTAAGTCAACGGCAGATCAACTGAGAGAATAGGACAAAGAAAAAGAAAGAAAAATACAAAAAATGTAATAAATACTATAAAAAGACGAGAAATAAAGCGAAACTTCATCACACAAAGACTCTGTTGAATTAGGTGAATATAATTTGGTAACAAGACGATGAAAATGGTCTTTGAACAAATGAGATAGTCTGAACGCTGTTCTGAAACAATAACAACGTATTAACGTTTATGATTGGACGGACATCAGAAAGAAATAGAGTTGCGAAGAATATAGTCGACCAATGACTGAGGTTCTGACCCTTTCAAGACACACACACACACACACACATACATATATATATATATATATATATATATATATATATATATATATATATATATATATATATATATATATATTGTTTGCTATAATATTTTGGGCGGATGCCCATATCACGTTGAAACACCGGTTTTCGTATCTTTTATTAACCATTTCACCCCAAGGAAGAATTTTTAGCGAGTTACAGGATTTAGCAAGACGGGTTTATGTATGATCACCGAAGTTAAGCAACGTCGAGCCTGGTCAGTAAATAGATGAGTGACAGCTTGGGAATACCAGGTGCTGTAAGCTTGTGCGCGTGGATGTTGTAATGGGCAAGGTCTCGGAGTTGGAAATAGGGGAGTGGAGTCCCAATTCCAGTTGGGTTCGTTGTATTCACTTACGCACCAATACCTTTGGACAAGGAATGAAACTACCTCTTCTCCCCCAGCTACTGGTTAATTAGTAGGACTCCCCATTGCCTTATTCAAGGTTGTCCTTCGGCTAGACTGGTTACCATTCAAGACTAGGGGGCCTAGTGTACACCCTGTAGTTGTTCGATCATTGAAGTTGACTTCGTAATATTCTTATTTTTTTTAATCATTTCATCCCAAACAAGGCAAGAAAGCCATTAAGACGCAATGGGTAAATGAGTGATAGTTTGGTTTCGTTTGGTTTGGTTTGGTTTACAGCATATCAACCTCAATGGGTTATTTAATGCCAACAACTTTTTTTCCTGGTAGTATTTTGTTTTGTCAAAAATCTATTTCTGGTAATATTTTTTCCTCAAAAATGTATAGCTGATAATATTATTTTAAAAAAATTTATTGCTGGTAATATATTTTTTTCAAAAGTATATTGCTGGTAATAGTTTTTTTCTTCCAAAATGTCATTTCTGGTAATAATTTTTTTACAAAGTATTTCTAGTATTAAAACCTATTTTTACACTTTTATAATGCTTTTTACCTCAGTTTCGTGGTTAACTATTTGCCCATAGCTGGGACCCTAACAGGTTCCACCACCCCGGGTCAGTATGGATCTGGGAACACCAACAATTAAGAAGTGGTTCCACGTTTCTTAAAACCTCCTGATCAGAGGCCTTGCTGTTGGACGTAGTTTATCGTCTTACCCTGGACACGGATGTAGTTTATCGTCATACCCAGGACGAAGTGGGTGATAGATAATATGAAAAAAAGCACTATTAAAGAAAGAGAACAATAAAAAAAAGATATTACGAAGACAGAATATAACGATTGTCATTGCGTTTACATTTTTCCAGATCAAAGTTGTATGGAAAGAATGGAGCCGGAAGTAAGTTCCACAAGCAAGAAGTGCAACAGAAGAAAGAATTAGCATATAAATTATGGCTATATGTAAGCAATTCAACTTTAAAGTAATGAGACCTTTCTGCCAATCTAGTACTGCGCATTAATTCATAAATTTTCGGGTACATTAGAGTAAAGTAATATTTGTTTTTGAAAATATAAAAATGTGGCACAAGTCCAAAAAATGAAGATAAGAGAAGGCTAGTCTTCAATCTGTCTTATCTTAAACTTATCTAGCCACAATTACTGACCCAAAGATACCACACTATTTCTTACACCAAAACAACACATTCTTACTTACGATTCTTACTGCAGTCACCATAATACCCCCAGGTCTCTATGAAGTCCTTACTAGTTCTCATATGTACAATTTGTCTGTGGAGTTGGGGAATAAAAATAACAATTAAAAAGAAATAAAACCGCAATAAATATTTACAATGATTACAATACATTCGAAGAATTACCATGATGACCCCTATGGAAATCCTTTAAGATCAGCTTTTGTAATGTTTTGGGAATTACAACCCTTTCGTTGTAAAGTAACACATTGTCGCATATAGAAAAGCAGTCCGAAACTTGCTCATTTTTTCTGCTATTTTTGCTTATTTCATTAATAAATTCATCATTTTTGGCTTCATTTTAATGTCTTGTAGTATGACTGGGAGGTTTCTAACTGTACAACGTAGAACTGTCCTGATGTCTTCTTCGTTTCTTAAGGCTGCGATTACCGTATCTTCCAATATCTCTGTCTTTGTTGGTATAAGTCTCGACAGACTATCCGCTTGCCCTATCTTTTTCGTTGGTAAATATTCCAATCGGAAATTGTAGTTCAGAAGAACTGTTCCCCATCTAAGTAACCTATTTGCAGTGTAAACCGGTAGACCTTTTTTTGAACCAAAAATTGTTAGTAACGGTTTGTGATCCGTCTGCAGAGTAAAATGTCTACCATAGATGTACCTATGAAACCTCGTGACTGCGAAGATAAATCCTAGAGCTTCTTTCTCTATTTGTGAATAATTTTTCTCCGCTGGTAGTTCGAGAAGCATGTGCGATGGGTTTTATTGTCCCATCTGGCATTTTATGTAATATACACGCTCCAACTCCGTAGGCTCTACCGTCACTTGCTACAATAATTTCTAGCTTTGGATCGTAGTGTGCCAAAAATAAATCTGAAGTTAACATTTTGATTATTTCGTCAAATGCTTTTTGGCATTGATCTGTCCACTACCAAACATTTTCTTTCTTTAGCAGCTCGTTCAGTGGTGCGCGAAGTTTATGCATTTGAGGTATGAATTCCTGGTAGTAACTTACTAATCCTAGAAAACTTTGTAGTCCTGTTATGTTTTTAGGAACTGGCATTTTTTAATTGCTGTTGACCTTTCAGGGTCTGGTCGTCTACCTTCTTGATCTATTATATGGCCAAGGTATTTGATTTCCTTCATGAAAAAATCGCACTTATTTTCTTTTATTTTGAATCCATAGCTTTGTATTCTTTTAAATACTTCATGTACATGTTCTCTGTGTTGTTCAACGCTTTTGCTATTAATCAATACGTCATCCAGGTATGCAATTGTGTACTCTAGTCCGGCAAGCATCGTATCCATTGTCTGTTGGAATATAGCCGGCGCGACCTTAATTCCAGAAGGTAATCTTTGGTATCTGTACAGTCCTTTGTGTGTGTTTATGCATAGTAGTTTTGAACTTTCTTCATCGACTGGAATTTGCAGGTACGCCTCACTTAAATCAATTTTTGAAAAAAAATTCCGCCATTTAATTTAGTAAGAACAATCAGGTTAGGTTAGCGAGAACTATGTTGTCTCGAAGTATCACTATTCCAATGTCTTACAGTAATCGTCTGACGCGACTCTGTCTCTGACTGACTGACTCACTCTGACTGACTATCACTGCTGCTTCCTCTTGAGGAGCAGTATTTATGGTGTACGGGATAGTCCATTACTATTATGGGTAATTTCCTATAACATATATATTAATACATCGGGCAGTAAGATGTACGTACGCATCATTGTTTAGTCGGCAAATTATTCTTCACGATATATTGAGGTTTCTTCAAAAATGGACGCTGTACGTATTTTTCGATGCATTGCGATACACAAAGCGAAAAGAACAAGGCTGTGGTTTTCAAATTCTCAAAAGGAAAAAAGAGGATTGGAAGCCTTTTGTATCAATCATTTTTGATGATTACTGGCTAGACGTGACAGAATAAACGTCTTGGCATTTTTGATATGCAATGAAGAGATTCTGTTTAATAGTAAGTGCTGAGTAGGCCACTTTCTTTCAATACTATTTGCTTTCGAAGTGTCTCTTTGAATTCTCTCTTTGTTTTCTTTGAATTTATCTTTTATTTTATCATTGATGGCAATAATCACTTTCTACTGCAGTCTGATTCTGTTTTTATCTATCGGTCGGGTTCCTGTTGTCTATATCTATCTATCTATCCATCTATCTCCACCTAGTCTAATCTATTTGCCTGTTTGTCTAGATTGGTTCATATCTCTGTCCATTACAGTCCGTTCTCAACAACTTATCTATCTGTCTATCTATCTATCTATCGTCGTCTGATCTTATCCGTTTTCCTGTTTTGTAGATTGGTTCATATCTCAGTCTATTACACCCCGTTCACACCTGCTTGTCTGTCTCTGTCTCTCTTTCTCTCTCCCTCTCTCTCTCTTTCTCTCCATATATATATATATATATATATATATATATGTGTGTGTGTGTGTGTGTGTGTGTGTGTGTGTGTGTGTGTGTGTGTTTATCTATGTCTCTCTGTCTATTTATCTGTCTATCTATCTATCTATCTCCAACTCCTCTTAACAGTTTACCTGTTTTTCTAGATTGGTCCATATCTTTCTATCTATTACAGCTACTTGTCTATCTAACAGATTCTGTTCATATACTTTATTTGCTTAAACGGCTGCTCAGATTTTTTTAGACTTGGGTTTAATAAATTGAAAGGAAACACGTTTCAATTGAACTGAACTAGAATTGGTGGAATACTTTAATAGAGGACAAAAGTACGTATTTTATTTTTTTTTTACTTTTTCCTACTTATCTTAGTTTAGCTACAGTGATCTCATTAATGGGATTGATTAAGATTTGCTCAATATTCGCAGTGTCGCTTAGAAACGAAGTTGTTAAATTAAAACAAGTTCTCTTTAAGTGTCAGTCAGTCGCAGCCTGTTCTCATTTTCTTGTTTGTTTGTTCTATCTCGATTTGTCAATGTATCTATCTCAAATTGTCTTTTTATTTCTCTCTCTCTCTTTCTATCTTTCTCTCTCTCTCTCTCTCTCTCTCTCTCTCTCTCTCTGTGTGTGTATGCGTGTGTCTGTCGAGATAGATATATAGAGAGATAGATAGATAGATATCAATAAACAATGTTAATGATTACATGACATAGATAGATAGATATATAAAACTGATAACTACATACATACATACATGTATATATATATGTGTGTATGTGTGTGTGTTTACCTCTGTTTTGTTTATCTATATGTAGATAGACAGAAAAAACTTAGATAGTTTTGTTTATCTGTCAATTTATCTATCTATCAATATAACTATCTATCTCTCCATCACTATATAGATAAATGGATAGATACATATAGGAAACTGAGAAAGACACACACACACACACATATATATATATATATATATATATATATATATATATATATATATATATATATATGTATATATATATATGTATGTGTGTGTGTATATATATATATATATATATATATGCACATACACACACACATATATATACACCCACACATATATGTGTATAAATATATAGTAGATAGATAGCTAGATAAACAAATATGAAATAAACATATATATATATATATATATATATATCTGTATATATCTAACTGTATACATATACACCCATACATATCTTTCTCTCTATATATATGTAGATAGATAGATAGATAGATAAACAAATCTGAAATAGACACACACACACACACAAATATATATATATATATATACATGTATATATATATATATATATATATATATACATGTATATATATATATATATATATATATATATATATATATACATATATATATATATATATATATATATGAGTTTTGTTTCTCTATCTGTTTATCTATCTAGTTCTATATATTCTCTTATTTGTCTGTTTAGCTTCGATCATACATTTCTGTCTGTCAATCGCAGCACGTTCTCACCTGTATGATAATATAGTTGAATTATAGTAAATGATCACACGTACAGATCGATACTTGCACAGGTTATGAAATCCGGTGTGTAAAGACAGTGCACATATCACCTATTACTACACTGTATATTCTCCTCAGGCGTTAACACAGACTGTACTTTCGATTGAATACGATTTTACAGATAGCGAATACCATCCTGTAATGCATTAATTAATGATTTTTTTGCCCCTGTTGGTGCAATACAGCAAGAATCGTGCTGGAGCGAAGTGGACGAGCCAGGCGTCATCGCTTCATGTTAATGCATTTTCAATGAGAAAGGAATCTGACGAAGGTGCTGGCCAAGGATGTTGTCGAACATTTGGCAAAGCATGTTGACTATCATTGGTGTGCATTTTGCTGCTTTCACTCTATATCACCTTCCGTTTTCAGGAATGACCGCAGAACGAGCTGGACTATATTCTAAACGTAAAAGTCACAATTTAACTTTTTCTTCTGCAAACACTAACGTCAAATATCTTACTGCACCGCACATCATGGTGCCAAGAATCGAACCTTTGTTTTTGTGTGGGCAGTATATATTCTATAAATATCTCTCCCCAAGTCTACAAGATGTATCTCCCCAGACCCCAGAGCCAATGATAACTTGCAAGAAAACATAACCTGATTTTATTACTGAACAATACAGATAGTCTTTCGATCCTATACATAACGTTAACATTTATCACTCTGTATGATATACCAAAACACTTATTCTGCCACTAAAGGTCACTCAGATCCCTGAACAATAGTGTGTGTGAATTTCATAGTTGTGTTGTCATATCCTGCTATGGCAACAGCAAACAACTTTGAGCGAAACTAACAATAAGGATACTGAAATATTGGGTTGGCAATTAAGTTCCCTCCGGGGATTTTTTATTTAAATTTTTTAGAAGGTTTAATAAAAATAACAACTAGTTAATCAATAATGTATTTTCCTTGTTGTTAAAAACTTCTATCCAACGTTCAACAAGATTTACAATACCTTTTGGTAGAAATCGCCTTGTTTCGACTCGAAAAATTCATCCAACCAAACTCTCAAATCTGCATCAGTATTGAGCGAAACTCCGCGCATAGCATTTGAAAGAGATCGAAAGAGGTGGAAATTCGTTGGTGCCCCATCGGGAGAGTACCGCGCGTCTGGCAGCACTTCCCAGCCATGCGTTTCAATGGCTTCCTTGGTCATATTGGCAATATCAGAGCGGGCGTTATCGTGCAGCAAAAAAACTCCATGCTGCCGATTAGGTTTTTTCTCTTGAATAGCTGTGTTGAGTCGTTCCATCTGTTGAACATAGAGTTCCGCGTTGACCGTTTGGTTCCGTTCAAGCAATTCGTAATGGATAATCCCTTCCCAGTCCCACAACATCGTTTTTACGCGGATGAATACCTTGTTTCACGCCCGGTGTCACTAGTTTACTGGGACTAAGCCATTCCATGCGCTGCTTCATATTGATGTACAGGAAGCATTTTTCGTCCCCAGTAACGATTCGGTAAATAAATCGTTGCCTGTGTCCATGAGTTGAGCGGTGTGGCCCGTTGATTTTTGTTGTTACTTAAAGCATACGGAACCCATTCTCCACATTTCCCATTGAGTGAAGATGCTTCTCTATAGCAGTGTGGGAGCATTCCTTTTTCTCTGCCAGTTCCCTTGTCGTTTGACGAGAATTTTCGTGCAAACGTTGGTTTAATCGCTCTTCATCGAACTCAACTGGACGGCCAGAACGGGGTGCGTCTTTGAGGTCAAAATTTCCATTATTTGAACTTGGCATACCAATCACGAGCGGTTCTTTCAGTTATGGCATCCTCTCCATGCACAGCCCAAATGTCGCAAACAGCTTTTGCAGCCTTGATTAAAAGCAAAAAGAAGGAGTTGTCGAAAATGCTCATTATTCTTAACTTGACATTCCATTTTAATGATCTGAAAATTAACAGAAATTAACTTAAATTAACTCGAAAGAAACAAAATAGATTCCAAAATGATTCCCAAATAGAATTCCGGAAAAAAATAGATTCCAAAATTTTAAAAACGGCGGGAACTTAACTGCCAACCCAATAGATAGGCGTGGGAAAATGAATGCAGTGGAAAGGGAAGTAATATTAATAATGCAGAGTCCTAAAGGTTAACGCGAGACCAACAAAGGTTCACACGATAATGTCGTGGAGTAAACAGAACTATGGTTAACCACATCCACCTATATTCCCGCTGCAAGTAACCGATTCCTAACAATGCGTACTGATACTCCTGGTGCGACGAGTGATGTGATCTCTACGGTGGATGAAGTGTGGTTCGCCAATTTTACTCTTGCAATGCGACGATCTTGATGAGCATCCGTATTCCATGACCAGACGCATTTGGCTGTCATGCGTAGTAATGTTCTTTTGGTAGCGCTGTTAACATTGAAGCATTACTGATGCGTCACGTTCGAGAATTCTCCGAAATGTCTACCCAACCTCGCGAAGGTCCATAATCTAAAACCTGTAAAACGAACCTTATTGAATAAAAGAAGCACGTCTTTGCCTACGAGTCATGAAACCTGTTCTCACTACACTGAATCATAACGAAGTTCAAACACAGACTGTTTACCAGTAGGAATGTGACAGCATCAAATTCTGTTTGATGATTGAAAATTTTATTCGTGCGTATTTGTTACCAACTAGCATGCACATATTGCACTCAGGTCAAAATTGGCATCCTGCTTCAAAATGTGTCAATTTTATTTACGTCATTAAATATATATATATATATATATATATATATATATATATATATAATAGCTGGCCACTCGTATTCGAGGATACCCGTCTAATAGGGCGGCTACCCAATCATCCCTTTTGCTCGGCTCAAGCACATTGTGTTTGCTCAACACCCTCCAGAGCCCACCTGTGGTTTATACTGCAACTATGCCGAGCAGACCTTAGTTACAGTTTCTGGGAAAGCGCGTCTTATTTAGTGTGATCAACAATTTGAACGAGGCCAGCACACTCAAGCCCTCGGCCACGAAGACTTGTGGCTTCGTGCTAGCACAGCTATCGACAGCCCACAAGAGTTCCGTCTACCCAATTTCAGTCATATATATATATATATATATATATATATATATATATATATAATTGCGTTTATATTTTCATAACTTTATTAATAGAACTAAAATAGTTAGAATTAAATATTTCAAACGAAAGACAATGAAATCAATAAGTCATAAATAATCGATGATTAAAATTGTGTAAATGTCGGGAAAGTGAAAGAGAGAAGAAGACTGTAATTATAAACGTAACGTAGTAAGCGTGCCGACTCGATAAATTCAGTTAGAAAATTCCAATCGATTCGACGGACACGGCCAAGCAAATGCACGAAATCAATTAGAGTTTTCCGAAATTTCGAGCCAATCAATTTAAGTTTTTTTTTTTTCTTCTTTGTAAACCACAGAAAATATTCTGCACTCTTTCTATATCTAAGAAAAAAAAACTGCTGTCTGGACGATCGTTTATGAATCTCAGACAATACAGAAATGCAAGAATTTCAGTTAAATGAAAACTTGTTTGGTTTTTTTTTCCCCCAAACCAAGGGTCTTTCTGCATCGTCTAGTTTAACGCTTCTTAAAGGCTGAAAAATGTAAAAAGCACAGTTGACAAATAAAAAAAAAGTTATAAAAGGTGATAGATATATATAGAAGGCTGCAGGATGCATCATCGAAAATTTAGTTGCAAAATATCAAAATCAAGATAAAACTTGTTCGAATTCTTTAATTCGACTCACTTCTTAAAATCAGGAACCTAATGTTGGACCACTTCATCTTCTAGTTCGGTGATCATGGCTCTCTCAACAATAACTTAAACTTACGAAATACATGTATAAATTGTGGAGAGATCACAATTTCCACGATATTATAAAATAATTCACACGCAATTATATACCTATATATCGCAATGCATCATTTTGTAAGTAACACTTTTCACGGAGCACATTGCTACAACACCGTGAAGCTAGACACGGAACTGTGAAGTGTTATTATGATCTAAGGCAATGGAGGTACAGATACTATCATATGAATCAAAAGTGGGGAACTGTAGGTTTTTTCTTAATCAAATTCACCCATGCAAGGAAGTAAAGCCACTAAGACACAAGGGATTACTGGATGTGAAAGAATTAGAAACAGAAGCATTATAGATGGACAGAAATAATGGAAGAGTAATCAGGTATACAGCAGATAGCGATTGGCATTGCGTTTAAATTTTTGAAAATCAAACTTGAATAGGAAGCAAGAAGTCGGAAGTGAGTTCCACAAGCAAGTAGTACCAGAAAAGAAATTATCAGCATAGAACTTACGGTTACATCTATCAAATTCGTAATTTGAAAAAGCCAATCAGTAAAATTAATTGACACAAAATGTCTGTTGTTTTAATTAATATTTGCCATAAAGAACATTTGTTGCCAAAATACACAGAACTATGTGTAAATAAGCCCGTTATTTTTTACGGACAAGTATCATGTCCAATTTTATTATGTGAGTCAAAGTTTCAATAAAATTATCATTACTGAACCGTTGTTGGTAAAATTTTCAAAATATACTTATCTTTTATGGTTCGCTTCATAATACCTTTCGATTTTAACATTACTTTTAGGTGTTATTGCTTCCTAAAGTTCTTAGCTTGAATATTGTTTACCATTCTCATATACATCTCTTTTAATAATGTATAATAAATCTCTTCTTGGATCTGTACTAGCTGGGTGCTGTTCCGTTATTTCTGTATCTTTAAAACGCTATTTGTTTGATGTGCATTAGTTCTGTTTTGTAGTATATGAGGAAGAATTTTCCTCGGTGAATAGACACTTCCTGTTAAAGCATCTTATTAGGTTGAGCCATAAATAATTTCTAGGAAGTATTTGTAATGACACATCTATCATCCCGACTACTAATCAGACATGGCAGTTAAGAATAGATTTGGAGAACACCAACATACGGCAAGGTTCAAATGCAAAAGGATTTTCAGGGATAAATATCGATTAATGACACCATGATCTGAGCTCCACAAAATAAATATAACGTTATGCGCAATGAAACACTTAATGTACATTTATACGTCCAGCAGCTGCAACGTGTTCATAAATGACTGGTCGAAAAGCGCTCAGTTGTCGCCAATTGAAAAAAAAGGTCCTTCTCCATGACAATGTGAAGCCGAACACAGTACCGTGTATGACGGTAGACTACATCCGCGTCCTGGGTAAGACGATAAACTATGTCCAGCAGCAAGGCCTCTGATCAGGTGGTTTTGAGGGGCGTGGAACCACCTCTTAATTGCTGGTGTTCCCAGGTCCACCCTGGCCCGGGGTGGTAGCACCTGTTAGGGTCCCAGCTATGGGCAAATAGTTAACACCGAAACTGGGGTAAAAATGGGTTTTAATACCAGGAATACTTTGTAAAAAAAAATACAGCAATAAATTTTTGAAGAAAAATAACTATTACCAGCAATACATTTTTGAAAAATAAAATATTACCATCAATACATTTTTGAAAAAATATTACCAGCAATATATTTTGAGAGAATAAATATTACCAGCAATACACTTTTGAAGGAAAAAATTATTACCAGAAATAGATTTTTGACAAAACAAAATATTACCAGCAATAAAAATTTTGTCGGCATTAAATAACCCATTGAGGTTGATATTCAGTAAAACACAACAAGCCAAGCCAAACCAATCCGAACCAAACACAGCAATAAGACAAGAAAATAAAATTGTAACTCATTTGGTCTGTTTACTCCACCCGCTGTATACCCTTGGCTTAAACCAGACGACTATTACATTTTTCAATCACCGCTATACGTTTTCACGTGAAGACCTTTCCCTAATTAAAATCAAATTCATGAGTTCGTCGAAAAGTTTCACATCGAAAGGTGTTAACTTTTACATGTTTTTTTTAATTATTTTTATTACTTTTACTTGTATCGAAGAGCTGTCGGATTGCTGGTAACGAATCGTTGTAAATAATGGTGAATATATAATTGGATGCTTCGAGCAGATATGAGCGTTCGAGAGAAATCAGAGGAAGTTTGTAGTCTAGAAGCAGTAATTTAACCTTGCTTTGTAACTTTATAAATATTTAAAAGCTTTAAAAATAGAAAGAAAAATATTTATCCTCTCTATTAAAAAACTGCCCATTTTCGTATGCTGACAGTTATATTAAACTGGCATTCCGAGTTTTAATTGATAAGTGCCTGTCACCACTGTTCATGGAGTTAAGAACGTTTTGCAGCAACTATTTTGGCAGGTAATGTAGTCCTATACTTGTACTCATTCTTAAGTGTTAACGCTTAACTGGTAAGTGATAAGATTTTATTTAACAACTTTGGCTATCGGATAGAGTACAGAAAGAAGTCAATTTCCACCTTTCTGAAGAGCATTAATTCTTGACATCGATCTTCCGAAGGACCTACTTGATCTTTAATTATTGTCGAAGACACGCCTAAATAACAATAATAATAATAATAATAACAACAACAGCAGCACCAACAACAAGACCGAGAGCGAGAACCAAAAGAAGAAGAGTTAAGAGGAGGAGGACAAGAAGAAGAACGAGAAGCATAACAAGAAGAAGAAGAAGAGGAGGAGGAAGAACAACAACAACAAAGAAGAAGAAGAAGAAGTACAAGAACAAGAAGAGGAGGAGGACAAGAAGAAGTACGTGAAGAATAACGAAAGCAAGAAGAAAATCAAAGAAGAACATGAAGAAGAACAGGAACATGAAGAAGGAAGAGGAGGTGGACAAAAAAACAATGAGAAGAATAACGAGAACAAGAAGAAGAAGAACGAGAACAAGAACGAGAACAAGAAGACGAACAACATCAAAAAGAAAAACAAGAAGAAGAACAAGGACGAGGACAAGTAGAGGGGAAGGCGAGTTAAAAGAGTCAATCAGGATCTTTGATTTTTATGTAAATGGCCCTTTAAAATCATTTTCTCATCGCTTTGCCTAACAATGATTAGTCATCTGCATGCTTTGCTTGGGCCTTTTTCAGATTGGAAATGTTGTCTTTATTCTCCAAGAAATAAATCTTTCAACGCTGCTTATCCATTCTTCACCTTCTATGGAGAAAGCGGTGGAAGTCAATATCTGAGCGTTAATCCCCACTGGCACTCTTGACTTGGGGTTAATTTCTTAAGTGTCACATTGAAAAAGGATTTGGGAAGGTTTGGCTCTTGTGACTTTGGTCTTATTGATTGGTGGAAAATAAAGTTGGAGTCTGAGATCGGAGAAAAAGAGAAAACAGAAAGGAAGAGAAAAGAAAAGGAAAATACATGAGAAAATAAGGAAAGCCAAACAGAAAATACGGGGTTAGTGAGGGGGGAAAGAAAGGAAGTACTTAAGTTGGATATAGAAGAAAATTAAGAGTAAGAAGAGAAATAGAGGAAAGAAAAAGATTTGAATGAAGACAAAAGGAGAAAACAATAAAGATTGAGGCAGGGCAAAAGAAAGAGAGAAGAAAAAAGAAAACAGGGAAATAAATACGAAGGAATCAGTAAGAAAAGCTATGATGAAGAAAAGAGAAGGAATGGTCTAGAATTTAAAAAAAAAAGAAAGAATGAATCGGCAGAAGATAAAACAAAAAGAGAAACAGACAGAGAAAAAAACTTACGAAAAGGGAGAGGAAAGATAATGGAGATGAGAAAGGCGAAAGAGAAATTTTATCACAGAAAGAAAATGAACAGGCAAACACGATAAAGGAGACGGGTAAGATGAAAAAGAAAATGTTACTTCCAGCGGCAAAGAGGAGGAGGAAGAAAGATGATGGAAACTGGGAAGATGTAGAGGCAGAAGAAGACTTTCGGTGAAGAGAGAAGGGAGGAAGTTAAAGAAGATATGAAGATGAAAAAGGAGAGTTTCGTGGCGGAGAGAAGAAAAGAATGATGAAGAAAAGAAAGGGTAAACAGAGAAGATGAAAAAGAATTTTCATTGGGGAGAGAAGAGAGAGAAGAAGAAATATAAGAGAGATGAGGAAGGTGAAAAAGGAGAATTTCACTGGGGAGAGAAGAAAAGAATGATGAAGAAAAGTAAGGGTAAACAGAGAAGATGAAAAAGAATTTTCGTTGGGGAGAGAAGAGAAAGAAGAAGAAATATAAGAGAGAAGAGAAAGATGAAAAAAGGAGATTTTCCTTGTCGAGAGAAAAAGAGAATGAGGAATTACTGAAAAAATAAAAATACATTTATCCCATCTATTTTGCCTGCTTTATTTAGGTTGAATCCCGAATATTGTAAGCATGTAGCAGAGAACGAAGAACAATTACAAGACTTGTTGTCAGAAATTGCTTTTGAAAGTTTACGTGTTAATAACAACGGAGAAAAGAAAAGATGAAAATGAATGAGTTGAAAAGAAAAAGAACAAAAAAAGAGGAAAGAAAAAAGAAAAGGAAAATAAAGAGAAAATATAATCGAAAGAAAAAGGACGATAATAAAGAGAAAAGAAAAGAAAAGAACATAAAAAATGAAAAAGAAAGAAAAATAAGAGGAAAGTTATCTTTTCTTCATTATTCTGCCAAAGTGCCAAACCAAGTTCAAGTTCCGGTTTAGACTGTTGCATTCACATTGCACAAATTCTTTTGGAAAAAGGCGTGAATCTATTTCATCTGCCGCTAGTTATTGGTTAAATAACAGCATCGACTGGGTTCTTTTTCAAGAAGAAATAACCTGTTTAAAACTATGACCGCCAATTTCCTGAAGCGACATGTCAGTTTAAAAAATAACCAAAGAATTGGTGGATTACTAAGTCTGATACGTAATTATTATACTGAATTTTGATCTGAAATTTATACTGCATCATGTTCGGTCCACGGAATAATTTAATCCTGAATTAAGGATTGCTTCACTGCAGAGAACAATATATATTTTTCACTAGCTTTAGTAGTCTGTGATTCGTTTTCTATGGCTTATCAAATTTTAGTAGGTTACTTAAAACCAGAAAATATTTTTAGATTGTAAGATTTTGGGAAGATAATAATGTTTTAGTGATACAATTATTACTAATTAACCAATAGCTGGGGGAAGAAGAGGTGGATTCATACCTTGCCGAAGGGTTTTTTTGTGTTTTTTTTTAAGCTTATCACCCCAAGCAAGGCTGGAAGCCAATAGCACGCAAGGGGTTACAGAAGGTTTGGAGGAAGAGCAGATAGGAGTGGTAAAGGAGAGGATGTGGAGAAAGATAGTGGATCGATCAAGGCAAGGGGGTTACAGAAGATTTGGAGCGAGAGCAGATAGGAATGAAAGGTGAAAGGATGTGGAGAAGGGAAGTGGATAGATCAAGGCAACTGGAGATGTCGATTGACGTTACACTTAAATAGTTGGAGATTGTATTTGTCAGGGAAACAGGAATAAGAAAGGGAGTTCCACAGGCGAGATGTGCGAGACATGAAGCTATTGGAGTAGAAGAGACGTCTACATCTAACAGTTTCAACGGTGAAGGGGTGGGAACGGGATGCCAGCTTCGTAGGACGTTTAAATTCATGATGCCTAGGAACCTGCGACAGCAGCTCATCGCAGCAATTACCGTGAAAGTATTTGTAAAATAGACAGAGCTAGGCAACGTCTCGTCTGTGAGAGAGCGACTGCAGACGAGATGACAGATCAGGGCCAATTACATTGCATATCCGTCTCTGGATCTTATCAAGAACCCTGAGGCAAACAGCAGGGGCTCCAGACCATATATGGCAGCAATACTCCATGCAAGGGCGAATGGTCGATTTATAGATTTGGAGGATCGATTCCGGGAAGAAAAATTTCCTAGCTCGGCACAGTGAGCCAACCTTCCTTGCAGTTTGCGGGTAAGTGAATATAACTGAGGCGACTGGAATTGCAATTCGGCTCTTCTATTTTCAATTCTGTGTCGTTATCTATTACACTACCCGCACCCGATACTGACCAGGCTCAACGATGCTTAACTTGTGTGATTGTACGAGAAGCCAGAAAATATTTTGAGATTGTAAGATAGATATTAAAGGATTTAGATAGATAGATAGATAGATAGATAGATAGATAGATAGATAGATAGATAGATAGATAGATAGATACCGCAAGGAAAGTTGGCTCTCTGTGTCGCGTCAGAAGGCTTTTCTCGTCTGAGGCCATCCTTCAAATCTACAAATCTACCATTCGTCCATGCATTGAATACTGTTGCCATATATGGTATGGTGATCTTGCGGGTTCATCTCGAGGTTCTCGACAAAATCCACAGACGGATATGCAATGTGATAGGTCCTGACCCGGCATCTCGACTACAGTCACCCGATACTGACCAGGCTCAACGATGCTTGACTTGTGTGATCGTACGAGAACAGGTCCTTCAACGTGATATGGCCGTAAGTAGCCGTAAGTCCTAACTGAACAATAACTCCTGCATTGACAAAGAAGGTTATTTCACAACAGAGAACAACATGTATTTCTCACTGGCGTTGGTGGTCAGCGTTCGAGCCCACACATAATCACCATTATGGATAGCCATCATAGATCAAACCTAGATAGCTTGTGGATGGATTAATAAATTCGTAGCTTGATTCATTCCACTGATGTTTTTGTTATTTTTGCCTATGTAAATGAATTGATTGATTGATTTGTTTTTATGGATTATCAACCTTTATCAGATTATTTAAAGCCAGAAAATATTTTTAGATTGAAATAATGATTTTAATGATGGTTTAGTGATACCAGTTTTGCTAATTAACACATAGCTGGGGGTGAGGAAAGTGGATTAATTCCTTTCCCACGGGTATTTGCGAATAAACGATTATAACGAACCCAATGGGAATTGGAACACGAATAGCCGATTAACAATTTCGAGCTATTATCCATTACACCACCCGCACATCCAAATTTACATAACCGGATATTCTCAAGGTACTATCTAGGTACTGAACTGGCTGCATGTTGCTTAACTTCGGTGATCGTACGGGAAACGATGTTTCAATGTGATGTGGCCGTAAGCCATGTAATTGAAATTTCCCATTGAGTACATTGATATATAATGGATTATATTAAAATATTTGCTTGGAAAAATGTTTTTTTCATAATGAAACTCGCTGATGTATCTACATATATAATTATATTGATAGATATGAACAGAATGAGATAGATAGATTGACAGATATGAAAAGAATAAGATATATATATATATATATATATATAGAGAGAGAGAGAGAGAGAACTGTGAGCACTCTGACACATATCAATGAGATAGATAGATAGATAGATAGATAGATAGATAGATAGATAGATAGATATGAAAAGATGAAACAGATTGATAAATAGATATGTAAGAGCACACTAAGATAGATATGAAAAGAGTAAAATAAATTGCTAAGAACAGACTGAGATAGATAAATAGATATGAAAAGATTTAGATAGATAGATAGATACCGCAAGGAAAGTTGGCTCTCTGTGTCGCGTCTGAAGGCTTTTCTCGTCTGAGTCCATCCTTCAAATCTACAAATCTACCATTCGTCCATGCATTGAATACTGTTGCCATATATGGTCTGGTTCCCCCGCTGTTCATCTCGAGGTTCTCGACAAAATCCAAAGACGGATTTTGCAATGTTATAGGTCCTGACCTGGCATCTTAACTACAGTCATTTTCTCACAGACGTGATGTGACTTCCCTAAGTCGTTCCTAATTTCATGGCAACTGCTCTGACGAACTATTTTCACTGATCCCCCCCACTGCATGAATTTAAACGTGCTACTAGGTTGGCATCTCAATCTCACCCTTTCACTGTCGAAACTGTTAAATGTAACCGCCCTTCCCGACAGAGGAACTCTCTTCCTCTTACTTGCTTCCCTGATAGCTATAATTGTCAAATATTCAAATGTAATGCCAATCGATATCTACTGATGACTTGATATTGATCTTGATCCACGTCCTTCTTTTTATCCCTCTTTCCTCGAACACCCGACTTTACTCCTCTTCTCACTTTCTGTATCCCCTTGCGTGCTAGTGGCACTCCCGCCTTGCATGGGGTGAAATGCTTAAAAACTAGATATGAAACGAATGGAATGGATAGATGTGTGTTTGTGTGATCTTGTCATTAATGGTCTTCAACTTCCTTTTATTTCGTTGCTCTCCTTTCCCCGCCCATTTTGTTCTCTAACCCTCTAGCACATGCAGCAGACGTGCTGATTTTTTCAAAGCTGTTGTCATGCCTGTGAGTCGCTTTGTCGCCTGCCTCATCACATTCATTGTTGGCTGTCAACCTTGCTGATGCAGTAAAGATTTTTCTACCGCTCGCTCTCTTTCTCTCTCTCTCACACACTCTCTCTCTCTCTCTCTCTCTCTCTCTCTCTCTCTCTATCTATCTATCTATCTATCTATCTATATCTCTCTCTTTCTTCCACTCTCTGACATTATTGTTTTATGGGGTTTTCGCGGGGTTTTTTTTTGCTCATTCTAATGTCATCACCTCCTCATTCGCTCTCTTTTAAATAAAAAGAAATCTTTTAGCATTTTTCAAAAATGTTCTCATTTATTTATTTTTATACATATTTATTTTGGCAACTTTCAATCATTCCATTGAATTGTAAATGTCTTCAGTGGAAGCTTAGTTGTTATTCCACGTTAGATTTGGAGCTATAAAATCCTTAAAATATGTTATTTTACCTTCAGGTTCATTTCTGATTATCAATTTTATTTTTTGTGGGTTTTGTCTCAATTCTTTTTTTTTTAAATCTCCCTAATTTCTTTGTTGTAATGGAATGTCCCTCACTCCCTATCGCCTGTGTGGACTGAGTATATCAGCTGTATATAGTGGGCACAGGATATATCTGGGTGTTGCTTCGGGAATTAGTTGGAGATTCGTCTCGAGCTGAGCTGGTCGAACTCTCTCCCTTCGGTCAGAGAGGAGCCCAGACGAGGCTATGCCGAAGCGCAGAGTCTCGTTTGGGGTGGTAGACAGCTACCCGACCCGTTTTTACGGGGTATACGAGGAATTTTTGCCCGAGCATTAAAAACGGACTTGTGCCACTTCCTGCCTCGCGGGGAGGTGAGGTAAATAACCTTGCTTCGGGAATTAATTAGAGATTCCTCTCCAGTTGTGCTGTTCAAACTATCTGCATTCGGGCATAGAGGATACCCAAACGAGGTTATATCGAAGGGCAGAGTCTCTTCTCGGAAAACAGCTACCCAACACCGTTTTTTACGGGGAATATTTGTCCGAGCCTACGGGCTCAGAAGGCCCACGTTAAATTCGGACTTGTGACATATCTAACCGCGTGGGACGGTTGGTAGATACCCGTGCTTTTCCTTCACTCGAATACCACCTTTGTCTGTTTGTAACCTCTTTAAGGATACAACATTCTTGATACCTTAATCACAAGTACACCATCGGTTTTCCGGTAAAGGACGCCTCTTTTTATATGAAAGATTACGAGCAAGGTTTTGAACGAAACGCAGTTGTCAGACTAATTCAATCGTTTAATTTACACGTAATTAGCATTTAATAATTTCTATCTGAATTTCTGGAGTGATGATCTATCATTATTTATATTCAGATTATTGTCCTGATTTTTGTTGTTTTTATCACAACATTTCGGCCGTTGTACCCTCCGGCCTTTTTCAGGTGTATATCGATCTGTGTAAGGCCGAGGTAATTCTGAACTGAACCCTTTATTTAACCTAGTGGGTTACACGATTCTTGTTCCACTGCTTATGCCTAGGGCTATCTCGCCTAGATCTTTTTTTAACTACTGCTCAATTATTGCACAATAGGACATTGGCCTAGTGGATTAAAACGTTGGTTTGTGAATTTGGGGGCATGGTAATTGTGAGTTCAATTCCTGGGTCGGATAGTGTGTACTTACACTCAGTGGAAACTGGTGGCAATCTACTCCCGTAGATTAAATAAAGGGTTCAGTTCAGAATTCCCTGTATACCCAGATCGATATACATCTGATGAAGGCCGGATGGCACAACAGCCGAAACGTTGTGATAACAATAACAAAGAATAATCTGAATATAAATAGTGTTGCATTTAATAATTTAATACAGGTTTCTAACAATCGATGGCGCTGCAGAGACGCGAGAGAATCATAATTAAAATTGTATTACTGTATTGTAATAATGTCACATCGCTTCTTTCCACTGTCAGATAATCCGGCACTATTATGGAACTGGGGTACCGGAAAATCGGTGGTGTATACTGTATATATTTTCCTCGCTATGGATAAAATACTACGGCCGAGACAAAGTGGAGGACAATGCTAAATTCAAAAATGGAGACAGCAATGAAATCACTCCACTATAACAATTTACTTTAAAAGGAAATAGTAGAGGGCCATTATTGCCTACATCTTGAAAGAATTTAAATATTATTTCTTCATGATACTAAAACCATTCTCCTGTTCTGACTCTGTTTACCCTGTCTCTCTTTTTATCTCTCTCGTTTTCTCTTTTTTTTTCCTTTTCCTTTCTTTTTGTCTTTACTCCCTCTCTTTTTTGGGCTTTCTTTCTTTTTGTGTGTGTGTGTGTTTTTTTTTTAACTTTTTGCTTGGCAGCGTCTTTCTATCGTTTTCTTCTTTCTCTTGTGTCAAATGCTCCATTTCGTCCTTTACCTTGTCAAATTATTTATTTCTTTTGCCAGATTCTTTCTGTTTTTCTTTCCTTACTTTTTCTTTCTTTTTTTTTCTTCATTTCTCTTCGATCCACTTAATTACCCTATTCAACTCTCTTTTTCTCTTACTATCCCTCGTCTGTTTCCCAAATATGTTTCTCTCTTTCTCCCTATATATTTCACCTTGTTCTTACTCTTATTCTGCATATTTCTAAATCAGTTTCTCTTTCTCTTTCTTCGATATGCCTGCACCTACTTTCTCTTTATATCTATATAATAAATGCGAATGTCATTTTGTCACACTTTTCAATGAACGGAACACAACTCTCTAACTATCAATAGCTCATCTTCTCCTATATAATAAATGCTAATTTCAGTGTGTCACTGTGTCCCGCTTTTTAAATTAAAGGGACACAACTCTCTAAATTTCAATAGTTAATGTTACAGAAATTTTGGATTCCCAAGTTTTCATTACTGCGATTCTTTTCGGCGATGTTTTACGGGATAATTTGCAACAATTTTTTTGTACGATAACATTTTTTATAACTTGGAAATAAATTTGTGTATAATAGAAATTAATTGCGAAATCCAGTGAAAGTCACTCATGAAATAATAATAATTGTTTCTACGGGAAGTAAGGACCTATGTACATCAAACTGGTTTAAATTAAATGGCGGCAGAAGAATTATCGTTGGACTTTTAAAAGGTAAGCTTAAATATTAATGCAATACTTAAATGCAGCGATCAATTTTGTGTTCTTCTGTAGTTTATTGTATGCCTCGCAAATAGAAATCTCCGCCAACAGAAGACCAGATTGCAATCAAAAGAGCCAAGGCTGCAGCGAGGAAAAGAAAGCCCCATGCAAATGAAAACCCAGATCAAATGGCAGCCAGCAGAGCTTCCATTGCCGAGGATATGCAACGAGTTAGGGACTCTCAAACTCCTCAACAAGCCGAAGGCCTAATCAAAAGCCCCCCCCCCGCAGAAGTTAGCTTAAATGCTGCCCAACAGAGCAGCTTTTAAGCTAGTTTCTATATATTTCTGTTCCCTCTCTCTTCTCCCTCTCTATCTTTCTATCTCTCCCTTTCACTTTCTTCCCCTCTCTCTCTTTTTCTCTCTCTTCCCTCTCTCTCTCCTTTCTGTCTCGTCCCCTCTCCCTCTCTCTCTTCCTCTCTCACTCCTCTCCCCTCTCTCTTCCCTCTGTCTTCCCCTCCTTCTCGTCTCTCTCTTCCCCCTCTCTGTCTATCTCATATACTGTCTAGATTTTACTTTCTATTGCTATGTATATTTACTTTCATTCTCCTTCTAGTCTTTTTTCTTCACATATTTTACTTTATATCTCTCTCTATCCATCTCTCTATATACCTATCCATATACCTCTCTCTATCCTTCCTTCTCTATCTATATTTTTCTCTCAATCTTTCTCTTTCTTCTTTTCTATTCCTTTTTTTCTGTTTTCTCTTTTGCTTGGCAACAACTTTAAAGGATTCTCTAGTTCGGGCGTTATTTTTTTCCTGACATTTTAAAATAATTTCCATGTAACTAAAGATATTATCTTCCTTTCTTTCGATGATTCTTTCCTCCGTGAATGTTTCGTCAATTTAAACATATTTAGTAAGCTTATCTTATTGTGAGGCCAGATTCTTGTACACATAGTGAGAAAAGAGTCTCTGGAGAATTTAACACACACACGTCATAATGAAGCCGAGACAATCAGGAGGGAACAGTGAGTCACCTCCTTAACGCGTTTGTATGAATGGATGACAGAACAAATACAAAAGGTGATGGTGAAGAGGCGAAAATTACGTCGAGCAACAATAGTCAGTTGTAGAGAGCCGTGATTGCTCACATCCTGAATGAACATGACACATAAAAGTCGGGAAAAGCCGCGAATCAAATTCCGTTCACCAGCTCTTCGTCTGAAGGGGTTGCTTACTAACAGCTTAAGCTTGGCGACTAAAATTGATAGTTTAGCTTAGTCAAGGGTACAATAATGAGGCATGAGTTTGAAACAAAATCACTACAGAAGTAACAGTCGGCAAGACGAGATTGTTAATCACGGAGATTTTTTATGCTCCGACTTCTTTCATTTCCAGCCTTCTTCTTGTTTTTTTACATTATCGCTTTTATTTTCTTTCATTCGATAGATTTTTTTAATGTTGCCAAAATTTCTCATTCTGTTTTTTTTTATTCCTTAGCTCGTTCCGTTTCGTTTTTAGTATCCTTTTTTCTATTTTCTTCTTACTATTTGTGAACTGCCATTGATTTGCTGCCTCCTCTTTTTTATCCGCCATTGAATTCTTTTTATTTTTTTTTTATCTTTCTGCTTTTTGCCCTTTTCTTCTGGACTTCCAGTTACTTCCCAGAAGAATAAATCTTGACATTTCGAGTTTTTAAAGAAACGCCAACAAATTCCCAACCTGAATTGTTCATTTGTGTTACGTTACATTCCCGAATATCCGCCATGTTGATCTTCCCACAACGATTCATTGATCTGCCTATACACGCGTACACATAAACGCATCTGCATGAGAGAGTATAGCTCAGTGGTGAGAGCGTGTTATTCAAGGCTGACATACCTCGTGTTGTTTCATCCCCAAAATGAGAAAAACATAACTGTCAAGCCGAAGCAAATAATACTGCTCACGAAAGATTATTCCTGTACTAGAGTAGACACTCATTAATCCGGCTATCTTTATTATGGTTTATTCAGTAAATCAGTACTAATGTTAAATTTCTCCAGCTAAAGTAATTTCAAATTTTTTTCACCAACTTTCCATGCAGGTTTTGTTCACCTGTTGGCGTGTTCTTGTCAAGAGAGCAGCTGTTTACCTGCAACGTTATATTGTAACGCTGCAATTACTTTGCCTTGTAACATTATTGTAGCAGAACATGGATGGTAAATTCCTGCAAGATTTTAGAACATTTTTTAATCATCATCTAAATTAATGATTCCCAGTTAAAATACGAAATGAAATACTTTTTATACATATTCTTAAGTGAAGAAAAATATCCTGATATTATTAGTCCTGGGTATGACGATAAACTACATCCGGCAGCAAGGCCTCTGATCAGGAGATTGGAGCCGAGTAGAAACACCTCTGAACTGCTGTTGTTCCCAGGTCCACTCTGACTCGGAGTGGTAGTACTTGTTAGGGTCCCTTCTATGGGCAAATAGCAAACTCCCAAACAAAAATCAACAATACTTTTTTATAGCAAAATGACCAACAATACATTTTTATAGCAAAATGACCAACAAGGCAACACTAAAAAAGTATAAAAATACATTTTTATAGTAAAAATTACCAGCAATACATTTTACGGTCTACAAACTATATAAGCCCTGGGATGACGATAAACTACATCAGGTAACAAGGCCTCTGATCAGGAGATTGGATGTTTCGAGTAGCGTAGAATCCTCTTAATCCCCAGAATGTTGAACCCCAGAAAAACTGTCCTTTTGACAGTCCGCCTTATTGCAGGTCTGTTTAGCCATGTTTGCCAAAATATCTACCACGATGTATTATCGGCAGCCATATTAGAATGAAAGCAGCGATGTCACAAATACTGAATCTTTCATAAATATTCAGGATATGGATTTAGTAAATACAAAACTTTAAAAATATCTCAGTGTATGGATCAGTTATAACAAATATATATATGTAAGACAACGCTTTTTTAAATTTTCGGCAATGTTTATTGTTTTAAAAAGAGATTATTAGAATTGGAATAAAACCTAAACATATGATGAAAATGAGTTTATACATTTTCATTTATATTTCCAAGACTGGGAAGGACCACTCTACTTGAGGAATCTTGTCAAAATTTCAATAAATATTAGTCATAAGCGAGTGTTCAGGAAATGGGAATATATTTTGAACTGTGCGTGTTTGAGAGATGTGAGTACCTCGTGATATGTGAATATCTAAGAAATGGCGGATGTATAGTGATTTACAACTGCCCGGATGATGGGGTATGCTGTGATTTGGTAGATAGAAACAAGTCGGTATTTGGGCGTGTCCGAAAGGGGGAAACCCGTTGTAGTTTATGTATCACCAGATGACCGGCATATATGAATTTTCAGATTATACGTCTCGCTGTAATCTGTGTATCCAGGAAAGGCACGGCGTGATTTGAGTTTGCTTGTGAGATCGAGGATCTGACACGTCAATTGAAGCTTCACTGGGGAAAGGTGATAGATAGACGCGGACGAGATGGAGATAGAGATCGTTAGTTGACGTTTTTAATTGTTTTAATGATATTTCTAACTTCTTTTTTTTTTTGTCACGTATGGTTGAAATTTATAGAAGAAATAAATTAAAAAAATTCCCGGGAAAACATGTGTAAATGTTCTCTCAATAAAACGTAGTTTCTAAAGGACGATTTTTCCAATGACACCGCTTTTTTTAACTACCTTCACTCTTCGACAATGTTTATTATTTTAAAAAGCGATGATTAGATTTTCGAATAAAACCTAAACCTGTCTGTATTTCTGAGATGAGGTATTATGTACACTATTTACATTATTCGGACTATTGTCCTCATCTTTGTTGCCATATTTATCACAACGCTTCAGCCGTTGTACGTTCCGGATTTCTTTAGGTGGTTGTAATGTCGAACTGAACCCTTTATTTCGCTCCCTGGGGTAGACTCTTCTAGTTCCACGTGACATTGTCTAATGGATGTCAGTTATCAGTCATCTCCTGTTAATTCACCTCCCCAAGTTCTCCACTGCCTTAACCAGGTATTAAACTCACACTCTTTGGGTCGTGTCCATGGATAACGACGTTGGTTACATCCAGTGACAGGATCCAAAGCGTGTGAGTTTCAATACCTGGTGAAAGAAGTTGAGAACTTTGAGAGTTTAATTAACTGATACTTAAGTTTTACCTTGCTATGAAAATGAAATCAGTATAATATTCGAAATTTAGTTTGACAGTGGAGCGTTGACAAAAAAAGTTTGTGCCCAAACTTGTTGAAAAAAGAGGTGGGAAACATTGGTTTAAATCAATAACCAAACACAGGATTTTAAACAGATTTCAGTTTTGCCCATTACTGCCTGTGTCAGAAAAGGGAAAACACGAGAGTTGCAGCCATGTTGTAAACGCAGTAAATGTCTTTCGGATCTTCGTCGTCTTCGTCATTGGTGTCGAATAGAAAGACATCTCTTCATCCTAAGGAAAGGATGTCATCTTCACTGTCATCCAGTGCATGCGTGATGGGGTATTTTTTGAATGACTTTGCCATGACGGCTTCAGGAAATGTCTGTCAGGCTTCCAATATCAAAGCCCATAAAAATGAAAGCTTTGCTCGGTGAAATGCGGCCTGTCGAAGTGAGTGTTTGCTTATGATTTCATTACACATATTCTGGGGTTATTTGATGCATTATTCTGTGTCTTTGCGTTTGCTCTAACTACCACATAATTTTTTTCTCAAAGCAGAAGGTAAATTATATAAATTCTTATTTTCAGCGGATACGAATTGAATAAACAGTAGAAAATGTTAAATTTAGGTTAATTTTGGCTTCTACAAATTCTACAAAGGTCAGTGTCAATGCTACCGAAATCCGAATCTTCATCGAAATTAAATTCTTTTATTTCTCCACGTCACTCTCGTGACCAGCGTAAATAACCCACAAGGCATTCTCAGTCTGTGAGTGCAATCGTAAATCGATCAACTGGCAATAAAAAAATCACGAAATAAATCACTATTTCCGTAGCATGCCCCTGCTCTGTGTATGCCGATATATTACTTCAATGGATTCAATAGATCAGCGTATTTTTCTGAATATAAGATGCTAGGTGTTTATAACGCGTCCTTATTTTGAAAGCAAAGTTTTTGGGAAATGTTACGGTCATATTTTATATATATTTAGTGAAGAAAGATTCAATTTGATACTTTGAAAAAATATTGTTCTAAACAGAAAAAAGCTCAAGCATCAAAATAAGATGGTAAAACATAATTTTCGAACGTTGTTAATTGTATTTTCTTAACCAAAGGTAGCGCGGATCGGGAGGCCAACCACAGCGCGTCCTCCGGCTGGCTAGCCAGCCGGCCGATCGACCGAACAGCGCACATCGGCTGGCACATAAATAAAAAAAAGGTTTCTTGTTATTTAGATTTTTACAATCGCTAGGAAATCCCCATTGCATTCACTATCGCTTGGAAAGGAATTTATTTGTTTTTTATGCTTTATCAACGTTTTGCAGGTTAATTAAAGCCAGAAAATGTTTTTAGATTGTAATAATTTTTTTTTTTTTTTGCGATAATAATGATTTAGTGATACAAATCATACTAATTAACGCATAGCTGGGGAGAGTATAAAATGTGGATTCATAATTTTCACAAAGTTATTTGCATATAACGAACCCGACTGGAATGGGAACTCGGCTATTCGATTTGCAATTCCGCCCGAATATGACATCAGTACTCCATCCAGCCAACTTTTCAAATATCTAAATGCAATGTCAATCGTTATCTACTGTCTTCTTGATTACTCCTCTTTTATAGTTATCGCTCCTTAATAATGATTTTCCGTTTTATTTATTTTCTCACACTCAGTAACCCCTTGTGCCTTAGTGACTTTACTGTTTTGGGTGGGGTGAAATGATTTTTGCTGTATTGTTAATTTTTTTTCCACGTTGAAGTGTCATGCAATAGTGGCGTTGAAGTTTACCTGTAAATTTATCATTTTACTGCTAATGTAAACTTTCAACACTTTACCTAGTTATTTGCATTTGGTCCCTTATAAAAAAAAAGAATTTTTTAAAATAAAAAAAAACGAGCAGAAAAAGTGATTAAAAATGCCTCGGCATTTTTAAAATCAATGTTTATGACATATATTTTCTTTAATTGTCGAGCTAGGACCCGTGGAAATTCCACTGTTTTTGCTAATATTTATTACTGAAACTAATCGTGTCGGTCTGGTATATTTAATTTAGGATGCACAGTGGAGTAATGGATAGCGGCTCGGATTGAGGAATCGTAGAGCCGTGTTCGAATTCCAGTCGAATCCATTACATTCACTTACGTAAAGGTATAAATCCGCTTCTTCTCCCACCCCTGGGTAAATAGCAGGACAGGCCGGGTTCTAGAGCTTTGGCAACTGGTCTACAGCAGAAAGAAATGGCAACCTACTGCTGGAAAAAATCCGCCTCGTTAGTCATGTATCGAAAGACATGATCGCCTTAGCATGTATCATACATGGCACATAGCTCTACCATTTCTTTCTTTCTAGAAACGCATATATACACCTTCCATTCCAGAGTGAGGCTTGCCGGAAGTTTTTTAAAAAAAGCGATTAGAAATTTACTCTGTCTGCTGTTGCTATACCGAGAATTTATAGGCAGGGGACAGGCAAACTATTAATAGACATAATTTTTCAGATTATTGAAGGTATCCCTAATGAGCAAAAAATGAAATGACTTTATGTAATTAATTATGATTCACTGTGAAATCGATTTGTTGGCAATCTATAATCAGGTTTGTCGACAGTCTTTCTTTCTTTCTTTTTTCGTTTTTTGAGGACTGCTTTTACCTTATTTTTACTCTATTTTAACCAATCAAGTTAGTAATTCATGTGGGCTCTATGCAAACAGGATTTTTTTTTCTTTCAGGTGGGCAAAGGGCGATTGAGGATATTTAAAAAATCCCACGAATGAAAATGAACTAAAAAAAGTAGGAAATATTTCTTCCTCAAAACAAGCCGACGTCAGAATTGTTTTCTTTACTTTGACACTGCACGGCTGACTGCGAACAGACCTTTAGAACTATTGAAAAGCCGCCATGAAAAGAAAAAAGAACGCATTGACCTCGAAACAAAGCAATTCGAAGAAAAGCGTTATGAAGAAAGGTAGAATGAATGTATCGGATAAAGTTAAATAAAAAAAAATGAAGTTCTAGTTAGACAGTTTGCTTTCTTAACGCATATCTTCATAGCAATGTTGTTGTAATAGATAACGGCTCTGAGTAAGAACTCGGAGAGCCGAGTTCGAATTCCAGCCGAGTTCGTTACATTCACTTACGCGCAATAAGATGAGAGATGTGAATCCATCTCTTCTCCCCCCAGCTACAGGTTGAATAGCAGAATAGACTCTTTCCTATAGCCTTGCCGTTTTGCTGTTTCTTTGTGCGGTAGACTGGTTGCCAACCAATCTACCACAGAAAGAAACGGCAAATGATAAACTCTTCTGCCTAGTCAGCCCAAGCGTGTTTTTCGTATGGCACATAATTCACTGCGTCAGTTTAAATTGAAGCATTCTTTTTTCCCCATATTGTGACCATTTTCTATAAAGTTCATATTTTCCTGATAAAAGATAAAAATCTGGTAATTTGCCAACATATTTTAGAGAAATTCTCAATGTCCAAAATTATAATTTATAATTATAGTTTACAAAAACAAGAAAGCATGAATTTAAACTGACGCCAAGAGGCTATGGATTTAAAAAAAAAAAGTCGTTGAAAATAATTGTCTGCTGGTTGACTATATTGGGTCTGTTCCAGGATTGAAAAGTAAAAGTTTAGTTCAAATAAAAGCAACAGTAGTAATTTTGCCAAGGTTTACAAGAATTTTTGTGTTAAATATTGCTATTTAAAAAAAAAAATCTGACCCTGTATCAGATAAACTAAAAGTTGTTTATGTTAGATTGATTTACATTTTGGATATTCATATTAAATATTAGGTGTGTGAAAAGACTGAAAAAAATTGATGAGTATTGTGAGTTCGATAGAACATTGTGCATCCAGGTAATATTAGGATTTTCCAAGACTATCTGTGGCACAAAGCCGAAAGAATGGGACACCCAGTGAGGCGCGAACTTACTACTCAGTCGTAATTGTTTTAGCAAGACAATCTGGGCTAACCATTACGCCGCCTCGAGGTGCTCACATCCAAGTAATATATACAGAAGTACATTGATAAAATATGTTTATTTAAAATTAATACAATTTGGGCGCATCGTTAATAAAAAAATTTTACATAAATTTCGGGGTTCACTTATTTTTATAGTAATGAAACCTCTTTTCTCTATGCTCTTCATTATTCTTCTTTTATGTGCCCTGTCCCTTCAGGACGTAGATCACGGCCTTCCACCTCCTCCTGTCCCTTGTAGATCTTAATAAAGTTTGTCTTTTTATCTCTCCCAGACCTCGTTCTGCCATCTACTTGCTCATACCCATTGTCACGCATTACTTTCCCTTGTCCCTCTATCCGTCCTGTGAGTATCACATTTTCCAAGCACTCCCCCCACATTACGAGTCACAGAAATTTCAGCTGCCTCTTCCTGATGTTAAGTATAAGATTCCATTTTGTTTACATTCTCTCCAAAACCTCGACGTTGCTCACATGTCCAGGCCATGGTATCCTTAGCATCCTTAGAACTACATTTCTGTTGTTTCGAGTTTCTTCTTCATCTTTGAGGAAATTTTCCAGCATTTGCTGCCATACAGGAGGACAGATGTCACGTAACAATTCAGTAAACTTTTCATTGTTTCCAACGAAAATTTCCTGTCTCGTAATACTCTTCTTAGCTTTTGGAATGTGTCTTTGGCCATCGCAATACGTCTTCGGATCTCAATGTCGCACTTTCCGTCCTCTGTTAGAGTAATTCCAAGATATTTAAATTTCTGTACCGTCTTGATTTTAGTGTTCCCGACCTTTAAATTTGATTTTGGGCTCATCTTTTTTGCTGATGACCATGCATTCTATCTTCTATTTTATGCTTAGTCCCTTCTTCTCGCTCTCCTTCGTTACCTTCTGTAGGAGCTTTTGTAGTTTCTTTTCCATGTCTGTTATCAGCACTGTGCCATCTGTATATCTTATATTGTTAAGATTGTGACCGCTAATGATGAATCCTGGTCGGATTTCTAGTTCACTCAGAATTGCCTCGCTGATTGAATGTCCGGTGAGAAGACACATCCTTGCCTTACACCCCTTTCTATTTGTTTTATATCTGTTGGACTCATGCTTTATCCGTATGCAGGTGGTTTGCTGCCAGTAGACATTTTGAGTTATTCTAATGTCTTTCCCGAATATATCAAGGTTACTAAGCAGCTCTGACAGATCTTTGTGGCGTACTTTGTCGAAGGCCTTTGCGTAGTCTATAAAACACCGGCACACGTTCTTCTGTATGTGTATTACTCTTTGTGATAACATTCTGAGCATAAATATCGCGTTCCTTGTTCGGGTGTCTTTAACGAACCCGCACTGTTCTTGTCTTATCTCTGGCCTGATTCTGCTGCGCGATCTATTCATCAGAATTCGCATGATGAATTTTGTTATGTGGCTCATTAGGCTGATTGTTCGGTGGAGTTCATATTCATTTGCGCCTGGTTTCTTATGTAGTGCTATAAAAATAGATCTGCTTAAGTCTTCTTTAAGTCTAACCACTGTTGTAGATTTCATTTATTATTTCTGTAATCTTATCTATGCCGAAACCATTTAAGGCTACCAGCATCTCTATTACAATTCCGTCTGGCCCTGCTGCTTTTTTTCTGTACAATTTGGCCAGTGCAGCTTCCACTTCAGTTTTTAGTACTTCCGGTCCGTCGGTATTTCTATGTATTGCCGGTTGTTCTCTGTCGTCGTGGAAGCGATGAAGGTTTTTTCTTTCTCTAACATGAAGGTTCCCACATTGTATTTTATGCTGCCTGTTGATGAGCGTATCTTCTGTCCTTTTCGTTCTCTTAAATATTTTATTAGCACAACCTTACAAATTATCTACATTTAGATGTACAGACACAGACACAGACACACACACACACACACACACACACACACACATATATATATATATATATATATATATATATATATATATATGGCGTATCAAAAATATTTTTACAAACTTTGGGGGCGGGTTCCTCACACCAAAACAAGGACAAAAGTGTGTAAGTAATCGCCTCCTAAGTTTGTAAACGTATTTTTTATACACACTATATATATATTTTCTAATAGTGCGTTTCTGGGACATTTTTCTTAACTAGAAATCTATGGATTTTTGAGCCGGTTGTAATAAATTAATATGCTAAGTTAGGACCCTTTATGGCTCTGTCGGATTCTAATCAATATTTTATCCCAATTCATACACACACACACACATATATATATATATGATGAAAATGGGGAAAAGACAAAGCAAAATCCGAATATATGAGTTTACTGTTTTTTATTTTGTTTTTTGTTTTTCTGTCAACGTCAGACATTTCGGTCTAATATACCATCTTCAGGACATGGTTATTGGAGACATATTTATATTAAATTTAAGTTAAAATGAAGAGACGATAGATACAGGACTAGTCAGAAACAGAAAAACTGAATTTCTGACTAGTCCTGTATCTATCGTCATTTTCATCATACCGTCGGATCTACATCCACATATTTGCTTATATATATATATATATATATATATATATATATATATACATATATATATATATATATATATATATACATATATATATATATATATATATATATATATATATATATGTATGTATGTGTGTGTGTGTGTGTGTGTGTGTGTGTGTGTGTGTGTGTGTGAATTGGGATAAAATATTGATTAGAATCCGACAGAGCCATAAAGGGACCTACCTTAGCTTATTAATTTATACATATTAATATTATATACATTAATATTATTATTATTAATTTATATATATTAATATTATATATTAATATATATATATATATATATATATATATATATATATATAGATTATAGATTATTTATTTTACACGGCATATATTTTTCAATATAACATCCTTTCTTGATAATTCGCTTAATTCAATAATAAATATCACATCGATTAATTGTTATAAGATGAAAATGTTAAATCAAAATTCAAATAACTTATGCATCAAACTACAGATTTATTAATCCACCAGGAAAAATATATTCTTTTTAAAATAATTTAATATCAATGGTATTGTATAATTATATATATAAAATAATTTCATATATTATACCAGTTATCTAGAACTTACGGATACATTTATGATTTCCGACATAATGTAATGCTAAGGTAACTCTCCGATGCTGTCAGATAAATACAGTGTAACCCGGATATAAGAGACCCGAATATAATAGAAACCCGGATATAAGAGAGATTTTCTCTGGTCCAAAAATAGAGCCTGTGTTAATCTATATATAATAGACCAAACCCAGATATATGAGAAACCCGGATATAAGAGACTTCTTCTCCGGTCCCGACAACTCTCTTATATCCGGGTTACATTGTAATTCATTTTCTAATTCTGAATAATGTAAAATGTACTGATCTTCTTCTATGGTGATTTTCTAAACGTAGCATAGATGTGGCACAAGGCCCACCGTATAGGGTTCCCAGTGAAGATCAAAACTCACTAATTGTTCTAGAGAGACAATCTAGCTAACCATTACACCACGCCGAGGTGCCCTATTATTCCTGTATATGGGTGGATTATATGCTACGTCTCTCCTGGGCATGGGCATTCGTGGCCCGCAAAAACCTTCTATCCCTTGTCTTCCTTTGTTGTTTTTTTTTTCTTTGCTAATACTCCCACCCCTGTACCACCATCCATTCACACAAGCTCGTCAGTTAGTAGGCTTAATGACTTCCCCCTCTCGTCCTCCGTAAACCCTGTGTGGGGTAAATTTTAGAAGCCCGCCTTCTTCATTATGCGTTCCAAAATGTTAGTTGTCTTTTCCTGATTATGAATATGTGTTCTTTTTGTTGCCATTTTCTTTAAAAATTTCCTCGTTGCTTACTCGCACCCTACCTGGAATTCTCAGTATCCTCCTGTACCGATAGCAAATCATAAAATGTGAGAACCACGTATCTCTATTTGTTGTGCAGATATTATCGTTTGGTTATTCAAGCAAGTCCATTCTACTGAATAAAGGTGTTTATTTACAGACACTGCATACCGTACATGGAATCGTTTTCAGGCGATTAATTATCAACTAAATATTTTCAAAACCTCATTTATTCGCTTTATATAAACAGTCGAAAAAATAATGTTCTAATGCAAGCAACATAAACGAAATTAGGAAGCAATTATTTCCATACAATTGTCATTTTCAAAATTAATTAACAATCTCGTTATTATATAGAATATTAAAAATAAATGGAGCGAATTAATTTGTATACTGGGAACATATGTGTGTGGATTAGTTTATGTTCGGAACGAACAACTTATATGGATTCTAAGAAATCTATTCTAAATAGAAAATTATAAATGACATATTTAATCCCATCAGATGCAATAATTTGTGTATACTATTTTTTTACACCTTTTGTTATTATAAATTCATATCATTATGCCATTTTTTTAATTATTTTCTTGCTCCTTTATACTACATTTGAGCGAAACTTGACATTCCAGAGAAAAGATATGTTCCATGAATTTGGACGTAAATTTACTGTGGGATACTCTGTAATCAGAGCACTTTCAATATATTTTCGTCTTGATAAAATATGTCTGTAAAAGCTGGCTTCCTTTTCAGATCTACTACACTTTACTAGCTTCATAAGGTTCGAAAATTATGACGATGGTATAACGCCAAATGACCAACTAAGATTGTTCGTTAAACTTGACCTCGTAGTGACCCACTAAAGTTAGGCAGGGTTAACTTAACTCAAGAGTATGCATAGGCTTGTTATAGGCTTATATATATATATATATATATATATATATATATATATATATATATATATATATATATATATATATGCTGAGCATTAGGTTATATATACAGGGTTATTCAAAAATTGCTGGTAATTTTTTTTTAAAAATGTATTGCCGGTAATAATTTTTCTACAAAAATGTATTGTCGGTAAAATTTGTTTTTCCAAAAATGTATAGCTGATAATTTTTTTTTACAAAAATGTATTGCTGGGTATGACGATAAACTGCATCCGGTAGCAAGGTCTCTGGTTAGGAGGTTTTGGGGAGTGCGGAATCACGTCTTAATTGCTGATGTTCCCAGGTCCACCCTGACCCGTGATGGTATTACCTGTTAGAGCCCCAGCTATGGGCAAATAGTTAAACCCCAAACTGGGGTCAAAACATTATGAAAGTGTAATAATATGATTTTATCGTAAAAATACCAGCAAAACATTATTGAAAAATTATTACCACCAATACATTTTTGTAAAAAAAAATTAGCAGCTATACATTTTTGGAAAAACAAATTTTACTGGCAATACATTTTTGTAGAAAAATTATTACTGGCAATACATTTTTGAAAAAAAATTACCAGCAATACATTTTTGGAAAAAATATTAAACGAATACATTTTTGGAAAAAAAAAAATTTACCGGCAATACACTTGACTCACAACAAAAAAAACCTCTTTACAAAAAATACATCAATGAAATCTGATCTACAAACTGATTTCTTACAAAGAATACATATTCTATTCATATAACCTTATCCTAAAAATTCTGTTGGCATTAAATAACCCACTGAGGTGTTGATATGCCGTAAAACAAAATAAATCAAACCATCAACACATTAGTGGATCGGAAAAGGTTCAACGTTTATTATTTTAAGTTTGTTCAACTTGTATGCACTAAACCTGAGCACCATGTGTTGCACGACAAACATCAAAAAGGTATTCCACTTCTTGTCACACTCGAATCAATTGATCTGTGGATATTGACTTCAAAGCTTCAACAATTCGATGCCTCAAAAGAAGCATTTAAACGAGACTTTTCATTTATTTTAATAACTTTGTAGCTTTTCTTATCCAGTAATGTGTTGAATGTGTTTCTGTCTTTTAGCATATCTTTTTATTTAATTTTCGAAATCTGCTCTTGCCTTTTTAATAACCCTGTAGTATAACGCATTATGGTACTATAATTATAGTGCATTATATATATATACCAGCAGTATAGCCCGTCTTAGACCGGGTGTTTCATTAATGGGAATTTCTGCCGTTCAATTGGGTACAACTGAAGCACATCCCCAAATTGGGGGTTAACAATGTGAATGGGGGTGGTCCTGAAAAGGGTCGTTTTTGCGTTCTCAATCTTGCAAGGAAAAAAACTCTTCCATGGACCGTCATAATAATAATATACGATAAATTTTATTTATAATATAATTTTTTTTATATAATTCTAATAATCTTTTGCGTTAGATTTCAACTTTCTCAATTGATTGTACGCTGTTTTTTACAGACATTAAATTTTGCCTTTATTTTTGCGCAAAGTGTAAAAAATAAGGATTTTTTTTCGATTTTTCTCCTTCAAGGTTGTAATTTCTTTCAGCCAATTTGGACTCAAAACCGGCACTGAAGAATTATCTATCAAACCAAAAAAATTCAACGAAATCGGATGGAAACTGTGGAAACGCACAAACAACATCCGATCACACACACACACACACACATACACACACACATTTTGAGAATTATAGATATAGATAGATATGTTGTGATTCTTTCTAACACTTCACAAGTTTTTGGTGTTTATTATCTTTTGTCTGATGGTTATTTGGGGTCACGTGCACGTCTTTCAAACATTTTCGACATTTTTTGACTTCAGTGTTAACATCATTCATTGCGCATGAATTAACCTTCAAGTACGAAACGGTTGCATCTGCTACACCGTTGCTTGCATTTCTAAACGTACCGATGCATTCTCGCTTCTTAGACTATTAAATAAACACGAGAACTGAATGAAGCAAAATTGCATTTAGGATCAGAATCAAATAAAAAAAAGCATTGTTAAAAAGCGTTAAAATTGATTCCGAAGCATTGCCGAGCCGATTTGAAATCGATGAGGTGTAAATAGTAACAGAATATCCTGGGATTATTCAATGGTTAGCGAACTGGTTGCCAACGTGCCCAAGTGAGGGCACCAAAAAAAGAATGAATTCCAGTCTTCAAGAAAACCGTTATTTCTTTCGTAATAAAATGGAAAAAAAATGTACAAAGGCTGGCAAAACCTTTACATTTCGTAATTCGTGAACACTTGTGTGAAAACCTGAAAAATTTGTAAGTCGCGAACAGTTATTTGAAAATATATATCGCTGTTTTAAATTGTATATGACATGAGCGCGTGGCCGAGTGGTTAGAAGGTTCGCTTTCTGACCATGAGACCTCGGTTGATTTCTCAGGAAGGAGACTTTCAGATGTTATCGGCCTGGAGGAGGACGACCCCAGCAAGCATTACATTTGGAAAGTGTCTGAAAATCATACCACGGGTTGGCCCAAGCCTTGTGAATGAATTTGACTAGACGAGACACTTGGGGCCGTCAATAGCTGTGCTAGCACGAAGTCACAAGTCATCGTGACCGAGGGTTTCAGTGTGCTGATAACACGCTCTCTCCCAGAAACTGTAACTAAGGTCTGCTCAACATAGTTGCAGTATAAACCACAGGTGAGCTCTGTGTTGAACAAACACAAATGCGCCTGAGAGAGAGTTTGCAATAGGGATACGAATGGCCAGCTATTATGGTTTGGCTACTCCATGTTTGCTCGTCAACTGTGATAGCAATTTTTTTTTTGTTTATACTGAAACTATGGTGAGCGGATATTTTGTGCCATGATTAATAATTGAACAAGGTCAATACGTTCAGAAATGACTTGTGACTTCATGCTAGCGCGGGCTTTCATCATTCCTGGGTATGACGATAAACTACATTCGGCAGCAAGGTCTCTGAATGGGAAGTTTTCCAGGAGCGCGGAGCCACCTCTTAATTGCTGTTGTTTCCAGGTCAGCCTTGACCCGAGGTAGTGGCACTTGCTAGGACCCCAGCTATGGGCAAATAGTGAACCCCTAAACTGGGGTCAAAACACTATGAAAGTGTAGAAATACATTTTAATTATAAAAAAAAAATACCAGCAAGACACTTTTGTAAAGGAAAAAAAAAACAGCAAGACATTTTTGTAAGTAAAAAAAATAATAACAGGAATTCCATTTTTTAAAAGAAAAAATTACCAGCAATACATTTTTGTAAAAGAAATTACTAATGCTCCCAAGAAAATTAAATTTCGGTATTAAATGACCCATGAGGAGTTGATATGCCGTTAAACAAACAAAACAAAGAAACAGTTTCCAAACAGTTTCGATTACCCAATTTTCTTCACTTGTTTTGGATCAACATATGGCATGATTTTCAGGAAATTCCCAACGAGGTCATAAGTCGACAATATCACTATGAAGTAGCATTAAAAAGTTAGAGGAAAGTATGTACTAAGCGTACCTATCTTTTGCGATGATGCTTTTCATGCGAGTGGATGCGTTTGTCTTCGGAGGTTGCAATGTTCCGTCTACAATTCTGGCACCGGTCTGCAAAGTCAGAAGCTACAGTGTCTAGATCAGGAGTTCTCAACCTCTTCTGCGCCATCGCTCACTTTCACATAGACAAAAAATTTCCACCACCCACCTGTATAGTAAATATTCAAAAGAATACAGTGATGGGTAATTTATGTTTTGATGGACACTTTTCCTGACTTTTAAAATTCGAAATTGCCAATTTAAAACCAAATTAAAACAATGTTATATTGAATAATAATTATCCGGAGCTCACTTTTATTAGCAGACTTGTTCTTGGTTTGCCCTTATCTGATATAGGGATTTTCCAAGTGTAGCTTAGATGTGGCACAAGGTCGAAAGTAAGGGGCACGCAGTGAGGATCGAACTCACTACAGTCGTAATTGTTCTAGCGAGACAAGCTTGCTAACTATTACACGGCCTCGAGGGGCCCAACCCTTAACTAATATACATCCGAAAAAATGTTATTTCGACTGAAGACGTATTTGAATATTAATGACCATTCTCAAAACTATAGAAAATACCAAAATATACCTGGCTTGCGAGAATATTTATATTTTATCTAGGGATGTGCCCAGTTATTCCTATTTAGCCTCCTATTTATATATATATATATATATATATATATATATATATATATATATATATATATATATATATATATATATATATATATATATATATATATATATATATACACACACAAGTATAGGATTGGTGTATACGGAATAAATTCCAATAACCAACAATTATTATTCTTAAAAGAGTGCTCAATACAGAGTAGAGCAGATATAATTATTTATTTAAATATTATAACATAAATATGTTATAAAATCACTACAAAAATAGTCATGTCTATTTTTGTAGTGATTTTATAACATATTTATGTTATAATATTTAAATAAATAATTATATATATATATATATATATATATATATATATATATATATATATATATATATATATATATATATATATATATATATATATATTCTTTGAATGTCTCCTTTGAATATTTTGTTCGGATAGCATATGTTGAAATACATTTTTGATGTTCAAAATCCTATATCGCCCGCAGAAATTTCCAATCGCTCACCATTTTCTTTACAGTTATTCATCACCCACCCAACAGTTGAAATCGCCCACTGGTGGTCGATATCGCCCAGTTTGGGAAGTCATAGTCTAGATTGTCTGTGGGCAATCGCATTCCATGAGGAGGGGTTAATGTAATCTTGTTCCTCTGGTTCCCAGATTAGCGCTGGCCTTCAACCAACTCTCATATTCGGATAACGCTTATAGGAGAGCTGATAACGTTTATTCTAATGTTTATCTGTCTGTTTGTTTTTTGTTTTGTTTTTTTTTTGTTATTGTTTTTCAGCATTCTTGCAGCGGAAATTTAAATTTTGATGTTTTATTTTTCTCAGGATCAAGAACTTGGGAGTACAATTGATTGTGGTATCCAGGCCAGTGATGCAGACAGGGGAGACAACTTACGCTTCAGTATTCTTCCAAGAAAAGACCATGTAAGTTGAAATATCATCATTTTGGCTACAAATTATTTATTATATGTATTTTTTCATTGCTATTAATTATACCTCTCATATTATTAACTCCATTATATTTTACTATGTGCACAGCAATAAACTGCTATGGTAGAGAGATTTGCACAAATCACTGGCCCGCTTTCTTCCCGGCCGATTATTGTGGCATGCCAGTAACAAGAAATTATCTAGTTCAGAAGTAGATTTATATTTTTTCATAAAGCAAAAACCTTATATAAAAGTAATATATTATAGGTACCAACTAAACTGAATATTGTCAAGTAAAAAGCAGCGTGGTCGCAGGAAGATTGTGTTGCGCTAATCATCTCACTAGATGGGCTGCGTTGACAAGCAGTTTTGGTACGGGAGGAAAATGCACAAGTATTAGTTTTTACATATATATAACGGCGAAAAACCTATCTGCTGAGAATACGCCGACTACATCTACTTTAGAGGAGTAAAGAAACCTCATCTGAGTAGAGGTTTCTTAACACAAGTATAAATCCGACCAAAAAACCCGGTCAATTTTAACTTATAAACTCAAATATAAACCCTCTCACTGTTTACCTATAGACCCATAAACTCAAATATAAACTCTATCACTGTTTACCTATAGACCCAACTATAAACCCGGTCAATTTTCATCTATAAACTCAAATATAAACCCTATCAATGTTTACCTATAGACCCAACAATAAACCCGGTCAATTTTCATCTATAAACTCAAATATAAACCCTATCAATGTTTACCTATAGACCCAAATATAAACCCGGTCAATTTTCATCTATAAACTCAAATATAAACTCTATCAATATTTACCTATAGACCCAACTATAAACCTGGTCATTTTTCACCCATGTTTAGCTATAGACCCAATTATAAACCCGGTCAATTCTGACTTATAAACTCAAATATAAACCTGACCAATGTTTACCTATACACTCAACTATAAGCCCGGTCAATCTTCTCCTATAAACCCAAATATAAACCTGACCAATGTTTACCTGTAGACTCAACCATAAACCCGATAATTTTTCACCTATAAACTCCAAAACAAAACCCATCAATGTTTACCTATAGACACAAATAATCTAATGAGTATTGATACGTCATAAAATCCACCACTCCAAGCAAATGTAACGTCTTATAAAAGTAGATTTCTAAATCCAGATTTTTGCATCAAAATTCGATATCCCCATTCGGAATGTTTCAGAATAAAATTCGAGATGTACCGAAAGATTTCTCAGTTCGATTAAGGTTTTTTTTTTCTACTACTTGAGGCCATATAACGTTGAAAAACTGGTTCTCGTAGGACCACCGAAGTTAAGCATCGTGGAATCTGGTCAGTACCGGGTTCGATTAGTTTAATGAATGACGCGTCGGAATTAGAAAACGAAGAGCAAAATTCCAAGATTTCTCAGTCCAAACCATGTTTTTTTTTTTTTTTATTTTTACTACTTGCGACCATATCATGTTGAAAAACTGGTTCTCGTACGATCACCGAAGTTAAGCATCATTGAATCTGGTCAGTACCGGATTCGAGTAGTTTAATGAATAACGCGTCGGAATTAGAAATCGGAGAGCAAAGTTCCAATTCCAGTCGGGTTCGTTATATTCTCTTACGCGCAAATATACTTGGAGAAGATATGAACCCACCACTTCTCCCTCTCCCAGCAATTGTTTTATTAGTACTTATACTACTTACGGCCATATCATGTTGAAATACCGGTTCTTTCAAGATTACCGAAGTTAAGCATCGTTGAACCTTGTCAGTATCGGGAGCGGGTAGTGTAACGGACAACGAATCGGAATTGGAAATCAATGAGCCGAGGTCCAAATTCAGTCGAGTTCGTTATATTCAGTTACGCACAAATATCCTTCGGAAAGGTATAAATTCACGTCTTCTGCTCCTACTTAGCTATAGCTTAATTAGCAGAACTTGTATCAGTAAAATTCATTAATATTCCCCAAACAAATTCTTATAGTATAAAAATATGTTCTGGCTTTAAATAAGCGGCTAAAGATTGGTAAGCTATAATTAAAAAAAAAATCATTCAATCAATCAAAAACTTCTATCTAAAAAAATCTGATTTTTGGTTTCGTATTTTTGTTAAAGTACAGTTCTTTTTTGTTTTTTTTGTTTTGTTTTGTTTTGTTTTGTTTTGTTTTTTGGGGGGTTTTTTTGCAAATAATAAATCCATTTTCATTTTGAAGTTGTGTGTCGATCCTTGTCTTTTTCTTCGTTCGCAGGTTTCAAAATATACAATTATTCTTGTTAGAGACGATTTTTGCCGGAAATACACACACACACACACACACACACACACACATATATATATATATATATATATATGTGTGTGTGTGTGTGTGTGTGTGTGTGTGTGTGTGTGTGTGTGTGTGTGTGTGTATGTGTGTGTATGTGTGTGTGTTATTTTGATGAACAATTTAAAACAGAAAGAATATAACGATAAAAAAAGTTCTCCCCAAAGTACTCTTCACAAGTCGAACTCTTGTCAATGTCAACGCTTATGAGCTTATATCAAAATACATCTATGATATATAAATATTAACATTACTAAATTCTGGAAAAAAAAGAAATTATCCTCTGAGAGACCCTGTCAATATGAACATAAGCTACATTTCTTCTTTGTTTCATGGGGTGCGGACTCTCGTGGCATTCCCCGAATAATCTTGTCATGTTTTATTAACGAAAGACTCCCAAGACATAGTACTTAAAAACAAATACGTAAAAAAGAACATGTCAAATAACAAGCGGAAACTCAGAATGAACAAGTTGATAATAAGGCCGTGGCGTTGGCAAAGAAAGCCAACACAAAAAGTAATATTATTTTTCTCTTCAGTCTTTTCTATCTATCGTATCGCCTCACGACATAGACGATCATAGCTCTCATTGTATTTTTGAATAAATTTTGTCTTTCTGTTATTTCCCCTAAACACTGTTCCGCCATGCATTTACTCAGCCTCACTAAGTATGTTTTCCTCTGTCTTCAAACTGTACTGTGGGCATTTTCCAAGCCCTCTTTCCTCATTATGTGTCCTAGAATTTTCAACTGTCTCCTCCTGATGTTAAGTATGTTTCCTTTTCGTTCCCATTTTCTCTAAAACTTCATCGTTGCTCACACATTCGGTCCATGTTATCCTCAGCATGCTTCTGTAGAACCATATTTCTTCAAGTCGCTTCTTGATCTCTGAGGAGATGAATCAGAACTCAGTGCTAGGATAGATATCACGTAACACTTTTATTATTCCTTTCTTAGTTTCTAGCGAAGTTTTTTTCTGATTCTTGATACTCTGCTTAGCTTTTGAAAGGCTCTTTAAGTATCCCAGTACGCCTTGGATTTCCGTGTCGCACTTTCTGTCCTCTGTTAAAACACTTATGTCTGTATGTCGTAGAATATTTGATTCTGTTGGTTTAGGTTAGGCCGGTTTAATTAAACGACCTATCAAAAACTTATTGCGCTATTCGATGTCAAATACCTGTCACTTAGAGTAAATCATCGCAATTAATTAATAGACCTAGATCGGATTTGACACCAGATAGTTATCGATTCTGTTTTACATCACGTCATGTCACAACACCTTCATCCCATCAGGGTCGTAAGGATATATATACTGCAGCGGTGATATGTCTACGGGGGGGTAAGATAGTCTGAAAACTGTGTGTCCCTTTTGAGTCTCGTTTTGAAATCAATTTCCCTTCTTCTACACAGGTTGTCACCTCAAAGTTAAAAGAACACGGTATACCCAGCTATTTAACCCATGTCTGGAGGAAGATAGCATCATAATTTTCCCAAGAGCCTTAGCGTGAAGGGAACGAAACAGAATCGGTTAACCGATTTTTAATTTCCGAGCTGATAACCGTTACATTATCGGCAAATGATAGGTCCAATTTATAATGTACCCAGAGCCTTTGGTGGGGGGGGTCTTACACCTCTGCAAGGGATGACGTCACCATAATTTAAACCAGGTCGACAGGGCAATTTACTAGTGCCGTGAGTTTAATAATAACTAAGCAACCCAATAGGCTATTTTTAAAAAAACGTTAACTCAAAATAAGGCCCAAGAGTAACTCAAGGTTGAGCGTTACTGAGTAAGGTTCTTGCATGGATATAATACGAGGAAATAAGGGCAGATTATGAGGATATGTAAGAATGATATCGAATGGCCTTACACGTCAAGTGCTTAAGGGATCGATAATTAATCACCCAAAAGGCAGCATCAACACTTTTGAATACTGGCTAAATTTAAAGTTGATACAGATTTTACCAACATTTTCAGCAAAGTCCTTTATTCGCGTGTATTCATATCATTATTATTCAGTCAAAATGATTTTGCTGACATTTCCAAATGTGCATAATCTTTCAAGTAAAATGTGTATTACATCATAAAAGAACGACTCCGGTATTGAGTCTACGCATTCTTCGAGTAATTTTACAAATATTTTCAACTTGTGAGAACTGCTAACTCGACAGTAGGTGTTGCAAAGAGCAAAAGAAATGATTGAAAGTGACAGGTTTGATGAAAATGCCAGTCGATTTCCTAGCCCAGAAAAGAGGGTCACTATTCTTCATTGTCATCGAAACCGAGGGCTTCAGCGTGCTGGCCTTGTTCAAATCGTTGATCACGATAGATAACACGCTCTTTCCCAGAAACTGTAACTAAGGTCTGCTCAGCATAGTTGCAGTATAAACTACAGGTTGGCTCTTTGGGTGTTGAATAAACACAAATGCGCCTGAGCAAGCGTCTGCAATAGGGATTAACTAGCCGCCCTACTAGACAGGTATCCTCGAATACAAGTGGTCAGCTATACATATATACATATTATTGTTGTTATTGTTATTGTAGTTTTTAAGCGTCTCAGCCAGATCATACCAAAATAGACTTTACACTCACGGTTCTTTTAGAGAAGCCAGGTGCAGGGTTGACCTAACATATTACCCCTTGGTATGCAAATGTACAAAAGGATGGTGATGTAGGAGTTATATAAGCACCCACCCTAGAGAGAAATTGGTCACTCGACGAAAATGTGAGGTTCCGGTGCTGCGACACACACACACACACACACACATATATATATATATATATATATATATATATATATGCCAATAAAAACT
>OZ038482.1:79046281-79133781 GCA_964036315.1 Acanthosepion esculentum | reverse complement strand
GGGAATGTAACTGGAGCCAAGATGCCATGTCAGGACCAATAACATGGCAGATTCTTTGGATTTTTGTCAATAACTTTTATTTTCAATTCACTCTCTTATATAATGCTCATAGAATGATAGTATCTGAAATTGCGATGTAAAGGAACTAGAATTAAAATGAGTGGAAATACTTGTAATATATATATATATATATATATATATATATATATATATATATATATATATATGCGTATGTGTAGGGTTTAGTTTTTAATCATTTCTGATGATTTTTTATAGATTGTAAACATTTTAATGAAACGCCACACGCACGGAGTATATCTATATATAACTCTCAATTAGATTTATAGATTTAAAAGAAAATGACACCTATAAAGTTGAATTAAGATTGACGTATTTATGATGATGTTAACGAAGACGAAGGTTTGAAAGATTGGAGTGGCCTGTGTTTAAATAAGTATTTTGCGAAAGTTTTATAGAAAACGATAATAAGTTCTGAAATTGAAAAAGAAATATGTAGTAAAATTTAATCAAACACCTTCACATTATCAGTGGAGATTCAAGCGAGAAGGTGCATCAGAAAAATTTTAAAAAATATACAAGCAGGAAATGGCATAGGAATGTGGGGAGAGAATCGCGAAATCTCGCATCAGTCACGTTGTTTTCTCGTGCGCAGTAATGCCTCTGAACAAACATCAAATTAATAAAAGAAAATACAGGAACTAAAAAAGAACATGCATGTATTTCATCAATATACAATAGGCATAAATGGCGTAAATAAAATGTTTTAAAGAGACATATAAATATTGATAAATGAAATGACTTGAGAGAAATTAATTTAAGTCAGATGTAGAAATATATGTATATATAGAGAGATAAATATATGTCGATAGAAGTGTGTGTGTGTATATATATATAACGTCGGATCTAATGATCTCGGCAGTGGAGAACTTTCAGAGGGAAAATTACCAGGAGATAACTGATAACTGACATCCATTAAACATGGCACGTGGAAGTAGAACAGTCTGCCCCAGTGAGCGAAATAAAGGGTTCAGTTCGACATTCCAACCACCTGAAGAAGGCCGGAGCGTACAACGGCCGAAACAAATAATGTAAATATCCGAATAATGTAAATAATGTACATAATGCCTCATCTCAGAAATATATATATATATATATATATATATATATATATATATATATATATATATATATACCAGTGGATATTTAACGTTTTTTTCTATTTTCATTTTCTGATGAATCTTAATTCTTAAGTTAATGATAGAATAAGTTCATGGCGAATTGTACAACAATAAAATATTCGTATAATTTTCGCGATGACATCCTTAGATATTTGAGCTTAACAACTTTAACAAAATATTACAATAAAAATCATGAATATGAACGCTGGTGGTTATTTTAAAAAGTAAGTGGGTACAAATGAAGGTAAAAAATTGACAACTTTTTCCAATTCACTGAGACAGCCGTTAAATATTTCCATCTTTGCTTCTTTCTTTCATTTTCTCACTGAAACCATATAACGTCTTTGACATGTCTTTTCTGTCTTTCCAAGTGATCAAAACGGAATGATTCGTTATGAAATTTTGGCAAGGGAAGGCGTAAGCGTCGTGCTAACTAAAAGAAGACAAGCAGAATTATAATTAGATGTTAAATACTACTTCTCTAATTGTGAAATTTTTCAAAGTTCTGATTCGCACTAGTTGGTGCGTGTGTTTGTACGTGTGTCTAAGTGTGTATGCCTGTGTGTGTGTGTGTGCGCTCGGGTATGACAGCGTGCCGAAAAGTTCTCAGACCGACCAATCCAGAATTTCTTACCCGAGAATCTGATGCTTACTAATTTGGCCAGATTTTGAGAAAGGTTGAGTTCATTTTTTTAAACTGAAACCATATAACGTCTCTGACATGTCTTTTTCATCTTACCAAGCGATCAAAACGGACTGGTCCGTTATCTATGAAATTTTGGCAAGGCGTAAACGTCATGCAAACTAAAAGAAGGACAAGCAGAATTATAATAAGATGCTAAATACTATTTCTCTAATTCGCACTAGTTGGTGTGTATGTGTGTGTTATACGTGTGCGCGCGCATGACGGAGTGCTGAAATGTTCTCAGCCTGACCGTTCCAGAATCCCTTAGTCGTGAATCTGATGCTTGGTCATTTGGCCAGATTTTGGGAAGTCGGTTGTGTCGAGGACCTTTCGGCACTTACTATGTATATAAATGATCTCGGTGTCTCGTCTTAGTGTCGTGCTGAAAAGGATTGTTTTACGGATTATTATCACAGCGTAGTGAGTTCCACCTTCACTGGGTCCACATAGTTGTTATTAAGTACCAAACTCCATCATGCATGGTAAAAAATAGTAATAATAAAATAATAGTAAAAAATATGTAATAATAAAATAATAGTAAAAAATAGTAATAATAAAATAATAGTAAAAAAAAATAGTAAAATATTTTTTAAAAATAGTAAAAATAAAATAATAGTATACAATAGTAAAATATTTAAAAATAAATAGTAATAACAAAATAATAGTAAGTTTAGTTTAGTTTAATCTTTCCTGCCGATTGTGTTGTTAGGCGTCGCAAGGAGACACAGTCGTTTGTCAGCGGAGTGGCCTGGAAGAGAGATATCTCGAGGGCTCTGAAATTGCCTGCCACGGAGTAGCTCCAGCGTCTTCTTGGTCTGCTTCTCGCTCTCCAGCCAAAGTACCTGTGGGTGTATGCTCGTAGGGCTGGTTGGTTGATAAGCATACGATTGAAGTTTCCGCACCACTTGATCCTCTGTCGTTTGATGTGTTGTATGATTGGTATTGCTCTTACCATACCTCATTGCCTCATTCATGATCTTGTCTCGCCTGGTCTTGTTCACTGCTTTCCTCAGGTATTTCATCTCACAAGTGATCAGTTTCCTCTCAAGGGTTTTTGTTAGGGGCCATGTCTGGCACTGGTATGTCAGCGTTGATAGGAAAATGGCGTTGATGAGATTTGCCTTGGTGCCCATGGAAATGTTAGGATGTTTTAGAAGAGGAGCAAGTTGGTAAGTGAAAAAATATTTTTAAAAATAGTAAAATATTTATTTAAAATTTATAACAAAATAATAGTAAAAAATAAAGTAGTTAAAAAAAATAGTAATAAGAAAAATTACTAATATAACTGAAATTAAAAGAGTCCAAAAATCGGTAGATTGTTTATAGCAAATAAATCCAAATTAAACAGAGTGATATTAAAATGGTCTGATGTAAGCTAAGTTTCATTAAAATGAGGAATAGTATTAGAAAATTCATTTAAATGGATAAATGTACACGAATGAAATCCAGTTCGTCCTTAAGCACGAAATGAATTTTCCCCAAAACATGTTTTAAATAAATCACTCAAAAAAATAAAATCTGGAAAATAAATTTTTAAAATGAATAAATATCACTTTTTAATCCAAATCGAGAATAAAATCTATAAAAAAAAATCAAATATTGGATGATATATTCGTATCGATTTATTTAATCATTTTTTTCTTTTTTTGTTTCATTCTTGCTTTTCTCCATACAATTTTTGATCACTGTTCTTTGTTTCCCTCTACAGTTTTCATCTTTCTTTCGATTCTTTTTTCTCGACTTTTCCTTCAATTAAAATGTCTGGAATTCTTTCTTTTTAATTCCTTTCTGATTTACAACATCGCTTCTTTTTGTTTTAAAAAAAAAACTCCCTCTGCAAGTCATGCGGCACCGAAAATTAAAATACTATGACATTTAATATCAAAGCACATTTTCTTTTAATAATATAAACAAAGATAATTATTCATTACCGTAAAGACGATAGCAAAAGAAAGAGAACGAAAGAAGAAACTGATGTTTTATTCAAAGGAACAGGGGATTTGAGGAACGAAAATGAATATTTCATTTCCCAACGTGCCATATAGAGAAATTTGTTTGATGCAGTCTGAATAGAACATTTTAAAAAAACAGAATCTGCTGCTGCTATAATAATAATAATAATAATAATAATAATAATAATAATAATAATAATAAAAAAATATGACCATTCAGTTAAATTTCTTGGATGCTTTACCATTTATACTGACAAACATATAAAAGATAATATAATAGGCATAATGATTAAATATTACAAACAACAAAAAAATTCTTCCCGTAAATGTCTGTTAAAAACTATGACAAAAAGTAACTATAAGGACATGAAATGAAATTAAAAATAAATGTGACATCTTTAAATCAACATCATACTTATGATAGCCCAGAGTACGATAAAAAAAAGTTACAGATAAGAAGAGTAACAACACTTGTTTATAAGAGATTGTGAAGTGATTAACTGCTATCTACTCAAGGGGTTATTATCGATATAAATAAAATATAAAAAATGTATATATTGTGTATTCCTTAACGTCAGAATTGCGGTAAACAAAGGCATATATTTACTACTTTATTTACATTATTCGGACTATTGTCCTCATCTTTGTCGCCATATTTATTACAACGTTTCAGCCGTTGTACGCTCCGGCCTTCTTCAGGTGGTTGGAATGTCGAACTGAACTTTTTATTTCGTTCACTGGGGTCGACTGTTCTAGTTCCACGTGTCATGTTTAATGGATGTCTGTTATCAGTTATCTCCTGTTAATTCCACTCTCCAAGTCTTAAATTTTTCAAACGTTGCCGTGCGCTCGTCCTCTTCGGCTGCTGTTTCGCACGCGGTGGTGTCCGCGAATAATTATTTTATTCCCATTTACACGTAGAGGGTTGAGGATCGGAAAGAAAACTTGCGCGGCGGGCAGTAGGCGTTACGGGTGCGGTTGCGGTGAGCGGCGGTCGACCGAAGTTTGAAAAACCTCAGACTCACACTCTTTGGGTCCTGTCACTGGATCTAACCAACGCCTTTATCCACTGTCCCATATGTCATCAACGTGTCCTATGATACAACGAATAAATCAATTTCTATTTAACGGTAACATTTATATTTAAGCTAGCACATGAATATATATATATATATATATATGTGTGTGTGTGTGTGTGTGTGTGTGTGTGTGTGTGTGTGCGCGTGTGTGTGTGCGAATTAATAAGATCCAAACAATTTACCTCATACAGATGATCATTTTGTCCATGGAAAAGTAGTTTTTTCCCTGGACTTATCAATACAAATACATTTACTAAAATGTACTCATTTTAGTAAATGTATTTGCATTAATAAGTCCAGGGAAAAACTACTTTTCCATGAACGAAATGATCATCTGTATGAGGTAAATCGTTTGGATCTCATTAGTTGTAATTTACTCATATGCTCTATATTAAAAATTATATTGAGCTCCCTTTTGTGGATCAGTTTTAATATTTTATATTAATAGGATCTACTTGGATTACTTACCCACGGATTTGTTTACCTATATATATAATCGCTTTTCTTTTCAGGATCAACCAGACAGTGTCGGCCAGCCCAAATTAAATGACACTGCAACGGTAAATTTCACAATTACAGATGCTGATGATCAAAATCCTGTATTTACGAGAAACAAATACATTGCTATTGTCAGCCACAACGAAAAACTGGTAAGTCATTTTACGTATAAGTTATTTTTATTGCATATACTGAAGCTATGCTTGTGAATAATATGTTAAATTGTTTTATATTTCTCATCCATGATATAGAAACTTCCGCATACACAATCGCAGACAAAATATTTGAAATATAAACTAAACACACGACGATTCTTTTATGTACCCTGCCCCGTCATGACGTGTACAATCATGGCACTCCACAACTTCCTGTTTAATGTTACTCTCAATAAATTTAGCCCATTACCATAGCTCTTTCTCCTTGTTTAGCCATCTATTTACATAAACTCATAAACTTATATAAAAGTAGATTACTCGCAGCTTCTCCCTGCTCTTAATGCCTTCAATATGCCCTCTCAGTGCTACCTACTTTTTTTCTTTATAATGAGTACGGTAAATTTATTGAAGGTGGGGGTTTAAATGAACCGTAGCCTTACGGTGTAGAATAAAATTTGAACATATTAAAACTTTGTCACCATCGCTGAGAACTCATTGGGAAGCTGATAACGAGCTTCTGCTCCCACTTCATGTGATCAGAGCCTTCTTCAGTCCACTGTCTTTTGAATATATCTTCGTTTCTCATATTCACGAATAGAAAGACGGCGAGAGAAAACATAAATGAATGCATTCAGCAATAGGAATATTTAATAACAAATTTAGTTGCGATAACTGATCCCAAATTTAGTTATGAAAATTGATCCAAATAACCATGTGGCTTTTAAAAACAAGATAAGCATCATATCACAGTAATTACATCATATATATATATATCACAGTAATTACATCATATATATATATATATATATATATATATATAATGGACTCTCCCGTCGGTTTCGGCGTATGAGAATCTGACAACTTAATTGATTCAGTTATAAAATTTTGTGCGATAATCTTAAGTGGCACTTAAGGCCCGCTAGTGTTTTACAAAGGAGGCCGCATATGGAGCAAGAGTAAGGATTGTGAATTGTGATCAGTGTTAGATTGGCTGACCTTTTAGATCTTGCTCTCGCTTCTTGAAGACGATTCAGACAAGCTGATTGAAAACTGCTGAGTCCACTAAAACACGTTGATCTCCATTCTACCCGCTCCAAGGATAAGAGCTCGAGGGTGTTATGAGGTATATTGACAGCTGACAAGTTGCTCTTCAGCTTGTCTTTGTATTTTAGCCATGGGCATCTTACCTTCCTGTAGCCCTGATCTAACTGGCTGTACATTAGGATCTTGGGTATCCTGTCATCAGACATTCTCAAGACATGACTAGTCCACCGTAACTGAGACTGTACGAGAAAAGTCTCGATTCCTCCAATATTACACCTGTTAAACAGGTCTACGTTAGATGTCCTACCTTGAAGGTTAACTCCACAGATGGCACACATACAGCTTTTATGGTAAACATTTAGTTGGAGTATATGGTACCTGTATGGAGTCAAAGACTCTGTGCCGTACAAAAGGATGGCAAGGACAACAGCTCTGAAAACCCGAATTTTCGTATCCAGTCGAATACCCCGCTCAATCCACTATTATATATATATATATATATATATATATATATATATATATATATATATATATATATATATATATATATAATTGTCACCTCAAGCAAGGCAATAATGCCACTATGAAGCAAAGGGCAAAGTAGTTAAAGAAAATGAAAAATACTTTAAATGTAACTGGAAATCCAATCCTGAACAGGAAACAAAGGATAAATTTATGCCCCTTTTTAAAAGACCGGGGGGTTTGTTTTTCTATTCAAGACGTGGATGATCATAGTTTTCTATTCCTTTTTAAATCCCCTAGATAAAAACATATTCAGTATTGATATACAGTTATTTTACGTTAACTACTAATATAAAGTCAAGTATGGATACCTAAAGATATTTTTCTTTTGGTATAACAAAACACTTAATGGTCACTGCTACAGGTTTTGGACAAGATAATTGATTCGTTTCCTACGGCTTACCATAACTTTATAGGTTATTTAAAGCCAGAAACTATGTCGCTGGAAAGGGATTCTTTTTCGTCTCCGTTGGTGATCGTGGATCTTCGCAATTTCTTGTCTTTTGTCACACTAAATAAATTTTGTCTTTTTTGTTCTCTCTGCTAAACCCTGTTCTGCCATTCATTTACTCAAGTTCGCTCGGCGCGTTATGCGTTGTTTTCCTCTGACCCTCTTGCCTTAAACATGTCCCGTAGTTTTCAAGCCCTCTTTCCTCATTATGTGCCTTAGAAATTTCAGCTGTCTCTTTCTGATGTTAAGGTGATTTTTCGGCGTAGCTTAGATGTGACACAAGGACAAAACTATGGGGGACCTCTAGTGAGGATCGAACTCACTATTCAGTTGTAATTGGTCTAGCGAGACAAGCTTACTAATCATTAAACGACCAAATGATTAGTCTAAGCGTAGCACAAGGCCGAAAACGAGGATCGAGCTCACTACTCAGGCGTAATTGTTCTAGCGAGACAAGCTTGCTAACTATTACACCACGTCGAGGTGCCCTTTATCTAAGCGTAGCTTAGATGTGGCACAAGGTCGAAAGTATGAGGAACTCAGTGAGAATCGAACTCACTACTCAGTCGTAAATTGTGATAGCGTGACAAGCTTGCTATTCATTACACCACGTCGAGGTACCCAAATGATTTTCTAAGCATAAGCTTGGATGTGGCACAAGGTCGAAAGTATGGGGCACCCAGTGAGGATCAAACTCACTACTCAGTCGTAATAGTTCTAGCGAGACAAGCTTGCTAACCATTACACCACGTCGAAGTGCCCCTTTTCTAAGCGTAGCTTAGATGTGGCACAAGGTCGAAAGTATGGGGCACCCAGTGAGGATGGAGCTCACTACTCAGTCGTAATTGTTCTAGCGAGACAACTTTGCTAATCATTACACCGCATCGAGATGCCCCTGTCTAACGTTAATTATAAGTATCCTTTTTATTTCCATTTTCTGTAAAACTTTGTCATTGCCAACATGTTAAGTCCATGGTATTCTCAGTATTATAGAACTGCATTTCTGTCGCTTCAATTCTTTTCATCAGTGAGGTGATTGTCCAGCATTCACTGTCATATAGGAGGACAGATATTATGTAACGGTTCAGTACTCTTTTCTTTGTTTCTAACGAATTTTTCCTGTTTACACATATTTCCCGTTTTCAAAGGTCGAAAAGACTATCTAATAGAGGCTTTAAAGCATGAGCGTCTGGCAAACAGGGTGTAGCAGCTGCTACACACTTCATTTGAGATAAATACATTCAACGCTAATTTAAATCTTGTCTGTTTAAAGATTTCGTTTTATAATCTGTTTATATATTTTTTTCATTTTAAAATGAGATTTTAAACTAGCCAAAAAAAAGTAGATGCTCTGATAACAGATTATTAAGAACAGTGAAGTCTGTCTAATAAGATGGTTCGAATTTAAATACAGAAAATAAATGAAATAACCAACTTGCAACCGTTCCTTTGTTATGAGCCCCACTATATAGAAATTCCTTTCGCAGTAGACAACTGAGAAAGGATTCAAATTCGCCTCCGTGCATATCCAATGAGCTTTACTTGAGATTATATTTCTGAGCTATTGTTATTTGTTAAAACCACTGGCAGGATAAACATTCGTTTTTGAACATGATAAATTATTCTGAAATTGCATTACTTTTTAGAGATTTCGTTCTTATATTTTGGAGAATTATTTTTCCATAAAAAGGCGTTAAACCCCGCTTTATTTAACCTATACGATTAAACAGTCCTTAAAGAACTAGATGACATATCAGGATTTATTTTCAGTGACCATGATACTAATTATGTAAGATATGCGAATATCATTGGGTTGAAGGTAGATCTCATTAGGAAAGCCTCCTAGACGAGGTATCAAAGGAAAACGATAAGAAAAGACTAATCATTAAGTGTAAGAAAACAGAATGCATGATCCTCATTAAGAGAGACAACCAAAGGTGTGAGCTTCGAATTGGGGTCATTAGTATGTAGCAGGTAAAAAATGTTGACTCGTCTGTGTTGTGCATTAACAGACGATGAGAAATGTGACGTTAATAATAACGAAATATGTCTTCCAGAAACTAAGAAAGTATTAACTGCCAGGAAAATATGTTAGAAACAAAGAAAATGGTACTAAATTGCTATGTGATATTTAATCTCCTATATAAAAGGATTGCTGGACAATTTCCTTGCAACTGAAGACGAGACTCAAGGTGACAGATGTGCTTCTATCGATAAATCGTAAAAATACCATAAGCAGAAAATGTGAGCAAAGAGGAAGTCTTAAGGAACATAATAGAGTTGACATTTCTGAGGCACATCATGAGCGAAAAAGGGCTGAGAGAATTTAACGCTCATGGGACATATGGAAGGCAAGAGAACGAGTGGGTGTGGAGATATGAATACTAGAATAATATACTGTGGCCAAACCTAGGGGTGGCCAAACCGCGACCCGCGAGCCACATGCGGTTCCTTGACCTTTAATGTGCGACTCGCAGAAATATGGTGAATAAGCTCCTTTTTTTTCATCACATTTAATATAAAAGGTAAATAAGAAAAAAAAATCAAGCTTTATACTTATTTATTAGGTATGAATTGAGATCCCATTGGATTAAAACGTAAGTTTAATGTTCATCGTTAGCAAAAAAAATTAAGAATTTAAATCCTAAGTTTAATCCTAGATCTGATTATTTCTTAGTGCTGACAGAAGGAATGACGGAAGGCAGAGAGATTAAAGAAATTTCCGTTCAGCAAGGGGTACAGAGGAATGTCAGAGGACTGAGGTCATGGATAAGGGGATTTGGGTGCGCCGGGGGAGTGATAGTGGTCTTATGTGTTTGTATCAAAAACGTATGTGTGAATTTTGTTCATGTCTTCAGTCAGTCAGTTATGTTCCGTGTGTGATACACGCTTAGGCGATCATGTAGCAGATTTTTTCCCCGCATTTCTTCCTGCGATAGACTAATTTCCATTTTCTCTAACTTTGCACTAAGTTTATTAAATGTCATACAACATGCTTTGTTGCCAAAATAGTTGCATTTGCCTTCCTAGTACCAATGGTTATTGTTTGAGTTCAGGTAAAATAAATTAAGGTTTTTAGTATTCCTTAGCAATGTACATTGACTTTTATTTATTTATTTAATTTCATCACTTTGACTTTTATTCTGCAAATATTTAAAATCTTTTTTATCAGCCCTTATTTTTACATTGGTTAATCTCCCCATGATCCAAGTTTTCGCGGATATTTTCTTACACAATACAAATTAGTCACCTACCTTTCTGAACTTAAGAATGTCTTCTTCAGGGGCCCTGCTTAATGAGTTCTGTAGTTTCCCACTTGTATTAAAGTAAGAAAAAAAATCAATTAATAATCTTCAAGACAGGCCCTCCTCGCTTTAGGACTTGCATCTTCCTATCACAGTTTCTGCTGTGTTATATTAAGCTAAGGATCGTGATATATAATTCTGTTTTAATCGGCATCACCTTATGCAAGGCAGTAAAGCCACTAAGACAGAAGGGTTTAGAGGGAGTAGAAGAATTAAGAACAGAATCATTAATGTATCTGTCTATATTTCTGAGATAAGGTATTATGTACACTATTTACATTGTTCGGACTATCGTCCACATCTTTGTTTCCATATTTATCACAACGTTTCGGCCGTCTTCAGGTGGTTGGAATGTTGAGCTGAACCCTTTATTTCGCTCGCTAAGGTAGACTCTTCTAGTTCCATGTGACAAGTCTAATGGATGTCAGTTATCAGTTATCTCCTGTTAATTCCCCCTCTCCAAGTTCTCCACCGCCTTAACAAGGTATTGAACTCACACTCTTTGGGTCCTGTCACTAGATCTAACTAACGCATTTATCCATTGTGCCATGTGTCCTTGAGGAATCATTAATAATGAGCAGAAAGAGTGATGAGGAGAACAGTAGATAGCAATTGACATTGCATTTAAATTTTTGCAGATTAAAGTTGGTTGGAAAGCATGGAGCCGGAAGGGAGTTCCGCAAGCAATAAGCGCAAGGAAAGAAACTGTTAGCATAGAATTTACGGTTACATCTAGCCAACTTAACCCGTAATTTGATGATATCTTATGGCCAGTCTAGTACTGCACTTAAATTCAAATAGTCTCGGTGCCATAGCGAAGATCTCATCCGAACAATTACCATTTTTAGGATTTCCTTTCTTCTGATATCATTACGGTGGAACTGCTGGAGTATGATCTTAGTTGAAAGATTTACTTTTCAACCCTACCCTAACCTTGTCACCTCCAACTCTGAGGGTAAATAACTATTGATCTTTGTAGTAACGAATCGAATTATCAACAATTCAAATCTCCAAATCGGTTTCCAATTCATAACTCTGAAATAAAATATTTAAAATTTTCCTTAAATGTAGATTTCAGTTTTAGTTATAAATACTCAGGTACAATAAATAATAAGTAATAAACTCGAAGCCTAGTAATAAAAAAAATCAAATATTTTGCAAACAAAAAGATATGTAAATTTTTCGGGGCAGGTGGAGGTTTACAAAATTTTTACCGTGACTTTTAAATCGAACGTTTTTAAAAAAAAGTATATCGTAACGTATTTTGTATATTTAACATATACAAATAGATTAAAAGAAGGCGGGGAAAAAAACAAGGAAATAATTACTTATCGTAAAGTACTAAAACGATAAACTACAACGAAATATTATAACAAAAAATATCGAACCTTATTCAATGAAATATTCAGATAAAAATTAAAATAAAACCTAGACGTCAGGCCATGGACTTACTGATTCCACTCTCTTTCATCTGTTCTTTACCCTAGAACTCTAACCATGGGTATATAGTACCCAGGGCAAATTTTCCTATTTTTATTTACCATTTTCAGTACCTGATTTTCTTGCCTAAATAATGTTTTTTCAGTTCCTATTAATGTTAAATCAAAGTATAAAGTTTGAAGTGCCTGCGTGTAAAATATTTCAAATAAAGATTTATATTTAATATTTTTTTTATATATTTTCAAAATTGGGTATGATATACCCATGGTTAGTAGTGGTGTACCTTTAATTGATGGTTAGTGTTCTAGGGTTAATAATCAGTCGTATAATGAAAGACATTTTTGTAAAATATTTTGGTCTACAGTGGCATTTCAATTCTTAACATTTGCGATAGTCTAAACTCCCCACCGTTCGCGTTTTACCAAAAATTCACAACAGGTTGATTGAAAATTGAAAATCAGTGCTCCAGGGCGTCCATTGGACATCAAATTATAATCTACAAAACCATTTTGGAAAAAGACACGCGTATTCTGAGAAAAATATGAGGCTCATATTTGATTTGGAAATTCACTTACAACAGACTAGTTCAACAATTGGATACTTGTGTTTTTAATTTCGGTAAACGCGTTTTTATTCTCTTTTTGCATTGCGCCATTTCTTGTCGAAATTATATGAAAATAAAACGCATGAGCTTTATAATGATTTGTTGAAGTATAGGACTGTTTTGAAAATGGAAATCCACCCTCCTCTCTCTCTCTCTCTCTCTCTCTCTCTCTCTCTCTCTCTCTCTCTCTGTCTCTCTCTTTATTTATTTATTTCTTTGTGGCACAAGTTCGAAAGGATGATCGAATTCAATATTCCGTTGTAATTCATCTAGCGAGACAAACTGGGTAACCATTACACCACGTCGAAGTGTCCAAAATGATTTGCTAAGCATAGCTTAGATATGTCACAAACCTCTCAAATCAGCATAGCTTAGATGCGATACAAGGCCCCAGTTAGGAGGGTTTATATATATTATATATACACATAAACGCCATTATTAAAAAAAAGCTTAAAATATAGTAGCCTCTTGCATCTTAGTTGCATTATCGCCTTGTTTGGAGTGAATTGGTTAAAAAAATGTTACCAACCTTTTACTCAGTTTATATAGCGCAATCGTCAAGCGACAAGTTCTAGAAAAGAAACCTTTAGCATAGAACTTATTATTACATCTCCCCAATTCAACTATGAATTGAGACCTTCCCACCATTCTAGTACTACGCTTATATATACATTATATATATATATATATATATATATATATATATATATATATACATATATATATATATATATATACATATATATATATATGTGTGTGTGTGTGTGTATTAAGGAATATACAAAATACCTTACATTGCTTGTACAACTCTGAGTTTCATGCCGAAGCAATTATTAAGTGTCGGTGTATTTATTTTTATTTTAATTTTGGGTTAACACCGATTTTGCAAAATTTCTGGTTATCGCGAGATACTTTATTGTGTGGGGTGTATATTATTATTGTTAAAATATTTAAATAAATTGTGGTTTAATTTTTAATTTAGATTTGGGTCCAGATTTATTTTTAAAATTGAAAATAAAAATAATAAATTCTAATTCAGAGAGATGATGATGTAATCAAAGTAATAAACAAGAATAGACGTTAGAAAATCAAGGGAAATAACTCTATTTTTTACTATGATTATCAATAAAGTTATTAACAATATTATTAAAATAAATATTAATATTACTGAACTTACTAAAAGTAGTGATATAAATAATAATAAAGCATGCTTTGATAAAATATAATTAAATTAAATTACTAATAAAAATAATACATATCAATGAAAATAAAATAATATAAAAAAAATAAGATAAATTAAAATAAAATATAAATATAAATAAAAATAAATGGGGCAAATAAATAAATAATCAAATAAAAATAATAAATGCAAAGTAAATAAATAAACACTTTTCTAAAAGTAAGACCAAATGTAAAAGAAAAATACCAGAAGCAAAATAATAAAATTATATATTAAAAAGGGTAATGAAAAGATAAGGGAAATAATGGATTAGCAAGAATGTTAAATGCGTTATGGTCTAATATCAACAATAGTTGTATAGTAAAGGTAGCAAAATATAAAAAGGAAAAATATTAATAGAGATAATATCAATACTAGTATATGTGGACGCCAGTTACGGCTAGACTATACTAATCTGGGTGAACGTGTTTAAGGAGAAATTTGGTTCTAGGTAGGCAGGTGCTCAAACTAGGTCAAATTCACCGACTTAGGATATGAGACTTTGCTGCATCCACCATATTCCTCTGATCTCTCGCCGAATCACTACCATTTTTACTCGCATCTTGACACATTTTAATCCAAAAAACACTTCGTTCCAAAAAAAAAAGATGCAAAAGCAGCGTTCAAAGATTTCTCCGCGTCAAAACATTTAGAGGTTTTTCGTGAAGGCATAAATAAAGATGTAATCTCAAATAAGAAATTTATATATATATCCAGTGTTCGTTTATATGTACAAAGAGGTTTTTATATAATATCGGATATTCGATATCAATACCACCGTTAATTTGAATCGTATGTTTAACCACGTGTTTCTGTTTTGGAAAAGAATGTGTGTGAAAGTTTGTTCTAAGTATATTGTTAGAATAGACAAGAATTCTAACTATACCTTATTACAGTCGTCCTGGGTATGACGATAAGCTACATCCAGCAGCAAGGCCTCTGACCGAGAAGTTTTGAGGAGCGTGGAACTACCACTTAATTGCTGTTCCAAGATCCTCCCTGACCCGGTGTAGTAGCACATGATAGGGCCCTAGCTATGGACAAATAGTGAACTCCCCAAACTGACGTCAAAACTCTATGAAAGTGTAAAAATAGAGTTTTTATTGTAGAAATACCGGAATACATTTGACTCTCGACAAAAACCCTCTTTACCGAAATATGTCAATGAAACCTGATCTACAAACTGATTACTTACAAAGAATACATATTCTCTTCCTGCGAACCTATCAAAAAAATGTCGGTATTAAATAACATGCTAATCCGAATGTGCAGCATCTGGTAAATACGGTATATAAGTAAAAACTTGCCAGCCGAGATGTAACATCTGTTGTTCAGTCACCAAAGTGGTTTGACGTAATCCAGATGAAATATCATGGCTTTTCGTTTCGTAAATTCTAGACGGATTTCGATAAGTGGTATTGTCAGTTATTGTAGTATTTGCTTGAATCAGTTCTCCTTAAAGAATTCAAGCTTTGAGAATTCCTTTTCATTCTCAGTATATACGACATCGCTCATCATCTTTGAACGACAAGACTTGGGTATCTATAATTTCGTTTGCCCATGTTATTCCATAGTATATGCCGTTTGTATCGTTTTCCTGAGTGCAATTCACACGGTAATACGGTCCTGTGGATATCTAATAATAGAGAAGTTACATATCAAAGCGGCTATTATAACTAAGCCGTTGCAAGTGATTTTCAAGGTGTGAATCGAACACAGAAATAGTTCCAGTACGTTTTATCTGATGTATATTTTTTAATTATCATTTCGGTGAATCGGTGATCGTACTAGAACCGGTGTTTCAACGTAATATGGTCGTAAGATACACACAAACACACACACACAATTATATATATATATTGATATATAAGTGTGTGTGTATATTGAGGCAGCATATCTTCATTCAAGCATGTTTCAATTTATATCAGTTTAAACGTCCTTTGAGAGATTATATCTCTGACAAAAAATAAGTACGTGTGTTGGCTTGACAACCACAACATTATCAAGACGTCTTACACTGCATTTGTCGAATGCAAGTTCTATTGCACAACATTTAAACACACATTCCTGTCCACCTTCACAATATAGGAAAATAATTGTTGATAACACCAATATACTACACCATGAAAATAATTAACAAAAACTTCAAATTCTCGGGGCCCTTTATTTCAGAAGCAACTGACCATGAATGAAGGATATTAATTACGAGTGCAATGTTTTAAATGCATTCAAGTTGACTAACATTTAACGCCATATTGCATTTTTACTATCTCTAGTTAACACCCTTACATTTAGAACAATTGTTTGCAAAAACATCGTAGCTACAACGGTTAATTTTAAAATAATTATAACAGAGCTCGTTCATCCGTGTTTACAAAAATCACCATCACAAAGATCACACTTACATTACGTTTGTCTTCGCAATTCGCCACTTAGGATGATCGCGGAGAAGGTCGAATGTACTTGGGTTCACAAGAACTACGGAGCCTTCCTTGATGAATTTCAGCTTAACATCAATAAGATAATTAGAGAACTAGAAAAGATTATTATAAAAATAGGCATAATATGTCTATATTATTCAATGAAACCTTATTGAAACTATATATATATATATTTTTTATTTCTTTAAAAATTATGACATACACATGTTATAACATCACAACACAAATAGCCATTTTGTTTCAAGACTTTTGGTGCCTTCTCAAGTGATGGTGTTGAATATAGATTCTACATTCAACACCATCACTTTATTTTATAATTTTGGCCATTTTTGTAATTTTATAATTTTGGCCATTGTATATTTTATATTGAGCACTCTTTGTAGATTCTACATTCAACAACATCACTTGTGAAGACACCAGAAGTGTTGGAACAAAATGGCTATTTTTGTAGTGATGCTATAACCTGTTTATGTTATAATTTTTGAATGAATAATATTTGCTCTACACTGTATTGAGCACTCCTATAAGAATAGTGTTTTTGGTTATTGGAATTTTATTCCATCTACACCAATCCTATACTTATGTATATATATATATATATATATATATATATATATATATATATATGTGTGTGTGTATGCGTGTGTGTGTGTGTGTGTGTGTGTGTACTCTTGGCTGCAAATCATTGTTTAGACAAATTTTCTTTTTATAATATGGGGGGTTCTTTCGATTTATCTTGTAAGAGATTTCGATCATCGTTTATCGTCGTCAGGTGGAGGATAATTTCTTTACTTTTTGTGTTTTAAATTGGGTCAGAAATTGTTGGTTCAGAATTTAAGGGTCATGTTGCACCAACTGGAGCCCGACATACGAAGAGATCGCGCCATAAATGGAAAAAAGCCTTAAAAAGACGATAAAAAATATCCCTCGGCATATTGGGAAAATTGTATGACAAAGTGGAAAAGTTTACTTGTGAGGCGTTTCATCCATCGGGACTTCAGCGGATTAAATTTGTTATGTTAGGTAGGACTAGACAAGCACACCACAGATACAATTTGCCAAATATATATATATATATATATATATATATATATATATATATATATATATATATATATATATATATATATACAGAATATGTTTTATTGAATTTGACTGAAACTGAGATTTTTGCTTAATAGTATGATAGTATGAGCATTCACTTTCTAAATTCAGCTTTTTTTTAACAAGAAGACTAAAAGTACATCGAGTGAGGACTAAACTCATTATTAATCGTAAACAAATCTATCTCCTTTAACCATTACTCCACATCGACGCTCCGAAGACAAGTGCCATTATAAATAAATCAAATCTATGAACAAAATGTCCAAAGTTGTTAATGATTTTGGTTGCTAGTACTTTTGACCCTCGCTTGTCATTTTCAAGAACGTTAATCTTATCAGCTTGAAAGGCTTGAATAAATTCTGGCTGCATTATTGTACACACACACAAACACATATATATATTATATATAAGTGTGTACGCATTAATATATATATATATATATTCATCCATATATATATATATATATATATATATATATATATATATGTTAATAAATTTATACAATAAATTAAATTTACTCTCTTAAAAGCGTTATCGGCAACATCAGAGTGTCTCAGAAGTTTCAAAATTTTTAAAAGTGGAAGAGAAATAACTTTGGGGTACACAATCAAAAGTAATCTAGCTTTACATTTCAAAGTGAAGAAAACATGGGCTGGGTGACAAGCAATTTCACGACAGATAGCAACCGTAAGACTTTACATAAATGTGGTTCTACAGAATGATGCTGAGGATGCCATGAACTGAACATGTGAAAAACAACAAAGTTTTAGAGAAAATGAAAACAAAAAAAAAACTTATACTTAAAATCAGGAAGAAAGAGTTATCTGGAGAACATAATGAGGAAAGAAGGCTTGGTAAATATGATACCCACGGGACAAATAGAGGGACTGAGAAAAACAACATATAATATAGTGAGCTTCACTATATGGATAGTGGAAAAGGGTTTAGGAAAAATAACAGAAAGACAAAGTTTATTAAGCGCTACAAGACATAAGAAATTGTGGAGAGCTATGATCGCCTACGTCCTGAGCGGACACGGCACACCAAGAAGAAAAAAACGACGACGTTGTTCCCAAATAGCTGAGGCTGAATGCTTGAAAGTCAATCAAAGATTTAGAAACAGTTTGAAAAATTCATATTCCAAGCGTAAATATGATTTCAAAATTTAAAATATCATTATGGATTACTTGTAATTGAATGCATAAGTCCCAATATAAATAGTTATAAATAATTATTAATCGACTGTGACATTCTTGCATTGTATCAAGTATTAAAAATATAATAACCAGGCTCCGTAAATTGGAGGAGACAGTTATCAATGATAATGTTCGAATATGTGGTTATCTCCCTTTAACCCTTTATTTGTTTTTTGTTTTTTTATTTGTTAAATGTACATTTTAACGCATAAAATTTCAGTGTCAAACACCAAATTACATTTTAAAATAACGGTGTTTAAGGTAACAAAAAATTATTGAAATTGGCGAAAATTGCGTCAATTTCATCTCTATTTTAAATGTGACCCAGAGAAAAAAAAATAGGATCCACTGATTTAGGCAATAGTTAGCGCGCTGATTATTTTTTTGACATTTTCCGATAAAGTAATCTTAGATCCTTACTGGGAACACCGACCTTTAATTATGTTAAATTTAGTAAGTAAGCAAAATTCATGTTATGTTTCTTTTTTAAAAACTTTGATTCAGAATAAAACAACTGGCATCAATATACACGAATCGTGAACAGCATGGCGTCATAAAACAAAAAGTCGGGAGACAAAGTCAGATGTTATATTTTAAAGTTTCCTATTATTTGTTTTGTCTGCTCGTCTCATAAAATGGATATTTTAAGTTCTATTATCCTTCGGTAAATAATTTTTGTTTTCAAATTTTCACTACGCATTTTTCTTTTTGTTCCTCGGTTATATTTACTATCTAGAACGAGACGAGATATTTCATAGATATTTTACTCATATGGAACTTATATAAAAGTTGCCGAAATACACATTGCACACAAATTAAGGAACCAGATGCGGTATTGACTTAGTTTTACTCCCGACCTTCGAATGCAGAAGAGCGTGACCTCACACTTGCATCTGGTATTGCAACGGTGAGAACAATAATCTTTGACAGATTTAAATATAAAGAAACGCCCGAGTGGTGACTGAGTAGACTTTTAGGCATGACAAATGAATGTAGCGCTCGTTGGTCTCATTAGGAGACGATGGCGGATTCCCGCGAGAAAGACTGGCCGATAATAAGTGAAGAAATATAGGAGTTAAATATTAAATAATGAAGATTCATGATCCCTGTAAACATTTCCTCGGCATCTCAGCTTTATTATAAGTTTTTTTTTATCTAATGTCTCGAAAAAAAAAAAAGAAAGAAGATGAAATTTTATCATTTATGTTGGAAATTAATGACTGTAAAAAATTTAGACAAATGATAGAGCACAGAACAAATAAATATCACAAAACGTTTGATAAGCCGTAAAACAAAAACAAATCAATCATTATTTGCATTATTTACATTATTCGGATTCTTATCCATATCTTCATTGTCATATTCACAACGTTTCGGCCGTTGTACGCTTCGGCAATTATCACCATCAATGGCAAACCTATATATGGACTACTTTAAGGAAATGGCATTAGAATCAGCCACAACTAAAGCCATCCCTATGGCTGAGATACGTAGATGGCAGCTTCATGCTCTGGCCACACCAGGAAGACGTCCAGCTACTGCTGGACCATGTGAACTCGATAAGATCATCGAGACAGTTCACAACGGAGAGAGCAAACGACAACAAACTCACCTTCCTGGATGTACTCATATCTCAAACAGAGCAGGGTTTCAAGACATCTGTATACCGCAATCCAACATTCACCGTGCAATACCTCAACTTCGACTCCCACCATCCATACAATGTAAAGAAAGTGATCGTCCACTGCTTACAACATCGAGCAAAAGTCATAAGTGGTGACCCAGAAACATACGAACAAGAAATGGTCAGTATAAGCAGTACCCTACAAAATAACAACTACACTGGGTACATGACAGCAGCTCCAACTAACTGGGATAAAAGGGTAAAAGAGGATAACAGCACCCAGAAAACAGCTTCAGTCTGCCTGCACTATGTGAAGGGATTATCGGAGAAAATACAAACGATCTGTGGTCCATATAACATCAGGACAACCTTCAAAAGTGGTTCAACAATCGTAGACACCACTTCCGAGTAAGACCCCACCCCCATAGAGAAGAACATGACTGAAGACTGTGTGCGCCATCCCGTACAGCTGTGGTAAGAAATACACAAATACTCTATCTTCATATGGATTACTTATTTTCAAACGAGGATTTCTTTTTTTAAACTTCGGCATATTTAGTTCATTTGATTTCATTTTGTCTATATTAATATCAGGACAATTAATTTGTAAGTTCGTGTCAAAATACTCCACTCTTGTATCTTCAAGAGTAGAATTATGATAAACTGTTAAAAGTATGATAAACTATCTGAATTATGATAAAACATTAGAATAATTATAATCTATTAGAATTATGATAGACCATTAAAATTAAGATAAACCATTAGAATTATGATAAACCATTAGAATTTTAAAAAAACTATTAGAATTATGATAAAGCATTAGAATTAAGATAAACCTTTAGAATTATGATAAACAATTAGAATTATGATAAACGATTAGAATTAAGATAAATCATTAGATTTATGATAAACCATTAGAATTAAGATAAACCATTAGAATTAAGATAAACCATGAGAATTATGATAAACCATGAGAATTATGATAAATCATTAGATTTATGATAAACCATTAGAATTAAAATAAATCATTAGATTTATGATGAACCATTATAATTAAGATAAACCATTAGAATTATGATAAACCATTAGAATTATGATAAACCATTAGAATTAGGATAAACCATTAGATTTATGATAAACCATTAGAATTATGATAAACCATGAAAATTATGATAGATCATTAGAATTATGATAAACTATTAGAATTAAGGTAAATCCTTAGATTTATGATAAACCATTAGAATTATGATAAACCATGAAAATTATGATAAATCATTAGAATTATGATAAACCATTAGAATTATGATAAACCATGAAAATTATGATAGATCATTAGAATTATGATAAACTATTAGAATTAAGGTAAATCCTTAGATTTATGATAAACCATTAGAATTATGATAAACCATGAAAATTATGATAAATCATTAGAATTATGATAAACTATTAGAATTAAGGTAAATCCTTAGATTTATGATAAACCATTAGAATTATGATAAACCATGAAAATTATGATAAATCATTAGAATTAAGATAAACCATTAGAATTAAAATAAACCATTAGAATTATGATAAACCATTTTCTTTTGCACTTTCTGTTCCCTTTCTTCTTTTCTAAGCTATATTAATTCTTTCTCATTCCTCGACGTAATTGTTTCCTTCTTTCTTTCTTTTTCTATTTGATTATTTCCTATTTCTTTTCTTTTACTTCGGCATGTTCAGTCCGTTTGATTTCATTTTGTCTGCATTCATTTCAGGGAACTTAATTAGTCGCACAAAACGATTCATTTATCTTTCCCGTTTTAGAAAGGACAAATTTTTATCTTCATTTTATTTTTTCTTTCTTTCTTTTCTTGCTTTTCTTTCCCTTCAATGAGTAGAGAGCGTAATGTACGAACGAGGGGATTGCAATTAAGAAACCACCTTTGTCAACATCCGACATTTCTTTCTTAGTCTGATTGCATTTCCCGACATTATTTTTGGCTGAAAACAAACACCAGCGAACTACCTATGAACACAAAAGAAACAATTACGGGCAATATTCCTCTGAGTCATAGACGCGGGAAATGATTCTACGGTCGCCTCAGCCGTCATTCTTTATTGACTCTCCCAGCGTTAAACTACTGACTGCTTGGATGTATGCATCTTTAAAATCAAGTGCTTTATTTGTACAGACATCACAGAACCAAGACTCTGGAATTGAAAACACATTAACTGTTCTCCAATCATCACCTCTTTTAAGAGTACAAACACAGGGAACCGTCGATCCACGAAGCTCTCGAAAGGTTCCAGTGCAAGAATTTAATTTTTTTTACCCAAAATCTGTTCTTTATCAATCTCAAAATACTGGAGCCAAGCATATATTTTTTTATTTTTTTTTAAGCGAATCACCCCAAGCAAGGCTGGAGGCCACTAGCACGCAAGGGGTTACAGAAGGTTTGGAGGAAGAGCAGATAGGAGTGGTAAAGGAGAGGAGAAGATGTGGAGAAAGACAGTGGATCGATCAAGGCAAGGGGGTTACAGAAGATTTGGAGCGAGAGCAGATAGGAATGAAAGGTGAAAGGATGTGGAGAAGGGAAGTGGATAGATCAAGGCAACTGGAGATGTCGATTGACGTTACACTTAAATAGTTGGAGATTGTATTTGCCAGGGAAACAGGAATAGGGAAGGGAGTTTCACAGGCGAGATGTGCGAGACATGACGCTATTGGAGTAGAAGATACGTCTACATCTAACGGTTTCAACGGTGAAGGGGTGGGAACGGGATGCCAGCCTCGTAGGACGTTTAAATTCATGAGGCCTAGGGACAAGCGAAAGCAGCTCCTCGGAGCAATTACCGTGAAAGTATTTGTAAAAAAGACAGAGCGAGGTAACGTCGCATCTAAGCTGCAATATAATGAATAACTATTTCTGAAGGTGGGGAGGGTAGCATTATCTATTTTTTTTCTCATTTCTCTGTGTTGGTGGCAGTTTCATGCTGATCGTTCTTTTGTTGTTTTTATTTTTTTTTTTACCATTTCACTCCAAGCAAGACGGGAAGGTCACTAGTACCTAGTGGGCTACTGAGAATGAAAGTGAGAGAAAACACGAAAAATGAATGGGATTCAATAAAACAGAAGATGCTAATTGACGTTGCATTTACATTTTTGTAGACTGAGGTTATCGGGAAAACAAGTAAACGGAAGGGAGTTCCACTGTCTGGAAGTGCGAGAAAAGAAACTGTGTGAAAAGAAGTGGCGGTTGTATTTAGCTATTTCAGCAGTAAACGGGTGGGACCTAGATGCCAATCTAGTAGCACGCTTAAATTCATGTAGTCGAAGCACCGGGGAAAAATCTCGTCAGAGCAGTTGCCAAGAAAATAATGGTAGAAAAAGACAGAGGGTGGCCACGCCACATCAGTGAGAAAAGGACAGAAGTCGAGCAGATTTTTTTTCGGTATCACCCGATGCAAGGCATTAATGCCACTAAGACACAAGGGGTTACAGGGTGTGAAAGAATTAGGAACAGAAACATTAATAATGAGCGAGAGGAGGAAAGAGTAGACAGGGGAACAGTAGATAGCGATTTACATTGCATTTAAATTTGTGGTTGATTTTATTTAGCGGCATATCAACCATTACGGGTTATTTAATTCCCAAATCTAAATATTTTTACACATTTGTATGCCTTCAACTACAGATAAAATTTAATGTTGATAACTTTACTACAAATAGGTATTGTTGGTAATTTTTTATATAAAATATATTGCTGGTATTTTTACTATAAAGATGTATTTTTATACTTTCATAGTGTTTTCTTTCGAGTGGTCACTACTTGCCAATAGCTGGGATCCTAACTGGTGCTACCACCCCAGGCTAAGGTGGACCTGGAAACAACAGCAATTAAAAATTCCCCCCCCACACTCAAAACCTCCAATTTCCCGATCAGAAACTAAACTCTTGGATGTAGTTTATCGTCATACCCAGAGTGAAACTGAAACAACATTTTAACCAAAGTAATAATGGAAAATAGAAAAGTACTATTTTTTAATTGTAAGAAGTCATAAACCATAGACGTCAGCAAAAGAGACATGCCAAGGTTTCAGCTACATATTGGGGACGGCAAAATCATGCTGTTGCAGAAATTTAACTATCTGGTTAGTGTAGTAACAAATAACGGAAAATGTGTTACAGAAATCCAAAGGCGCTTATAGGAATAGGCAAAAATATCCCCGAGAATCTAAGCAAAGTAGACAGAGGAAAATTATAATTATAAAGAGTAAAAATAGCGCTGAACTGCTATGTAATATCTAATTTCCTATATGGCAGTGAAATCTGAACTTTCCCATTACAGATGAAAAACGAAACTTGGAGCAAAAGAGATGGCATTCTAAATGCAAAACTAAGAATAGCATGGATACAAGTGAATAAGTTATGAACAGTTCTTGCGAGAAAAAAAAGGAACAACGAAAACTATACATTTAAAAAGAAACGGCTGAATATTCTGGGACAGAGAATGATGAAAGTGTGCCTAGAGAATATAATATCCACAACGGAGTACATCAATGGGGAGCAAAGAGAAAATTCCTTCCGACAGTTTGTCGTCAATGCTGATCTGCCGATTATCTTTTATTGTGTTGGAATAGATACACTCCGGATTGGTGGTTAAATTCGGTCAGTTCTCATGACGTGTGCTTTCCTTAATAATGTTGGGAGTGAGCCGAGCTTTGACGTTTTATATATGTTATGATCCTTTTTTTTTAAATTATAAGCTGTATAAGGTCTTTCTTTAAAACGCAAGTACTTTCGACTGTACATCTTCAAGCATGGAAATTATTTTGTTTTTGGTAAAATTCAGGTAGCATCCAAGACGAAAAAATATAATGCGAATCGAAATATGTTTTTTGAAATGTGTTATTGATAACGGATAAAAACTTTTGGAGCGTGCAGTTGCAACTCTATAATTTTATAATTTAAAAAAATAAGGATCATAACATTCATCGAGTGATTGGTATGTTAATGCACCTTTAAAACTTTGTTAGTGAAGGGATTTTCTCCATTTTATATCATTAACTTTACTAATCTACTTTTTGTATGAATGATTCATTGAAATATATCCATATATATATAGAGAGAGAGAGGGTGTTTCATTAAGACGGATTATATATAAGGGTGTTTCATTAAGACGGATCAAAATCAGCACTAAATAAATCAGTCTTAATGGTGAAAATACATTTAATTCTCTGTTGGATCATCTTATTTAACTCATGGCAATTATGTGAGAAAAATAATATCGCCCAAATGTTCACCAAATCTGAAAGAAAAAAAATCATTACACGCTTAAACTTAATTCACATTTAATATATATATATATATATATATATATATATATATATATATATATATATATATATATATATACACATATATATATATATATATATATATATATATATATATATATATATATATATATATATATATATATATATATATAAACTATAGATAGTCTTTACATGTATAAATAAAATATACTTTGGAGGGAAGATCTGAAAAAGATTTTGATACATACTAACTGTTATTCCCACCAACTTCTACCTTTATTCCGGTTTTCGTCCCCGTTCTTGATTTAAATCAATCCTTACCTAAAAAAATATTCGATAATCCAACCATTCTTTCGGGTCACCTTCCTCGTTTTGTCTTTTATCACGACATTGTAACTTCCAGCTTCGCTCATATGTCAGTTGTATTCAGTCGTTTACTGTGAATGTCGAACAGAATCGTTTTATTTGATCCATCGGAGAATGTTTTCTTTTCTGTGTATGTCACGTCCGCTTCACTTCCTAAGGATTTCCGAAACACGTAACCATTAATTTTTATTGACGGTGCCACTCTGTCTCTTCACTAAACGGGCGTCTATTCCCGCATGACCGGACCCAGAGATTGAACTTTCGACCTGCAGGGAATCAGATCAAAAGGTTTCTTCAGGTCTGATCGTGCAAGAATATACACCGACACAAAATGACGGGGTATCATAAGGGAAAAAGTGACAGTCACGAGCTCTAAAATCCCATATAGATGACAGCGGTCTAGGACTGAGAACGGCATATCCTCAAAGATAAAATATAAACTTTTCCGTTCAACATTCGTCGGAACGTTCCTGAATGTAACAGGAACTTATGGAAATGAGAAAGATACAACAATCGAAACGTCTTTTTGCGTTCTTTTTAAATAGAGGCAGCAGAACTGGTTCGAAATAGTCAATGTAATATCAGAACAGATCTCAGAAATTCAGAATAAATTAGGTACAATGTTACAAGAAGAAGAAAAAAGGTAAATTAATAGTCAAATTATCAATACAGTGAACAAGTTACAAGTTTTTAACGTTTAAAACGTTTTAGCGTTTACAAGTTTTTAATGTATACATGCTTTTAGCGTTTCAAGTTTTTAGCGATTCGAAGTTTTTTATGTTTATATGTTGTCAAGAATGAAGACTGAGACTCGGAAGATAAGTTAATCCAAGCTTTATTCGGCAAAATACAAGCAGGGTTCACATCACGTGCTCCTAGTATTCTTGAATATGGCTGATTGTCGTAATCCAGAGAAAGGGCCGTAAACGAATATGGTGTCGTAAAGGAGTCTCACAGTCAGTCTCTTATTTACGACATCCCTCTCCACTAGAAGGGAGTACTTATTTTAGTCCCAGCCATACCTTTTTGGGATCACCGACACACGACCTGACCTCCGTAGTGTTTGCACAATCTCTCTACTTGACGAATCGTCGTCTTCTATATCGGCATCACTTCCTGGGCTCATTAAAGGCTCATTTTGTATGGTTGGCGGTTCAACAGTTGCTGGTTTGGAAGGAATCTCCTCTGAGGACTGCTGAAACATCTGCTGGAGTGAAAATGTCTCGGAGCCAGCAGGATCTGGGGCCAAGTCTTGAACCGACACAGTTGATTCTCTCCCGTCTGGATATCTGACGCATGCAAATGCTTGATTACTATCGATCAGGTTAACTCGATCCACTAAGGGGTCATTCTCATTTTAGCCTTGATACGTTTTTAGCGTTTACAAGTTTTTAATGATTACAAGGTTCAAGCGCGTACATGTTTTTAGCGTTTACAAGGTTTTAAAGTTTACAAGTTTTTAATGTTTACTTATTTTTAGCGGTTACACGATTTAGCGTTTACAGATTTTTAACGGTTACAAGGCTTTAGTGTTTACAAGTTTTAACGTTTACAAGGTTTTAACGTTTACAAAGTTTTAACGTATACAAGTTTTTAGCGTTTACAAGTTTTTAACGGTTACAAGGTTTTAGTGTTTACAAGTTTTTAGCGTTTATATGTTTTTAGTGTTTACAAATTTTTAGCATTTACAAGATTTTAGCCTTTACAAGTTTTTAACGGTTACAAGGTTTTAGTGTTTACTAGTTTTAATGTTTACATGTTTTTAGCGTTTATATATTTTTAGTGTTTACAAGTTTTTAATGCTTTTCAATTTTCAGTGTTTATAAGTTTTTAACGTTTACATGTTTTTAGCATTTATAAGTTTTTAACGTTTACAAGGTTTTAGCGTATACATGTTTTTAGCGTTTACAAGTTTGTTTTGGTTCTATCGTTTTTTTTTTTCTTTTCTTTAGCGTAAGTTTTAAACTGGTCTTCGAGGGCATGATTCAATCATATCTATGGGGGCGATTATTATGGGAATCCAGAAGAATTCTTTTTCATTTGGTCAGATTTTGGGAAATGTCTTGAGGCGGAACTTTTCGACAACCGTATTTTTGCTAATTGTATAGCTTTTAGATTTTTATTGCTGACAAAAGGAAAGATTGTAAAACAATATAGCATGTGTCCTTGTCTTCTGAGTAATCAATCAGTGCTTTTTATCGCAATAGAATTAATATATATGCATTTTTTATTTTTTTACGATTTTATTTACGTTTTGCTTATCCAATTTTTTAAAATAAATTGAAATGCTGATGAAAAAATCCATTTCTAAGATTTTAACTTTCAAAAAATTATTCTTGATCTTTTCCGATACAAAATGGCATTGTAAAAAATTATATGAATGTAAAACTTTATATTTAATAGCATTCTGAGGTGCAATTTTAAAATGACGTTTTTTTCTTTAATGTTTTCTCTATACAGAGCAATATGAATTTTAAAAGCTCGGAAAACATAAAACGAAATTAATGTTTAAAAAATTGACTTTACTTAAAAGGTTTTTAAATACTTTTTTCTCTTGTGTCAGGTCAGATTTGTCTGAGTAATATTTATTTTGAGGAAATCTTGTTCTAACTTTAAAAAGATATTTTTAAAAAAAGAACGTATCTTACAATTCAGAATGATATGACATTTTTTTCTTAACTTAAAAAGTCAGATCAATCGAAAGTTTCACAATGGCAAATTTAACATAAAGATCTCGGAAATTATATTCATTTTTATTATTTAAAAAAATCATTACATAAACTTACGATAAATTTTATCCTTGAGGTATTATGAAAAGAAGATTTTGAGCAACGTGTCTAGTGAAACAGCCTCTCAAATACAACTTCGTAGTAAACATACATCTTCAAAAAATAACAATTAAAACCCTTTCGATATATTCACATCTTAATCTTATAATCAATATCAACTTGGTATAATTGTTTGCTCCACGGTTCGATGCCCCCTGTGGCGGGTATCTATGACCAAGTCAGATTATAAAATAACGTATTTGGGAGCTAAATATCTAGGGTCAATCGATACAAAAGGTACATTGTAAAATAATGATCAGAATCAGGATTGAAAGTCAACTGATACACGTAGAATAACATGAATGATATGCTGGTCAAAAGTCTGACACATAAATTAACAACGACTTGGCTAAAATATGAGTCCGCCTCTTTCCTCTTTCTAACGCTCTTTAATGTTTCTCCTGTTGATCTTCCCTGTGGTTCGCTGGTCAACTTTATATACGTTTTCAGAACCAAAGATGCGTAATCAAAATCAACTGATCCGCTTATGAGCTCTGCTTTTGTTTGACTTTTGTTTTGGGCAGAGTGACAGATTTCTTTAATCCAGCTACCCCAGTGAATATATTCGAGTGAGCATAGTACCCGTCAAAATTAATGGGTTATTTACGTAAGGATTGACACTTATGATTTGAATCAAAATATCTTTGAGATTCGTCTCGTCTCAGTGCACCACTCATCGTCCTTCACATTAGGTTCAATCTAGTATCTGTGTTACTAGATTTTTTTAAATTTCAATAATTTAAAACGAAATTTATGCTTAAAAACTGACTTTACAAAAGTGTTTTTGTATAATTTTTCACATGTTAGACAATCGAATACAGTTCGCTAAATGGACAAACTGAATAAGGAAATTATTCTTTTCTTTTTTTTTTGAAAAAAATTAAATTCAAATAAAATGCTGAAATAGATTATGCATCGGTACAAATGGCTGAGAGGATCCTCAACATCGACTCAGTAATCTGGAAGAATAGAAGAAAACCTCCTCCTCTTCATTCCCGCTGCTTCGTGTTGTTCTTGTTCTCATCCACCTAATCCTCCCAATTCTTCTTCTTCTTCTTCTTCTTCTTCTTCTTCTTCTTCTTCTTCTTCTTCTTCTTCTTCTTCTTCTTCTTCTCATCCTCCTAATCCTCTTCCGTTTAATCCCCCTTCTTCTTCTTCTTCTTCTTCTTCTTCTTCTACTACTACTACTACTACTACTTCTAATCCTCCTCCTACTAAACCCCCTTCTTCTTTTCCTTCTTTTTCTTCTTCTTAATCCGCCTCTCCTAATCCCCTCTTTCTTCTTCCTCCTCCTCCTTTTTTTTCTCATCTTCCTTTTCCTCTTGCTTCTTCTTCTTCTTCCTATTCCTCCCCTCCTCCTTTTAATCCCCCTTCTTCTTCTTCTCATCCTCCTAATCTTCTTCCTTTTAATCCCCCTTCTTCTTCTAATACTCCTCCTACAAATCCCCCTTCTTCTTTTCCTCCTCCTTCTTAATCCTCCTCTCCTAATCCCCTCTTTCTTCTTCCTCCTTTTTTCTCATCTTCCTTTTCCTCTTGATTCTTCTTCTTCTTCCTAATCCTCCTCCTCCTCCTCCTAATCCTCCTTCGTCTTCTTCTTTGTGCTGTATCACTTCAGCACTTCTCATTTGTATCTCCAAGCAATGTTTGCCGCCTTACTATCTCCTCTCGGTCCATTTTCTGACACCCATTTACACAAACGTTTTAGATACTTTAATTACTGCTCCCCTCTGTCCCTCCTACTTTAAATATCTCTTATGAGTGTCAAATTCGCCGTGTCATTTTTCCTCATAATGCACCCCAGATATTTCAACTGTCTTTTTTTTCAGATTCTAAATATAACTCTCTTTTTTGTTCCCATTTCCCTTAAAACTTCCTCGTTGCTCACATATTCAGTCCATGTTATTCCCAGCAAACTTCTGTAGAAACACATCCCAGTTGCTTCAGATCTCCCCTGCATCCGAGACGAAAATTATTTAGCCTTATCTGCCATAAAGCAGGATTCATATTGCATAGCTCTTGATCAGTCTTAGTTTCTTGTTTCTTAATACTTTCTTTAGTTTTTAGAAGGCATCTTACTCTATTTCAATTCATATTCGGATTTCGGGGCCCCATTGCCTGTTATGCCATTTCCCAGATAGTTAAATTTCTGTACTTACTTGATTTCAGACGGAACTCTTGGGAGCAGCCGGTGGTTGTGCTTGCACGAAATCACAAGTCATCGTGACCGATGGTTTGAGCGTGCTAAACTTGTTCAGACTGTTAATCACGCTATATGACGCGATCTCTCCCTCAGAAACTGTAACTAATGTCCGCTAAGCATAGTTGCATTATAAACCACAGAAAGGCTCAGTGGGTGTTGAACAAACACATATGTGCTTGAGCAGGCGTCTGCAATGGTGACGACGTAGCCGCTCTGGCAGTCTGGCATCCACGGATACAAGTACCTGCGCCATTTACATTTTTACTTGATTTTAACCCCTCCAATTCACAGCTCGCATAGTGAGCAACCCTTCTTCCTAGTGAATAACATATTCTCAATTGACAATTAGTTCTTTTCTTTATTATCTTGTCTAGAAGTATCTACAGCTTTTTTTCTTCTATATCTGCAATCAAGCCGGTGTCACCTGCGTATCTATTGTAGTTAAGATTGTGCGGACTAATAGTAAATCCTGGTAGGAAACCTACTTCTCTAAAGATCACTTCGCTGTATAGTTTGGAAAAATCCCGGTAGAACTCCTACTTCTCTAAAGATCACCTCGCAGTAAAGGTTCGATACATACCGGTAGGACACCTACTTTTCTAGCGGTATAGGTTGGATAAATCCTGGTAGGACGCTTACTTCTCTAAAGATCATCTCGCTGTATAGGTTGGATAATTCCCTGTAGAACGCCTACTTCTCTAAAGATCACCTTACTGTATAGGTTGTATAAATCCCAATAGGACGCCTACTTCTGTAATGATCACCTCGCTGTACAGGTTGGACAAATCCCGGTAGGACGCCTAATTCTCTAAAGATCACCTCGCAGTAAAGGTTCGATACATCCCGGTAGGACACCTATTTTTCTAAAGATCACCTCGCTGTATAGGTTGGATAAATCCCGGTAGGACGCCTACTTCTTTAAAGATCACCTCGCTGTATAGGTTGGATAAATCCCGGTAGGACGGCTGCTTCTTTAAAGATCACCTCGCTGTATAGGTGGGATAAATCCGGTGAGAAAACGCATTCTTCTCTTACGCAGCTTTCTATTTTTGAATACTTGCTCAAGCCATTAGCTTATTAGTTTCCCCGTGTGCGCTTGTATTCGCGTGGCCTTGTGTCAGACTCAGATTTAGTAAATAGCTACTTCTTTCTCAATCTGACCACCCATATATCTTTTTATTAATCATTTGCGCAAGTCACTGAGTCATTGATTGATCCTTTGTATGCAAAACCCACACTCTGTCCCTGAGTTAATTTTCAACTATCTCTTCTATCAACTCGACCAATGTGCCGATAAGTCAAATAAATATGTAACTGAGCTCTGGCTAGTCAGTGTCGTGCAAGCCGCGAATGATTAATTGTATCACAAAACTATTTTGCCACAGAGTCTCCACTTTAAAGGGACAGTCATAAAAAGATGGCGCGGCACGTATAGCCCATTGGTTAGAGTGTTTGACCAAAGGCTAACTGCTATCAGATACGCTTTTACTTTACGGTCTGAAACCAACGTTCTCACTTGATCATCGAAGTTAAGCAATACCTCGCCCGGTCAATACTTAGATGGGGGACTGCTTGGGAACAGCGGGGGCTGTAAGTAAAAGCCATGCACAAAATCTACTTGCTAAGAAAACCACAGCATCAAGTTCTAGTATTTTTAGGGATTCGGCCCCGTACTTCTCAGTGAGACTGAACGAAGAGGAGGAGGAGGAGGAGGAGAGAGAAAAGATAGGATTTTAAAGACTAGCGTCCTTACCGGATGCATATCTTCATGACGAAATGCTTACTTCGAGCAAAGAAAGCAAATATTTACTTCGGCACATTACTATGCATGGAAAATCTATAAGCCAGGTTTAAATATCACTTGGAACGAACGGATTAGCATACAGGAGCTTAGTGGTGAGATCAGATGAGTGAAAGTTTAGAAATCTAAAGTCGAAATTGTACATGATTCAATATTTGTTTCAGAAATAGATTACTTCTGCAAACAAATTTGGGGTAGGAGTTTCATCAGAAAGGCTCTTGCACCTTCTGTTGGGTAACCATTAGTTAAAAAAAAAAACATATCGAAAATACAGAAGAGAACAGAATACAAAACAGAACAGAATACGGAATAACAGAATAATAGAATATACTGAATAGTGAACAATGGCTCCGAGTAGGCTCTTGGGTTTTGTATTGGGTAACCATTAATAAAAAAAAAATATAAGAATTTCAGAAGAGAGCAGAATACAAAACAGAACAGAATGCTTAACAGAATAACAGAATAACAGAATATACTGAATAGTGAACAATGGCTCCAAGTAGGCTCTTGGGTTTTGTATTGGGTAACCATTAATAAAAAAAAATATAAGAATTTCAGAAGAGAGCAGAATACAAAACAGAACAGAATGCTTAACAGAATAACAGAATATACTGAACAGTTAACAATGGCTCCGGGTAGGCTCTTGGGTTTTGTATTGGGTAACCATTAATAATAAAAAATATAAAAATTTCAGAAGAGTGCAGAATACAAAACAGAACAGAATAACAGAATATACTGAATAGTGAACAATGGCGCCAAGGAGGCTCTTGGACTTTTTACTGGGTGACCATTAGTAAAAAAAAAACATAGAATACCCAAACGGGAACAGAATACTAATTAAATATAAATTAAAAATACTATCCCGAAATCCGGGATCTGCGGAAAATATGATGAAATTGTCAACCATATTATCTCAGGATCTCCGGAACAAGAAAAAAATGAATATCCCCACATACATAACAAGGTAGCGACATATGTTCACTGGAGATGGTATGACCACCAACCAGACAGTGTTACCCAAAATAAGGATGTAACTATCGTCTGGGACATGCCAATTCAAACTGACATGGAAATAAAAGCCAGAAGACCTGTTATTATCATAAAAGACAATAAATTCAGGAAGTGTATGCTTATTGACATAGCAGTGCCATCTGAGAGAAACACCTCCATAAAAATTATCGAGAAATTGTCCAAATACAAGGACCTGGAGATCGAGATTAACAGGATGTGGGGAGTGATGACTGAGACTGTACCAATAGTAAGCTGAGCTCTGGCTTTCCGAAGAAAATGAATAGACAATTTTACTAACAGTGTCCAAGGTAACATCAATATACAAGTTGCCCAGAAGATCGCCCTACTAGAAACACCACATATACTAAGAAAAGTGCCATCAATCAAATGACAATTCTCCTATAGGGCCTAAGGACCATAGTTTGATCCCGGCTCTACAGGATACAAACCAGGAAACATAACATACACAGATAATAATAATAATAATAATAATAATAATAATAATAATAATAATAATAATAATGTAATGAGGAATCGTTGCGCAAACTAATGAAAACAGGAGACGTCATTTCTTAAATTTAACGTTACGTTTTATTCAAATCATAAATTCGTCAATTTTTATCGGCCAATGTGTATGTGTTCGTGTATATATATATATATATATATATATATATATATATATATATATATATATATATATATATATATATATAGTCAAACCTAATGAGCCAGACAAACCTACTAAGGTTTCACTTAGGCAGATCGTCAGAGTCGGTTATACACCATCCCCCCGGTGTCGCTTTTTCTTTTTCTCTTTCTTTTTTCTTTCGGTTTTTTTGTTCTTCTTCCTTGGTCACGTGGTGTTGTCTTGGTTGTCGTCTATATATACGCCGTTTTACTGTTGCCTCTTTAGCCAGCAGACCCTGACGATCTGCCTAAGTGAAACCTTGGTAGGTTTGTCTGGCTCATTAGGTTTGACTAGGTTTGCTCTACGTTTGTATGGAGCTCTTTAGTTAGTTGTTTTACTCGTATCGGGGTTTTTCTTTGGGCCTTGAACCTGTATCTGTGCGATTATTTTCGACAGACTTTCATGTTCCTGGCTCTTTCTTTTTTAAAACCTTTTTTTCCCTTCGTGATTGATTTGGCTATTGTTAAATCAAGAATTCGAAGGTTTTTCGACACGAATATAGTTACCTATATTTATATATATATATATATATATATGGGGGGACGAAGCCCCGGATCCCTCGTCCAGAAGCTCACATTCTTGTCTGCCACGTCATTGGAAGAGTGATCAATATCTCTCTAGGGTGGGTGCTTATATATATCTCCTTTCCTATACTTACAGATCAATTAGTAATATGTTACGTCAATCCTGCACCTGGCTTCTCTAAACGGACCGCGAGTGTAATTGCTGATCTGGCTGGTATGCTTACAACAACAACAACAATAATAATAATAATAATAATAATAATAATAATAATAATAATAATAATAATAATAATAGTCAGGATACTACAAAAGGCATATTTTTATGGCTTAGGATCTTAATACTTATAAATATTTGATACATTCTTTTACAGTGCAATTTAGGTTCGTAAAAACTTTGTACCAATGACGTAAATTATACGATACGTACATATACAAACTTTCTGTCCCCTGTTAAAACACTTCCCAGTTATACTCCTTACATGCCAGTAAAAAGAGGGCATTTTTGTCACAGATTAAGAAGACTTCAAGAAATGTTGTTAAGACATCTGAGAACGCCCTGAACAGAGCATGTGACAAATAAGGAAGATTTAAGGACTATTACAACTGTAACATTGATGACAATCAGCTGAAATTTTGGGGACAAATAATGATGAAAGAGGGCTTGTAGTCTTTGCAACACATCGAAGGCAAGAGAAGTAGAGTGAAGCGGCGAGTAACCTTTCTGATGATTTTGAGATATCAAAAATCACAATTACAAATCTCTGGCCCCACAACTTTTGGATGTGCACCCAATTATTGTCATATCACCGGCATAGATATTCACAAATGATGTGAATTTACTCGTAGGCAGATTATTTATGCAAAGTAAAAAGTGCGTTGGTCTGAGAAGGACCTCTGGGTGACGCTTGCTTTGATTAGACTGAAATATGCGCAAATGAGAAGCTAATCTATCTATCTATCTATCTATACAAGTCTTTTCATATCTTCTATCTATCTATCGATTTCAATCTTTTCAAATCGATCTATCTCAGTCTTTTCATATCTATCTATCTCAGTCTTTTCATATCTATCTATCTACACAGTCTTTTCATATATATCTAAACTATTTCAGTGTTCTCATATCTACCTATCTATCTATCTCAGTCTTTTCATATCTCTATCTACTCAGTCTTTTCATATATATCTAATCTATTTCAGTCTTCGCATATCTATCTATCTCAGTCTTCTCATATCTATCTATCTCAGTCTTCTCATATCTATCTATCTATCTATTTATCTATGTGTCTGTCTATCTATTTCAGTCTTTTCATATCTATCTGTCTGTCTACTAAGTCTTTTCATATATATCTAATCTATTTCAGTCTTCTCATATATATCTATCTCAGTTTTTTCATATCTATCTATCTATCTATCTGTCTATCTCAATCTGTTATATCTATCTTAGTATCTATGTAGAGGTTAAGCGGCCTGTAACTTATTTGATAATTTTGAGAAATTAAGTACCACAATGACAAAAGGGGTCATAATGGAGTTTCTTCTTTTATGTGCCATGTCCCTTCAGGACGTAGGCGATCATGAGCATCCACATCATCCTTTCCCTTGTAGCTCTTAAGAAGTTTTGTCTTTCTGTTATTTCTCTCAAACCCAGTTCTACAGTCCATTTGCTCAAGGTCATCAAGTCCGTTAGGCGCTGCTTTCCTCTGTCTCTCTTTCACACAATTCCTCCTATGAGTACCAGGCTTTCCAAAGCATCCTACATTATCACGTTCCCCAATTGTCTCTTCCTGGTGTTAAGTGTAAATTTTCTTTTTGTCTCCATTTTCTTCCAAACCTCGTCGTTGCTCACATGTTCGGTCTATGGTAAGCATCTTTCTGTAAAACTACATTTCTGTTGCTTCAAGCCTCTTCTTCATCTTTGAGGAGATTGTCCAGTTATTCGCTGCTAATACAGAAGGTAGTATTGCTAAAAGCAACAAAAGTTCTGGAGGACCATTATCGCACACATCCGGAACGTACAGGCCATTTATAGAAAGATACAAGGTCTGGTGTTTCTTTTACAGGTCTTTGCATCTAAGCTACTGAATACGAGACTGTCAGAAGCTGTTTAGTTTGGTTGTTTACGAAGGGAAATCACTCGGCCCGTACGAGCATCATGAAATTAAGTATTAATGCTTTCAGTTTGTCAAAGAGAATCTCTTGTTCGTATGAGTCATTGTTTATAGATAATGGTTGAAAGACTATAGCAACAGTTTTTATCTGTATAATTCGAGTATACATTTATACATAATATATATATATATATATATATATATATATATATATATATATATATATATATATATATATATATATATATATATATATATATATATATATATGTATGTATGTATGTATATATATGTAACTTTGGTTTACTGTTCCCTAATCAGAGCTGAAGTAAGTTCTTCTCTCTCAGGGGAAATAAATTCAACTAGACAAATGTTATTATTTCTTGCTAATACAAGACCACGGTTTTTTGTATCGGCACATTTTCGTGGACATTGCTTTGTGAATTAAGTATTATTGTGAAAGAAATATTAACGTTTGTATGCATAGATAACGATTTGGACTTCTCTGTTTCTGTCTTATGAATACTTTCCATAAATTTATGTATATATTTTTATCTATGTGGTTGTTGACACGGAATTATTGTTTCTTTTATGTATGTATGTATCTATCTATCTATCTATCTATCTATCTATCTATCTATCTATCTATCTATCTATCTATCTGACCGGCTCGCTTACTGTTTGTCTCTGGTCGTAACTATTTCAGCATTTTAATACGTACCTATTTATTACAATATGTAAATATCTATTTCAACGTGTTTACTATCTAGTTATCACATCTCTCTCTGTCTCTGTTTGTTTGTCTGTCTGTCTGTCTGTCTCTCTCTCTCTCTCTCTCTCTCTCATATATATATATATATATATATATATATATATATATATATAATCATTGTGTTAGTTATTTATCTCGGAATATTATTACCTATTTCAGCGTGTTAGTATCTATTTATTTATCTGAATTCCTATCTATCTATCTATCTATCTATCTATCTATGTAACTGAATGGGTGGCTTTCTGTTTGTCTCTGGGTGTATCTATCTATTTCAGTATTTTAATATGTATATATTTATTACAATATGTAAATATCTGTTTCAGCGTATTTAGTATCTAGCTATCTCATCTCTCTTTCTTTCTCTCTCTCTCTCTCTCTACATATATATATATATATATATATATATATATATATATATATATATATATGATCATTGTGTTTGCTATCTATCTCAGAATGTTAATCCCTATCTATTTCAGCGTGTTAGTATCTATCTATCTGTATTCCTATCTATCTATCTATCTATCTGTCTGTCTGTCTGTCTGTCTGTCTGTCTGTATGTATGTATGTATGTATTCCTATGTGTCTAATTTTCTATCTAGTGTTTGATTATTAGAGTACTTATTGATAAATCTATATACCATTCCTTATAAGAGCATTTATACGAAGATACGATTAATCACATATAACATTAAGAACTGAGTGAGGTTACGGACTTCAGTCAGTTATGTGCCATGCGTGATGCACGCTTAGATGATCATATGTTTCGATACATAACTGACGAGGCAGGTTTTTCCCGCAATAGGTTACCATTTCTTTCTGCAGTAGACCAGTTGCCATCCAAGGCTACAGAACCCTGTCTGTCCTGCTATTTACTCATAGCTGGTGGAGGGAGAGAAGAAGAGGATTCACATCTTTCCCAAGGATATTAGCACGAAAGTGAATGGATTCGACGGATTTATTGAGCCAAAACCTGATGTTTGCATCTGTGTTGGTGTGGGCTTTGTTTTTATCTGCATTGGTGTATAGGAATATCTCTTGATGTGAAAGTGTGTACGTCAAGAATAGATAGATAGATAGATAGATAGATAGATAGATAGATAGATAGATAGATAGATATGAAAAGACTGAAATAGATAGATAGATAGATAGATAGATAGATAGATAGATATGAAAAGACTGAAATAGAGAGATAGATAGATAGATAGATAGATAGATAGATATGAAAAGACTGAAATAGAGAGATAGATAGATAGATAGATAGATAGATAGATATGAAAAGACTGAAATAGATAGATAGATAGATAGATAGATAGATATGAAAAGACTGAAATAGATAGATAGATACATAGATAGATAGATAGATAGATAGATAGATAGATAGATAGATATGAAAAGACTGAAATAGATAGATAGATAGATAGATAGATAGATATGAAAAGACTGAAATAGATAGATAGATAGATAGATAGATAGATATGAAAAGACTGAAATAGATAGATAGATAGATAGATAGATAGATAGATAGATAGATAGATAGATAGATATGAAAAGACTGAAATAGATAGATAGATAGATAGATAGATAGATAGATATGAAAAGACTGAAATAGATAGATAGATACATAGATAGATAGATAGATAGATAGATAGATAGATAGATAGATAGATAGATATGAAAAGACTGAAATAGATAGATAGATAGATAGATAGATAGATATGAAAAGACTGAAATAGATAGATAGATAGATAGATAGATAGATATGAAAAGACTGAAATAGATAGATAGATACATAGATAGATAGATAGATAGATAGATAGATATGAAAAGACTGAAATAGATAGATAGATAGATAGATATGAAAAGACTGAAATAGATAGATAGATAGATAGATAGATAGATAGATAGATAGATAGATAGATATGAAAAGACTGAAATAGATAGATAGATAGATAGATAGATAGATATGAAAAGACTGAAATAGATAGATAGATAGATAGATAGATATGAAAAGACTGAAATAGATAGATAGATAGATAGATAGATAGATAGACAGATATGAAAAGACTGAAATAGGTAGATAGACAGATAGACAGATATGAAAAGACTGAAATAGATAGATAGATAGATAGATAGATAGATAGATAGATATGAAAAGACTGAAATAGATAGATAGATAGATAGATAGATAGATAGATAGATATGAAAAGACATAGATAGATAGATATGAAAAGACTGAAATAGATAGATAGATAGATAGATATGAAAAGACTGAAATAGATAGATAGATAGATAGATATGAATAGACATAGATAGATAGATAGATAGATAGATAGATAGATAGATAGATAGATAGATAGATAGATATTAAAAGACATAGATAGATAGATAGATAGATAGATAGATAGATATGAAAAGACATAGATAGATAGATAGATAGATAGATAGATATGAAAAGACATAGATAGATAGATAGATAGATAGATAGATAGATAGATAGATAGATAGATAGATAGATATGAAAAGACATAGATAGATAGATAGATAGATAGATAGATAGATAGATAGATAGATAGATTAGCTTCTCATTTGCGCATAATTCAGTCTAATCAACGTAGGCGTCCCCCAGAGGTCCTTCTCGGACCAACCCACTTTTTACTTTGCATAAATGATCTACCTAAGAGTATATTCACATCATTTGTGAATATCTATGCCGATTATACGACGATAATTGGGTGCACATCCAAATGTTGTGTGACCAGAGATTGCCAACTAATCTTTCAACCGATCTAGCCTTAACTTCTTAGTGGGGGCGGGAATACTGGCTGGTTTCAGTCAATAGCTCGAAAGCCAAAGCTGATTACATCCCATCATCGCCGGTCGGACCCCGAACTACCACCAGCCATGAATGGATGTACCCTCGGGGATGCTCCGTGCCTTGAGAGACTATTGGGTCTTAAACTCACCCCTGACCTTAAGCGGCAGCGAATGTTGGACGATGTCCTCAAAGAGGAAGAAAAGACCCGAGGCCACGAAGATGTGGTTCTACAGAAAGATGCTGAGGATCACAAAGACCGGTCGTGTGAGCAACGATGAGGTCTTGCAAACAAGGAGGAGGCTTATACTTAACACCAGGAAGAGGCAGATGAGGTTTCTGGGACACATAATGAGGAAGGAGTGCCTGGAGAATCTGATACTCACGGGTCGAATAGAAGGAAAAAGAGACAAGAGAAAACAACGCGTGACATACCTGATGAGCTTGAGCAGGTGGATGACAGAACGTGGTCTGAGGTAGGAAGCAGTGAGATGGAACTTTTTGAGCGCTGCAAGGGATAGAGGAAGGTGGACAGCCATGATTGCCTACGTCTCGAAAAGACATGGCACATAAAAAGAAAGGAAGAAATTAAGAAAAAATTCTATTTCTACTACGTTATCAAAAGAACAATACACATCTTTATACCGTAGACTCTGCTAGGGACGTAGAAAAGTGTCGCACACAAAAATATATATGGATGCACATTGCAGGTTAGATATGTGAAATCTGTAAAATTTTCTAAGTTTTAATAAAAATATGACCAACAATATATATATATGTGTGTGTGTGTGTGTGTGTGTGTGTGTGTGTGTGTGTGTGTGTGTGTGTGTGTGTGTAAGCAAATATGTGGATGTAGATCCGACGGTATGATGAAAAATATGGAAAAGACAAAACAAAATCCGAATTCAGCTGCCCCTGATAATTCTTTCGGTCGCATCTTTCTACCGAATGACCCTTTGACCGAACACATTTCCAATAATCTAAACGCGCTGAAAATGAAAACTACTATATTACCTATTAGAACTATTCGCAGTATATTAAATAATACCAGCAAACAACATATTACATCCGATGCTTGCGTCTACCAGATCCCATACAAAGACTGCAACTTGAGATACGTGGGGGAAACAGGTAGGTCCGCAAAATCTCGTGTTTCCGAACATAAATGAGATATTCGCCTCGGTAATTTAAATAATGCTTTATTTGTACACTTAACTAAATCTGATCATAATTTTGATTTTGACTCTGTGAAGATTTTAAAATATATTCATAATAAAAACCTTAGACGGATTTAAGAGGCAGGCATTATATCCTGGCAAGATTAATGTACTAGATTTCACTTGGGAGCGCGTTTTCGCAGCAACGCCCGCGCGCCGCCAACGTGACCGAATCCGAAAAAGGGAACGCTGACTTTAGAATTTCAGTTGTTCTGTTTCTGATTAGTCTTGTGTCTATCGTCTCTTCATGTTGTCTAATCCTAAGTATATTTCTAATAACCATATCCTGAAGATGGTCTACTAGACCGTAACGTCTGACGTCGACAGTAAAACAACATTAAAACAGTAAACTTGCATATTCGGATTTTGTTTTGTCTTTTCCATATTTTTCACCATATATATATATATATATATATATATATCAATACGCGATTCAGAAAATTTAATTACTGGCCTCGACAGAACCAAAAATCAGAGAAAAATATTTGGAGGTGGAGGGAGGTTTTAATTTTATCTGCGAACATACAAGATCAGAACCTCACATTGTTTGACGCCAAATCTATTAACCACCAAACTGTAACTTGGGGAGTTCAGAAATTATAAAATGAATTTGATGTGCTGAAATAAATATTTCCCAAAAGAGAGACGGAAGTGGCGTTTACTATAAGAACTGAGTAATATTGTAATCTCATCACGTTCTGCCACAGACGATTATATTGTCAGGGAATTTTGGTCAAACTGTTCGACAATGTCCCGGCTTTGGAGGCTATCAGAATTGAGATATTAAATTATCGCCTAATGGAATTATTTTAGAGTGAAAAATTCGAATCGTTTTATCTTTCAAAAACCTGCACATTTGGTAGGATTTTTTAATCCCTTTTTCTTTGTTTTTACTTATATTTTTTTATTTATTTTAATGGCATTCTTTCATTGATTTATTTTTTGTTTTTACTATCTTTTTCCTTTCTTTTCTTCTTTTTTTGTTAATTTTCTCTTTTTTTCTCTTTTTTACTTTAGTGTTGTCCTTTTTCCTTTTCCTATTTTCCATTTCTTTCCTTTTTTTCTTTTCTACTTTATTTCTTCTTTTTTTTCCTTTTTCCTTTATTTTCTTTTTTAAAACTAATTTCACCCAAGCAAGCCAATAAAGCCGCTAAGACACGCGGGGGCTACTGAGTGTTAGTGAATATGAGAAAAAATATGAAAGAGAGATAACAATAAAAGAACAGGAATTATGAAGACACAAGATAACAATTAACATTGCGTTTAAATTTATTTAAAAAATTAGGAGATCAGCCAATCACGCTACCTGGGTTTCACCCAAAAAATTGGCGGGGGGTAGCCTATATCCATTGAGGATACCAAAAGATTGAAATCAAGGTAGGGTGATTGGCTGATCTCCTAATTTTTTTTAATTTAAAATCTCAGCATGTTACCTTTTTTTATACGTGTATTGAGCACTTTTTAATAGAACTGTTTCCTGGTCAAATTCAGCTCTGAAAAAGAACTGTCTAATATATATATATATATATATATATATATATATATATATATGTAAGTGTGTGTGTGTGTGTGTGTGTGTGTGTGTGTGTGTGTGTGTGTATTACAATGAATCATTCATACAAAAAGTAGATTAGTAAAGTTAATGATATAAAATGGCGAAATCCCTTCGCAAACAAAATTTTAAAGGTGCATTAACCTACAAATCACTCAATGAATGTTATGATCCTTGTTTTTAAAAATTATAAGCTGTATAAGGTCTTTCTTTAATACGCAAGTACTTTCAACTGTACATTCAGTCATCTTCAGGCATGGAAATTATTTTGTTTATGGTAAAATTCAGGTAGCTTCCGAGACGAAAAAATTAAATGCGAATCGAAATATGTTTTATTTTCCAAATGTGTTATTGTTAATGGATACAAACTTTTGGAGTGTGCAGTCGCAACGCTAAGGTTGAATTTTTGGAAAATTCAAGAGAGTGCGTTTTTTTTTTTACTAATATGGCATTTGAGTTTGTTTTTTTTTTGTAGGAGTATATCAGTCAATGTGGCATGAACTAAGTTGTTCAATAAATAGAGTAATGTCTCAGTTGTTATCCCGAAAATTTGCACGTCGGATCAGTTCTTTTAAACGAAATATGTGGTGCAGTTCATTTCATATTACAATGAATCATTCATACTTTACTAATCTACTTTTTGTTTGAATGATTCATTGTAATTTAAATTGAACTGTACCACATATTATATATATATATATATATATATATATATATATATATATATATATATATATATATATATATATATATATATCTTCGTTTTCAAGAATTCTGTTGTGTGTATGTTTGAGTAACTGGTTTTGGTTAATTCCAGCGTTCTCATGTTTGTTGGGACGAATTTCAAGTCACTTAACGTGACGTCATTTATAACAATCGAAATACAGTTGGAATTTAAATATTATTCTCTTGATGATAGATTTTTTTTTTAATCCTGTGGCAGTGGAGAATTCAGGGGTTATTGGCCCTCGTTCGATGGCGTTCCTTCGGAGGATTGGCGCGATTGCATCTCGATTAAGGAACGAGCCTCGCCAAACGGGGTGGCTCTTGCAGCGTGTCTCACTGGCGATGGTTCGAGGTAATGCTTTCTCCATCATTGCGGCTGGCAGAGGATAGAAAAAATTGTTTATAGTTACGTTGTTCTGGAATTGTCATCAATGGTCGACTGAACTTTCTTTTTGTTTCAATGACTTTTGTTTTGTTATTATTATTAATTGATATCATCGTTGGAATTTATCTTATGAATTTAATTATTTTATAAAGGATTCTATTTTTCTACATTCGTTTTCAAATGAGAGAACGCTGGAATTAACCAAAATATTCCTTGCACAATATATATATAAATATATGTGTGTGTTTGTGTGTGTATATGTGTGTGTGTGCGTATTAATCGTTATCATCCCATGCAAGACACTAAAACCACTATGACACAAGGGGTATCAGGGTGTGGAAGAATTAGCAACAGAAACATTAATAATGAGCGGGAAGGGGGAAAAAGGAGGACTGTAGCAAATGTCATTGCATTTAGATATTTGCAGATTAAAGTTGCCTGAAACGCATGGTGCTGGAAGTGTGTTCCACGGGCGAGTAATGCGAGAAAAGAAACAACATTAGCATAGAATTTACGCTTAAATCTAACCAGCTCAACTTTAAATTGATGAGATCTCGACGCCAGTCTAGTACTGCGTTTAAATTTTAAAAAGCCTAGGTACCATAAAGAAGCACTCATCCGAATAATTACGATGAAAGGATTTATAGAAAAGACAGAGAGAGGCAACCTTACAGTGATGGAAAAGTGACTGGAGATTAGATGTCAGATCAGGACCAATAATGTTGCAGATTCTTCTTTGCTTCCTATCAAGGGGCTCAAGGTAAATAGCAGGGGAACCGGATTATATGGGGCAGTAATACTCTAAGCATGGACGAATGGTTGAGTTATAGATATATAAAATAGATTCCGGAGAGAAAAATTGTCACGCACGACGCAGTGAACCAAATTTCTTAGCAGCTGACCTCGCAATGGATTCAATACAGTCTTTCCACTTTATGTCAGCTGAGAAGGTTCGCCCGACAAAGCGCAACGAATATATATATATATATATATATATATATATATATATATATATATATATATATATATATATATAGTCAAACCTAATGAGCCAGACAAACCTACCAAGGTTTCACTTAGGCAGATCGTCAGGGTCGGCTGGCTAAAGAGGCAACAGTAAAACGGCGTATATATAGACGACAACCAAGACAACACCACGTGACCAAGGGAGAAAATAAAAAATAAAAAAAAACGTTTTTTTTGTTGTTTTTTTTATTATTATTCTCTTTCTTGGATTTGCATTTTAAACAATTTTTATCATATATATATATATATATATATATATATATATATATATATACATATATATATATATATATATATATATATATATATATATATATATATATATATATGTGTGTGTGTGGTTAGAATGGATGTTTTGAAAAAATGGCATAGCTACAAGGGATAAATTTAATTATCAAAATAATTATAATAGAACGATTTCAAAAAAAAAAATTAAAAATTACCATCACAACGATCACAGTTACAATAAGTTTGTCTTTGTAATTCACTCCTGAGGATGATATCGGAGGAGATCGAAAGTACATGGGTAGGAAAAAACAGTGTTTTTATTTCCATCTCAATCTTTTCATAGCAATAACAACTATTTGATACGTATGGACTTACGTATCTCGTTCTGTCCCTATCGATTTATCAAAATGGTCATTAGAGAAAGCGATCAATCATTTCATATGACCCGGACGATTTAATAATTTTATATTTTTTATCATTCGTTTCTTTTGTAACTTATTCCCATTACGAACAGTCACGGAGAAGCCACTTTATCTACGGATATAAATTAATGACTGATATGGCACTGACCGTAGCATGACGTTTAGGAAGTTGTACTTCTTAGTTCATATATAGCCAGCCTTCCCTGACGATCTGTTTAGGTGAAACCGTGGTAGGTTTGTCTGGCTCTCTAGGTCTAACTACGTCTGCTCTACTCACTGTATTGAGCACTTTATTTAGTTTTTTTGCGTACTCGTATCGGTGTTTTTTTCTTTGGACTTGCATGTTGGGCGATTATTTTTGGCTAACGTACATGTTCTTGGTTCTTTCTTTTTTTTACCGTTTTTTTTCCTTTGGTATTGGTTTGATTATTTGCAAATCAAGACACCGAAGATTTTCCGATCGAGTATAGTGTCTTATATTTATAAGACTTCTACTAATATATATATATATATATATATATGTGTGTGTGTGTGTGTGTGTGTGTATATGTATATGTGTGTGTATGTGTGTTTAGGCAGTATATCTTCATTCAAACATGTTTCATTGAATAATATAAATATATTATGTGTATTTATTTTTATAATAATCCTTTGTAATTCTTTAACAAATTTGTTGATGTTCCGATGAAATTCATCAAGGAAGGCACCGTAGTTTTTTTCTTACCCATGTACTTTCGATCATCCTCAGGGGTGAATTACAAAGACAAAGTTATTAGATCACATGACTAAAAACATAAATAGTCGCTCGAGAAATTCAATAATGGTTCTAGGACAGTTGCGTACTGGATATTTGCGTCCCGGACTATTGCGTACCAGACAATTGTGTCCCTGGACATTTGCGTCCCGGACTATTGCGTACCAGACAATTGTGCACCTGGACATTTGCGTCCCGGACTATTGCGTACCAGACAATTGTGCACCTGGACATTTGCGTCCCGGACTATTGCGTACCAGACAATTGTGTCCCTGGACATTTGCGTCCCGGACTATTGCGAACTAGACAATTGTGTCCCTGGACATTTGCGTCCCGGACTATTGCGTACCAGACAATTGTGTCCCTGGACATTTGCGTCCCGGACTATTGCGTACCAGACAATTGTGTCCCTGGACATTTGCGTCCCGGACTATTGCGTACCAGACAATTGTGTCCCTGGACATTTGCGTCCCGGACTATTGCGTACCAGACAATTGTGTCCCTGGACATTTGCGTCCCGGACTATTGCGTACCAGACAATTGTGCACCTGGACATTTGCGTCCCGGACTATTGCGTACCAGACAATTGTGTCCCTGGACATTTGCGTCCCGGACTATTGCGAACTAGACAATTGTGTCCCTGGACATTTGCGTCCCTGGACAAATGCGTCACTGGATAACTGCGTACTTCTGAGCGCTTTTTGAAGCTTTTAAAGGCAATTAATATTAATTTTGAAAAAAGCATATGTGATAATCATATATTTTTTAAAAAAAGGGATAAAATAAAAAAAATTAAACGTTTATTTTTGTTTATAATGCAATGACAGATTAACAGTATTAGAAGGTCGCTCTACACATTGCCAGTATGTTTTTGTTTCATCGGCGTTTTCTTATGATAGTGGGAGCTGTCATTAAATATTTTTCCACTAGTGTTTGATTTTCGGAACATAGCCATGGGTTCCAAATAAAAATATAATCTATAAAATCCAGAATCTATTAGATTTTTAGGGTATGGATTGTTGGAGTGAACTGAATCTGCTAGTTTAATTTTCTCTTGCTTTAAAAAAGAATTTTTTTCTCTCTTTTTTATTTATGGTAACTACCTTTCTGCTTGTTTAGAATAATTAAAAATATTGATTCGCAAATTTCTATATTAACCAACTCTTAAAAAAATGACAAACTTCAAAAAATTATCAGAGGTACGCTAATGTTCAGTATATTTATTTATTTTTGAAAATAAATAAATATACTGTTTAAACGTATCCTCTACTCAAATATGGAAATCCACTGAAAAGAACGTTTAAAGTCATAAAATTGTCGGATTAATAAATGAAAATTTCAGTAATTCGATAGAAAACACACACACATATGTATATATATATATATATATATATATATATATATATATATATATATATATATATACTTATATATATATGTGTGTGAGTTAGTGTGTCTATAATAACTTTCTCGTCACAGAGAGACTCTCCACCACTATGATCCGAGATAGAAGTATAAACGAGGAACAATGTCGTACTAACCGGGTCTGGTCCAAGATGAAGTGTTCATCTGGTCCAAGATGAAGTGTTCATCTGGTCCAAGATGAAGTGTTCATCTGGTCCAAGATGAAGTGTTCATCTGGTCCAAGATGAAGTGTTGGTGCATCCATAAAAATAAATTGTCATTTAGAATAATGTAGCTAAATAGCCAAATTTAAGACATTTTATCGTTTATGATGGTTGGTTAACCTTTTAACATCTCTGAATTTCTGTCTTCCCTGTACGACTTTCATCAGCTGTACCACCGCCTAACCTGGAGAGACCTGTCTTTCTTCACGATATAGTAACACTAAAAAGGTTTCGTGGCAATTGATTGTGATCGGGTTGTTCCACTTAAACAAAATGGAGCAAGACTGGCGATTCCATTCTCAGAAACCCGTGCAACGTAAGTGATTACATATGGCTGTGTACTGGAATAATGCTCTCCTGCCTGTTCCTTCTCTGGTGTGTGTATATATATATATATATATATATATATATATATATATATATATATATATATATATATACAGTGTAACCCGGATATAAGAGACCCTGATATAAGAGAAAACCGGATATAAGAGAGATTTTCTCTGGTTCCAAATTAGAGCCTGTGTTAATAAAAGAAAATAGACCAAACCCGGATATAAGAGAAACCCGGATATAAGAGACTTATCAGGTCCCGACAACTCTCTTATATCCGGGTTACACTGTATATATATATATATATATATATATATATATATATATATATATATATATATCAGTTTCTCTAGTCTTCTTCCAATTGCATTACCCTCTAACGATATTCATTCCATCGCCGCTAACTGGACCCCGAACTACCGCCAGTCAAGATGAACGGATGTCCCCTCGAGGAGGCACCGGGCCTTGAAAGACTATTGGGCCTCAAATTTACACCTGACCTCCAGTGGAATTTGTACATACAAACCATCGTTAAAGATGCAGGTTAAAATGTCGGGTCCCCGTCCCGCTCCAGTAAGTACCTGACTCCCCATGCTATCCTCTACCTTTACAAGAGCCAGATCAGGCCTAAAATGGAGTAGTCTTGTCATATTTGAGCGGGAGCTGTCCAGACCTCACTCTCCAGAATTAATAGAGTCCAAAAGCGTCTCCGAACATTTGTGGGTGACGAATTATTCTCCACCTTCCAAACTCTCTCACAGGCGGTATGTGGTAAGCCTCCCGCTGCTCTATCTCTACTTACATTAAAAGTGCTCGGACGAACTACATTCCTTGATTCCGCCAGTTCAAACCTTCATGGCAAGGAGCCGCCATAACACTAACATTGTAGCAAACCACCCACATTTTCACCCTCGTATACAGTTGGTGAGAAATAAGTTCCACTCAAACAGCTTCTTCTCGGGAACCCCTGCTCTGCAAGTGGATGTTACCCCGATCACTATAATCTTAATCTGTTCAAGTCTAGTGTTAACTGTTCGCTTCCCCTACTATCACCATAAATTGCCTCTTAACATAACCCTCTACCTGGAGTGGCTCCTAGCCCTTTTACAGGGTGAAACTTATTGTAAAAAAAAAAATAAAAAAACTCTTATTTGGAACTTCTTCAAAATACGGGGTGCGATGACTTCTTCCTTCAGATATGGTCGTTCACACAATAATTTTATACTTCTTTTTGTAATAACAATGACTCCTTCTGTTCCTCGTGTAAGAATTTCAGAAAACACCTGTCTTTATAAGCTATGATCTATGTGCAGCATACATATGTCTATTCATATGCCATCGAAAGTAATTACTGAATGTATATTGCGTAAATTGCGCGCACACACACACACACACACACACACACACACACACACACATACATATATATATATATATATATATATACATACATAGATAGATAGATAGATAGATAGATAGATAGATAGCTCCGAGATATGAACAGAACGAAGCTGACATACAGGCATTCACTGGGAGAAAATAAGAGCAGACGAACAAAAATATAAATTATTTAACTTAGATTAGTCTGGGAAAAAGTGAGAAAATGTGGTAAATACTTCATTAGCAACCAAACTCGCTTACTAATCATAGCGTTACTGTACTGTATTAGCTTTTCAGAAAATGGACATTGTCAGTATGGGAGACCAGATTACGATGTCTGCATTCTGGTATTTTTGGGAGAATGCTATAATTCAATTTTATTCGAGTATATGCCTATCGTATAAATCTCGTCATTTTTAAGAAGTTCTCGTCGACCTAAATTGCACTGAACAAGAATATCCAAATATTTATTCGTATTATTATTATTATTATTATTATTATTATATAAGCATATTAAATATTTTATATTCGCCTTAAAATTCCGTGATTAAAGATATTTTATTTAATGTGTTTTTTGATTGAGGACGGAAAGTCTGGCACCGAAATCCGGACGGTTATTGGAATAGCGAAAGATGCTTTCCAAATATTCAGAAGCAGGAAAATTTAATGACAGACGAAGAAAAGAATATTGAACTGTCATAAAAAATCAATCTTCCTATGTGGAAATTAATGCTGGACAATCTCCTCGCAGATTAAAAATAACTGAAGCAACAAAAATATGGTTCTACAGAAGGATGCTGAGAATGCCATTGACGGAACATATGAACAACAACAATGTTTTTCAGAAAATGAAAACAAAATGGATACTTAGCATCAAAAAAAGCCAGTTGAAATTTCTAGGGTTCGTAGAGAGAGAACTTGGAAAAATTGAAGGCAAGACTAACAGGGGAAAATATCGCATGACATTTGTGGTGTCAACGAACACTTGTCGCCACTTTTGTGATGCCAACGAATACTTATTGTCAGTTTCGTAATGCCCGTTGTAGTAGAGACTTTGTAATCGCAGATACAAACTATAGTAACGACATTTGAACAATGCTGGTGTCACTGATAGTACTTGATTGATAATAATCGCTCGAAAAGTAACCACCGTATAGTGATCAGAGTAGAGAAATAGTATAGTGAATAGAGTTGAGAATAGCGGTCCGTATAGTAATAGAGGATAGACTAGGAACAATGATCGATTGGACGTCACGCCACTTCCTACTTATGCGTTTCCTCTATGCTCACGTGATCTATTTAATTCAATAATGGGATTTCCTGTGTTTGCTCATTGAGCGATCTCTGTTTAAACTCAACTTTATTCAATGGCCTACCTAACAAGCACGTATAAATTGTTGACAGAGGAGCGTTTTTTGATATAGCGAAAAATTAAAATGTACTAAAACCTAGAAATGACAGGAAATTATGGTGAGCCATGATCTCCAAAGGGATATGATAATAGTTTCGAGTATTTTTGAGTTTTTAATTTCAATGAGATAATACCAAAAATACAGTATTCCTATAAGTACTTGATTACTTGGTGCAGTCTTACTAATTTTGAAGAAACAGTTCCATGTAATGTCATCCATTGCTATGACTGGTTACGTGCGTAGAGTTGAGCGTGTTTGGTCTAAGTTAGATAACCCTCTATACATATGTGTTGGTGGGTGTATATTACATAACGCGTACAATTGTGCCTATACCTAAACAATTTTATAAATATTTATTTATTCATTCTATTGTATTATTTACTCTTCAGGGTACACCATTGGCGATTGAACCGACAATAGAAGCTCATGACCCGGATTATACATTCAACGAGACAATCAAATTATCCTTTGATGGTAAGTAAAATATTACATATCTCCCATTGCTGTGGGCTAGGCACCGGCATATAAACTTCAGATTATATTTATGGATCGTTTCGTTGGACATTCTTTAATTTGAGTAGAACCAGACATGAATCAGAATGAAAATGGCGCCATTTTGGTTTTGTATTTTTTTTTTGTTTTTTTGTTTTGTGTTTTTTTTTAAGCGGGAATAATGTCCGATTATATCATTCACACGATGAATGTGCAATAATTTGTTTAATTGTTCAAAAGAGTTTTTTTTTTTTCGTTTCTCGACATGTTTGGATGATTGCAGAATCAGTTTTAATCGAATGAAGTTGTGACGTTAATATATATGTCTGTACACACACACACACACACACACACACACACACACACACACACACACACACACACACACATACATACATATATATATCTTCTTGAAATGGACATGGTGATTCTGCAATCATGAATAATTTACATCTAAGAATTACGTATGGATGCTGAGAAGCCTAATAAATATCGGTCTAGTAGAAGATAAACAAAAGCGTTTCCCTTTGACCTTTAAATCTGAGACGCTTTGTTTTCCACTGTTTCTCCCTGATCGATAAGAAACAGTGCATATCGATAACACATTATTTGTTTATATATGCACTTTATGACTCCGTATTGGCAAAGAGTTTTTTATGTACATACTCATAATATCATGTATCATAGTATCATGTATCATAGTATCATGCATTATATTATCATAATCATAGTATCATTCATATATATATATATATATATATATATATATATATATATATATATACTAGCAGCATGGACCGATGTTGCCCGTGCTTGATTCAAAAATCGTATGACTCATACAGCAATCGCTATCACTTGACTTAAAATATTTTTTCCCTTCCTTGCTTTTAAAGGAGTGCCCTTTGCCGTGCTGATGTTGCTACATGCCTTACTTCTTGCCTATCTCACACTGCGAATTTTTTCTAAGCTCTATACTAAACATTAAATCTGTTACGAAAAAAGAACTAAACAAAATGAACACAAAACGATCAGCTTTAAAAAAGGACTCGTAACTGGAAAAACCGAATGAAAAAAGAATGTTAACAACAAGTACTCATTCACACTCAACCCAGTTCTGCGGAATCAGAATCAACATTGAGTTTAAGCAAGCGAATGAGCCAATTGGAGTAAAGTGCCATACAGATTTAAATTTTTCCCACTTGTGACGAATGCAGCTATCGATTTTTTTTGCATGTTAGCATGCTAGTTAACATTCATGTCAGTCAGCTGTTGGCTCTCACGCTGGCCAATAGAATCTTCCTGCCTATTCGTGGCAGCCAGCTATAGGCTCTCACTCTGGCCAGTAGAAAATGACCGCTAACTACATGAAAACTGCTGTAGAATCATGAAAAAACGATTATTTCTACTATCGATGGCAGTTTGGAAATGCAAAGTCGGTTTGGGCCTTCCTACTAACTTGGAGCATGTGCATGTAAACTTTGGTGCAAATTCGTCGAAAATTGCGGCTGTACATTCGTTACACACACACACACATCCTGCCTTTTATATATATATATATATATATATATATATATATATATATATATATATATAATTTCACCGCCAAGCAAGGCGTAAATGCCAGTACTAAACAGGGGGTTACTGAGAGTGAAAGTGAGAGAAAAGACTGTGTATAGGGGGATTGAGGAAAGCATAAAAGATAAAAGGATAAAAGATAAACGGATTCAAGAAGACAGAAGATGTCGATTGACGTCGCATTTAAATTTTTGAATTTTTAGGGAAGCAAGTAAATGGAAGGCGAGAAAAGAAACTGTTGGAGTAGAAGGGGTCGGTTACATTTAACTATTGCAACAGTAAAAGGGTGTGGCCTAGATGCCAATCTAGTAGCACGCTTAAATTCATGTATTCGGGGCACCAGGGAAAAAAGCTCGCCAGTTGCCATGAAAATAATTGTAGAAAAGACAGAGGAAAGCCACGTCAAGTCGGTGAGAAAGTGACTGAAGTCGAGATGCCAGGTCAGGATCGATTACATTGCAGATTCTTCTTTGGATTTGATGAATAGCAGGAGCATCAGACTAGTTATGGCAACAGTATACAATACACGAACAAATGGTAGATTTGTAAATGTGAAAGATGGACCCTGACGAGAAAAACCTTCTGGCACGACAGAGTGATCCAAATTTCTTTGCAGTAGATGCAGCTATTGATTCAATGTAGTCGTTCCACTTCAAGTCAGTTGAAAACGTGTGGCCAAGAAGGTGAAGTGTGTTGCTTTCCAGGAGTCTAGCGGGCAAGGAAGTTTCTCTATGGTGATTAAATGAGAGCAGTTTCGTTTTGGAGGCATTAAAATTTAATAGTCATTTTCTTCTCCAGTTAATCACTGATTGGAGGTCCTTTTTCAAGAGCAGCGGCCAGGTTAAGTTTGTCAGGAGTAAATGGTAATGTCATCTGCATAAATGCCTACTATCAGGAAGAACACTGATGAAGATCAGCAACAGAGTAGGACCCAGGATAGAGCCTTGGGAACACCCGCGTCCGTTTGAAAGGATTCTAGAAACGAACCCGTCCAAAACGACCTTCATTTCACGATTTGATTGGAAGGATTGGATTACATCAAACAGTCGTCCTGTAACACCATAGCCCTGGGGATTATGTAGAAGACTAGCCTGCTAAAACCTCTCAAGTGCCTTCAAGATGTCTAGAGACATAACTCGAGCATTGCTGTTAATGTCAAGAGCTTGATATACATATTCAGTGATGGTCGTTAGAATATCAGCGGTAGACCTGTCAAAACGGAAGACATATTATTTGTAGAGAGTAAGTCGTAAGAGTTAAGATGCTAATCACATCAACATCGATTAAAGCCTCGAATACTTTGCCGAAAAGCGGTAAGAGACTAACAGGGCGATAGTTGGAGGGCTCAGAAATTTCTCAAAAAAAAAATGAAACTACAGAGGGGGAATTTCAACAAGCTGGAAAGCAGAAAGCGGCGAGGCAATAGTCGTAGAGTTTAGAGAGATCGGGAGTCAGCTCGGGAGCACTTTTATTTAGGACAACGGAAGGGGGACAACTGTAAGCTAATATCAATAGCTTGAGGACATAAAATGGGGGATCGGTTTTCTGTTGTCATTAAGTAATAAACCGATCAGCTCAGAATGAAGTTTCACGGCCGCATCACGTTGAAACAGCGGTTTCCCGTACGATTACTGAAGTTAAACAACGTCGAGTCTGGTCAGTACCTAGATAAATGGCCGCTTGGGAATATCAGCGCTGTAAACTTAGATGTGTGGGTAGTGTAATGTATAATGTCTCGAAATTGTTAATCGGAGAGCCGAGTTCCAATTCGCGCAGGATTCGTTATATTCACTTACGCTCAAAACCCCATGAATCACCCTCTCCTTAAGTATAGGTTAATTAATAAGATTTGCAACAGTAAATCATTATTATCTAAAAAAAAATACTATCTAAAAATATTTAGCTTTAAATAACCTGCAAGAGTTTGATAAGCAGAAGAAAACGAACCTGTCAAACCTCAGAATGATTTTTACTTTCAATTTTTTTCAGGCCTTTGATTACATTGTTGTTGTTCTTCTTCTTTGTGCCGTGTCCACTAAGGACGTGGCTTCCTACAATTTTCTATCTTTCATATCTCTAAGCAGTATTTGTCCTTTTACTTTCCCACACATTCTTTATTCTGCCATTTATTTTTACAACATCGTCCGGTAGCTTAACCTCTTGCCTTCAGTATGCCATCGGGAAAGGCATGAATCCAGGTCTCCTGTCTAATTCGTAGTTTAGGAGAAAACACATATTCACTCGCGGTCACTCGCGTTGGGTTACGGTCAGTTTAAGTGAAAGATAACAAGGAATTAAAAGCCATGGAAATCGTAAATTGTTGTAACCAAGAAAGGATTACTGAATGAGGAATAACCAAAACGGAGGTTGGAAATGAAATGGTAATCTTTATATCATCAACAAAATACAATACTCGCCAGCGGCGTAAAGTAGGTAAACCACTGCTAGTGGTGGACTACTTAGACAGCACTTACAATAGTGTCCAACGTATTTATGAGGATTGGGACACACCCATTAGTGTTCAGAGGCACGGTATATAACAATGACAAATTAGTGTTCGTAGGTATGGTATATAACAGAAACTATTCCACAGTCCTTCTAGGACGCCATAACAGCACAAATGTGTGTGAATTTCTATGAAGGAAAATGCGTATAGCTATGACCGCCTATGTCTGTGTGTCTCTCTGGGCTCGCGTGTTAATTTAGCATACTAGTGAGTTAGCTCCTCACTGATTGCTCCATACCTGAAACCTTGTGCCAGACTAAATGATTTTCAGTGTTTTATGTGTTTTTTTTTATGTAAATGTGTTTTAGTTAATGCATGCGAATAGTCATAGTAAGCAATTCTCCATATTTCGCTTATATATCAATTATACGGCCGAGTGGTTAGAACGTTCGCTTTCTGAGACCCGGGTTCGAATCTCAGGGTCGATTTTTCAGGAAGGTGACTTCTTGATGTTATCGGTATGGCGGAAGCGATCCCAGCGTGCGGCACCTTTAGAAAGTGCCTGGAAACCATAGCACGGGTTAATACAAGCCATGTGAGTGAAAATGTAGAGACAGAACTCTCTGGGAGCCGTCGATGGTTGTGCTAGCACGAAGTCACAAGTCATCGTGACCGAGGGTTTGGGTGTGCTAACTTTGTTCAGACTCTTGATCACGCTAGATAACGCGCGTTCTCCCAGAAACTCCCAGAAACTGTAACAGGAATTGGTTGTCGTCTGTCCATCCATCACCAATAGTAGTAGTAGTAGTAGTCATAGTCGTAATAGAAGTAGTGATAATTTTATTTGAGTTAACGTTATGAAGTCGAGCTAGGTAGAACTGACCATTTGAGGTAAAATTATAGCCTATGCCAGTGCGTGTTCGGGATAAAAATTAAGCAACTGGAGCCTTCAACTTCGGAGACAAAATTCAGAGGAATTCTTGAGAGCCATCTTTTTTTTAATTTTTTTATTTTTTTCATCATTTTTTTTTTCGTGAGCTAGAAGTGTTTTTTTTTATGTGAGGTCAAATATGGAAGTCCTTGGGGGCTGTGGGTGTTGAACATCAAATATGTGCCTGAGAAGGCGCTTGCAAGAGGGATTGGCTAGCCACCATAGTAGACGGGCACACTGGAATGCGAATGACCAGCCTTTCATACACACACACAAAAACACACACACACACACACATATATATATATATATATATATATATATATATATACATAAAAGTGAGCATTGAAGTTAACACTCAGAGACGACAGGCTGTTTCATGCTAGACGCAATCGTCAGGCCTGACAACTGCGTCTAGCATGAAACAGCCTGTCGCCTCTGAGTGTTGACTTCAATGCTCACTTTTAATTTATATTTACATACGCTCTATCAATGATATTGAGCATTTATCCCATAAATATAGTACACTTTAAAACTATATTCCTGCATATATATATATATATATATATATATATATATATATATATATATATATATATATATATATATATATATGTACTCGGATGAATACATTTTGTATATATATATATATATATATATATGAAGAAAAATAGAAATATATATGTGTGCTTCTGTGTGAGTGTTGTTATTATTATTATTATTATTATTATTATTATTATTACTATTATTATTATTAGTATTAATGTATTTGCAGGAAAAAGAAAAATCATTGATTTATTTGTATTAATGTGTATTTGTGCACTTGGAACTATTCGTATTTCAGTTCACAATGCATTGTCAAAATCGGCGACATGGTTCTTTAAGAATATTATGTAAAGTTTTTGTTATTTCTTTCACCTTTCCTCTTTGCCAGTTCATGTAATGCCAAAAAATGTATCGTTTCCATGAAGAGCTTTTCTTGACGCAAACATATTTATGTGAGAGAAAAAAAATCTCCGTGTTCTGGAAACATTTTAGGAAGGAACCTATTAATATTTTTGTACAAAAGGTATCGTGTAACTGTATTGGAAATGTCGACTTTTTAAATGTATTTCGGGTGAATGTGGGGGCTTTTAATAATTCATATTTATAAAGAAATATATGTTTACCAAACTAGAGTAATAGAAGCGATAGATATGTGGAAAACCTACAAGAGGAAGAAACTGAAAACTTAGATAGGTATCTCGTATAGAAGATTTTACATGTCATTTTGGGAGATTTTACATGTAAATGAATGCATTATCTCTTACAGATCCGTAAAAACTGGACACTTTCGTCAAGAATTAAGAAAAAACACGAAACGACAGGAATGTGATTTTACCTGGGTAATTCTGAGAATTTAAACAGGGCAGTATTTACATTAGTCGGACTATTGTCCTCATCTTTGTCGCCATATTTGTCACAACGTTTCGGCCGTTGTACGCTCCGGCCTTCTTCAGGTGGTTGGAATTTCGAACCGAACCTTTTATTTCGATCACTGGGGTAGACTGTTCTAGTTCCACGAGCCATGTTTGATGGATGTCAGTTATCAGTTATCTCCTGGTAATTTTCCCTCTGAAAGTTCTCCACTGCCTGAACCGGGTATTGAACTCACACTCAATAGTTCAATACCCGGTTCAGGCAGTGGAGAACTTTCAGAGGGAAAATTACCAGGAGATAACTGATAACTGACATCCATCAAACATGGCTCGTGGAACTAGAACAGTCTACCCCAGTGGTCGAAATAAAGGGTTCGGTTCGAAATTCCAACCACCTGAAGAAGGCCGGAGCGTACAACGGCCGAAACATTGTGACAAATATGGCGACAAAGATGAGGACAATAGTCCGACTAATGTAAATACTGTACATAATACCTCATCTCAGAAATATAGACAGACTTTAAACAGGGCATTTGACAAATAAGTAATTTCTTGGGGGAAAAATAGAAGAACTGCTTTGAATTTGTTTCGAAAATTTATCAAGAATCAGCTGAATATGTTGGACATCTGCGGAAGAAAGGCTGGCGATTTTAACACGGGGCGCATTAAAAGCAGACGCAAACAACCTACTTGATAAAATTTATCGATTAGAATAAGTACTCTAAACACATCGTAGAAAAAAACGCCAGCTTTCTGCGGTAAAATCTTCTGCCTAGCCAGTCATGAACCGAAAGAGACAGGATTGCCCAAGCGTATATCACGTAGGGTACTTAACTGAATGGCTAACAAAGACAAAAATAGTCGCAAAGGGACAAGTATAGCTGAAAGCAAAAAGGAAGCAATGGAGAACCATGATTGCTTAAATCCTAAAGTAGCAGAACGAGAGAAAAAGTGAGAAATACTAAGTTAAAAGTAAGGTTGTGTTAAAGTCGATTTTTTTTTTGTTCTGCTAAATATGTTCAAAAATTCTGTTCCGTTAGTTTTCTTTAAGAACTGGATAAAATTATGTTATATCGACTGTGAAAAAAATTAGGAATTGGTTCGGGCTGGTGAATTTTACGATATATCCTGTCTTGTTTGTTTATCTAATGTCGATACTTTTCTGTTAGTATAGCGAAGTCTGTAGATAAACATTAGTAGCGTTTATACTTAAGTCTATAGATAAACATTGATCATGTTTATACTTGAGCCTATAGGCAAATACTGGCCGTGTTTATACTTGAGCCTATAGATAAACATTGGCCATGTTTATACTTTAGCCTATATGTAAACATTGGCCGTGTTTATGCTAGAGGTCTGTAGGTAAACATTGGCTGTGTTTATACTTGTGCCTATAGGTAATATTGAGCCTGTAGATAAACTTTGGCCGTTTTTATACTTGAATCTATATGTAAACATTGGCCGTGTTTATCATTGAACCTATAGATAAACATTGGCTGTTTTTATACTTGACTCTATAGGTAAACATTGGCGATGTTTATACTCGAGGTTTGTAGGTAAATATTGGTTGTGTTTATACTTGAGCATATAGGTAAAGGATCGTTGTTTTTATATTTGAGTTCATAGGTAAACGATGGTCGTTTTTATACTTGAGTCTATAAGTGAAGTTTGTCATTTTTATACTTGAACCTATACGTAAGCGTTAGTCGTTCTTATACTTGAGTCTATAGATAAACCTTGGTCGTTTTTATACTTATATTTATAAGTAAACGTTGTTCGTTTTTATACCTGCGTCTATAGATAAACATTGATCGTTCTCATACTTGAGTCTATGGGTAAACGTTGATCTTTTTTTTTTATAGATGAGTCTATAGGTAAATATTGTTCACGTTTATACTTGCGCCTACAGAGAAACATTCGCCGTGTTTATACATGAGTGTACAGGTAAATATTGGTTGTCCATATGGGAGCCTGTAAGTATCCTCCGGCAAGTGGCTTCTTTTCGCAGGGAGTTTCACCTCTCTGCATGGTACACAGCTGGAATATTCTCTTGAACAAGAAAGATCAGTCAAATTAACCGAAATAAAGCCAATGATTCTAATTAGGATAACGTTCGATGTCCGTAGTCCTCTTTATACTTGAATCTATAGGTAAACGATGATCGTCTTTATACTTGAGTCTATAGGTAAACGATGGCAGTCTTTATACTTGGGTCTATAGGTAAATGATGGTCGTCTCTATACTTGGGTCTATAGGTAAACGATGGTCGTCTTTATACTTGAGTCTATAGGTAAACGATGGCCATCTTTATACTTGTGGCTATAGGTAAACGATGGCCGTCTTTATACTTGAGTCGATAGGTAAATGATGGTCGTCTTTATACTTGGGTCTATAGGTAAACAATGGTCGTCTTTATACTTGAGTCTATAGGTAAACGATGGCCGTCTTTACACTTGTGGCTATAGGTAAGCGGTGGGCGTTTTGAGGGAGAAATAGGATTTAGACGATGATGCGTATTCTTGCCGGATTTCTCTAAACTATATGTAGCAATATCAGTCAGCTGAAGTCTTGTTAAATTGATAACAGCTGGACGTGTCGCAAAAATGGATTCAGAACATTTATTTTCGACTGATCGTTATCATTATCGCGAAGCGGGCTCCAACGAGCGGACCAGACAAAGAGAAGTCACTGAATGAAGATGAATTGCCTTTTTAGACAAAGACGACTGGACAAATAACCATGCTTGCTATAAAACTGTTGTGACCCAGTAAATGGTTAAGAAATAACAAAACAAGAGATTGAAGATAAATAGTGTATTGAAAAAGACAAAAGAAGTGTGTTACACGACTTGGGAGTGTGTGTCCGTTAACCAGCTTTCAGTCTATATCACTGTTCCCCGAGGCTTACTTTCCTACTACTTTATAGTAAGTGGAAGAGTCCACAATAGCCTCATTAGAGAGAAGACACGACAAAAACTGACCAGTACCCCGAAAAGATACGCAGAGATAATAAGTGGGTCTCGGAGAACGACGGACAGGGAAGACAGCCGTAAGACTGTTCACCTCCCCACCTCACCAACGTCTCATCTCAACTTATAAGAAGTAGCTTACAACCCAATAACAAAATCTGGTTTACTGTTAGAAATTCTTCTGTTTTTTCACTCGTGGTTAACGATCTTCCCAAAGGGTAATTTTTAAGCCACAAGCGTTTGACTGGAGAGACCTGCACCTTGTCAACGAACGTGATGTCTGGTCTGAGCTGCAACGCAACACACACACATATATATATATATATATATATATATATATATATATATATATATATATATATATTCAGAGAAAACTAAAAGACGTACCATGATATATTGTTGCGAAACATAATCTAAAAAAATAAGATGCACAGATTACACTTTGTTGATAGCAGAATCAAAAATTAATCTGGAATCAGGCCTAGACATGATAGTAAAGGAAAGTAAAAAGAAATGACTAACTATTAACGGAAATAGGACAGAATGGACTGTTGTTAGCAAAGTGTCAGCCAAAGATGTGATCTTCCAATCGGGGGCATAAACGTCGGGCAGATATAGAAATTTAACGAGACTAGAATTTTTTTTTTTTTTTGCTATATAGTCACACGTGTTGAAATTCTCGCTGTATTTAATATTGTTGAAGTTATCGCTAACATTTTTGTCGAGATTTACAAACTCTACGTTTCGTTCAATTTCGCAAACCAAAATATTAAATTGTTCTTAAAATAGTGGGAGTAATTTGTATGTTAGATAATAAAACATTTTTTTTTTAAATGAATGAAAATTTATTGTACTAGGCTATGCACCCTAGTAAAACCAACTGTACATTGTACCCACTAACCTGTTTGCACTTCACCTCAAAATTTGGTTTCGATTGGTTAATGTATGACTATTTTAGAGGGTGTGACGCAGGGACGAACGGGCGGACTGATGGAAGTCACAGAATTGTATATATACAGGGAGCGATGTATAAATTTAAAGATTTAAGAGGGTACAAATGCAGAGATTTGAAATTTGAAACTTTTCCCATTTCACTGAAACAGACGTTAAACACTTCTATCTTCCTTTCTTTCTTTCATCCTTTCTTTTTCTACTGAAACCAAGTAGCGTCCCTGGTATTTCTTTTCTGCCTTTCCACGCGAGCAAAACGAAATAGTCCATTATTTATGAAGTATCGAAAGGAGACGTTAAACACGTCTATCTATTTATCTAACTATATATCTATCTATCTAATATTCAGTGTTCCCCCTCTCTCTCTCTCTCTCTCTCTCTCTCTCTCTCTCTCTCCCTATCTATCTATCTATCTATCTATTTCCACTTTCTCACACAAGTAGCGTATCTTATATTTTACATCTGTATTTCCACGCGATCAAAAAAGGAGTAGTTCATTATTTATGAGGTTTTTGGTTTGCTTTGTTTTATTTTACGGCATATCAACCTCAATGGGTTATTTAATGCCGACAAAATTTTCATTGTTGGTAATATTTTTTTTCCAAAAATCTAATTCTGGTAATATTTTTTCCTGCAAATATCTATTTCTGGTAAGAATTTTCCTTCGATGGAAATATATTTTTCAAAAAAATGTATTGCTGGTAATATTTGTTTTTCAAAAATGTATTGCTGGTAATATTTGTTTTTCAAAAATGTATTGCTGGCAATATTGTTTTACAAAGTATTTCTGGTATTAAAACCTATTTATACACTTTCATAGTGGTTTGACCCGAATTTTTTTGGTGGGGGGGAGTAACTATTTGTCCACAGCTGGGACCCTAACCGGTGCTACCACCCGGGGTCAGGGTAGACTTAGGAACATCAGCAATTAAGATGTGGTTCCACACTCCTCAAAACTTCCTGATCAGAGGCATTGCTGTTGGACATAGTTTATCGTCTTACCCAGTACGCGGATGTAATTTATCGTCATACCCAGGACGGTATTTATGAAGTACTGAGAGAAGACGTTAAACACACCTTTCTTTCTATCTATCTATCTGTTTCTTATTTTCTCACTGAAACCAAGTAGCATATCTGGTATTTCTTTTCCGTCTTTCCATGCGATCAAAGCGAGGTAGTCCATTATTTATGGTGCTGAGAGTAGACGTTAAAATCATCTATCTATCTTTCACTTTCAGCGTACGTGCTAAGTAACTAAGGGAGGTACAAGGATAATTGCACATCTGGCACTTGTGTGAAACACTCTTTTTCGGTTGCTTGTTTTTGCTAAGCCAACATGCAGAACATTCTGTTCAATTTTAAATTCAATTGATTAATTATTTACATATAAAATCCTCAAATGCAATAAAATAGTCACCAATGTCTGGCTGTTCGTTCGCGAATATGCCCGTCTACTATGGTGTTATGCTTATTTAACATCCATAGAACCCTGCTTATGCAGAGCGGACCTTAATTACATTTTCTCGGAGAGAACGAATTATCAAGCGTGATCTGTAGCTGAACCACGACAGTTGACACAAACCTTCGGTTACGATTAATTGTCTTGTGTTCTCACCGCCATCGACGGTTTCCGAAAAGTTTCGTCTACCCAGTTTCACTCATAACTCTTGGATCATCCTATAGTTTAGTTTTCAAGCACCTTGCAACGGTACCACACGCTGGGATCGTTCTCTGAGAGTGATATTATCAAGAAGTCCCCTCCTTGACATATCGAATACTGAAAAAATCGAAACTGAGTTTCGTAGCAAGAAACACTGTCGTTCTAACTATTCAGTCACGCGAATATTACTGGAATGAAATAATATCACTGCAAGAAACAAACTTCTATACTAAAGATGTGAATTATGAATTATGCGTTTCTGAATTGGAACAGGTTGTTTCGTATTACAATTTCTCAATTTTGGTAATCTATCTTGCTTTACTAATGATATATATATATATATATATATATATATATATATATACAGAAACTGAAAAAATGCAAACTGCTATAGGGAGAGAGAATTAGCAAGATACAGAAATAGACTCAAACGTAGCGGGCAATTTTGAATTTTGAAATGGACTCAAGGTAATTGGCATTTTGAAATAGACTCAAAAGTAACTAGCAATTTTGAAATGGACTCAAATGTAAATGGCAATTTTGAAATACACGCAAAGGTGACTGGCAATTTTTAATTTTCAAATTAAAAATTGCCAGTCATCATTAAATGGCAATTTTGAAATAGACTCAAAAGTAACTAGCAATTTTGAAATAGACTCGAATGTAAATGGCAATTTTGAAATAGACTCAAAGGTGACTGGAAATTTTGAAATAGACTCAAAAGTAAATGGCAATTTCGAAATAGAAGCGAAGGTGACTGGCAATTTTTAATTTTGAAATAGACTCAAAAGTAACTAGCAATTTTGAAATGGACCCAAAAGTAACCGGCAATTTTGAAATAGAATCAAAGGTTGGCAATTTTGAATTTTGAAAGAAATTCCAATGTAACAAGAAATTTTGAATTTTGAAATAGGCTCAAATGTAACCGTCAACTTTGAATTTGAAACAAAGTTAGGCTAAGCTTTGTAAATAACTGTTTGTCATGGAACACTATTTACAAGGTTGTCAGTTCAATAAACACTGCGATCTTACTCAGGTATACTAGTATCTTCTTTTCGTGCAATTTCTCAAGGCTCTCCAAATCTTCCTCGCATTGTCGCCTTTCTATCCTTCCTCGTCTCTGGTCTGCTATCCATTTACGTACGTTTGGAAGATAAGTTAGTTGCTTGTTAATATCGACAACATTGACAGCAAAAACAGTCGGTGATGATGACAATAAAAGAAAGTATATTGGATTTGTATTGAAAATAGCCATCAGTAAATAAATAAACATTTTCTTCTTTTCCACCCTTTAGCGATTCAAATCAACGTTGGACAAAATATCCGACATCAGTACTTACCTAATTAACGTTGAGGACCAAACTTTGCCAGGAGCCATGGTCTGGAACAAAAATATATCTTTACAATCCAAAAAGATTTCTTACCCGCTTATCTAATAGAAGCAAACACAGAAATGTCTTTGTATGAATATATTTATTTCTTGAAAGGAAGGAAGAATAATTTTGGTTCGTTTTTCTTGATTGATTTCGTGACTATACTATATAAATCTCTTCTTCTTCTTTTTTTTATTGTCTTTGTTTATTTTATATAAACATCCTTGGGGCGTCCAAAAAGGGTTTCGTTTTATTTTTGCCTAGACTATATCTAATAAAATAAATACCTATTAAATGATCGTACATTGCCCACAGTATTGGAATACAGGCATTTTCCATTGATAATTTAGAAGTAACTGATTGCAAATCTCGGCTTGACTGTGATAATGATTGTCATTTTGTAATTGGTCTTCTTCTATGTTCTGCCTCCATTCAGGATACAGGCGATGACGTTCTCTACAACTTCCTATCTTGTATGGATTATAGCAGTTTTTCTCCGTCTGTTAGGCTAGCACCCCTCGGCCTGTCATTAATTCACACAAGCTCGTTAGGTAAAGCGGCTCGCTGCTTTCTCCTATCGTTCTTGCACACAAGAAGCCATGTGAGGGTTAAGTTTTCTAAGCCTCCCTTCCTGGTTAATTCATCTGTTTTATCCTGATTCTGAGTATAAGTGATCTTTCTGTTGCCATTTTCTTTAAGACTTCCTCGTTGCTCACATGCTCCGTCTATGGAATTCTCAGTATTAAATAAGCTCAAAGTAACGACAAACTCTTATTTACGAGCCAAGGAAGCGAAAAACGCGTCGTAGCTCGTGACGTCACACATGACCACGCGAGAGTGAAAACGAGAAATATTAAGTATGTGAAACAGCAACGGCGGGCCATTATTGTGGTTTCGTATATGTGTTGTTTGATTTATTAAAATTGTCACCCTTGATAATGGCTTATGTAAGCCGAAAGCTTAGATTGGATTCAAACATGTGTCAATATGGTGTTTTCCTTTCGTCTTTCAACGATAATGTGATTAAGCTTATCAGACAATACGAAAGGAACTTACTTAAAATAAATAGACAAAACTTGTCTATATTATTTAATGAAACATATATATATATATATATATATATATATATATATATCGGTTTTGTAGTGCGTATTCAATTTATGTAACGTAAATCATTTAAACGAAAAACAAATACTGAAGCTAATTATATGGCGAGAATCACTCTCACAAACAATATTTAATAATAAAATACAACCAACTTCGAATCTGTTAATGAATGGTGTGATCCTTGTTCATAAATTCCGGGTTTATCTGGTCTTATTTTTTTGTACGAGCCGGCTTTCAGTCGTTCCGAACGACCATCCTCAGGTAGACATATCAGTGTGTTTTTGTTAAATTCCGAATAGTAATGCGACATCGAAAGATATTGCGGTCCGAAAGAGTGATTTTTTAGTAATGAGATATTGTTAAATGTCAGAATAATTTTGGAGCGCTGCAGACACAACGAACTTCGAATCTGTTAATGAATGGTGTGATCCTTGTTCATAAATTCCGGGTTTATCTGGTCTTATCTTTCGATGTCGCATTACTATTCGGAATTTAACAAAAACACACTGATATGTCTACTTGATGATGGTCGTTCGAAACGACTGAAAGCCGGCTCGTACAAAAAAATAAGACCAGATAAACCCGGAATTTATGAACAAGGATCCCACCATTCATTAACAGATTCGAAGTTGGTTGTAATTTATTATTAAATATTGTTTGTGAGAGTGATTCTCGCCATATAATTAGCTTCAGTATTTGTTTTTCGTTTGAATGATTTACGTTATATATATATATATATATATATATATATATATATATATATATATATATATATATATATATATATATATAAACCAGTCATATCACATATTGTATCATGTTCCATTCTAAAACCACCATGAGGTTTCCCAATAATTTAATGCGCTTTTCCATGGATTTGAACTAACATCGATTATTTTTGCAGCAAGATCATTAAAACCGAAAGCAAATTCTATGCATATCTGCATAAATGTCTGACCTTATCAGATGTTAAATGCAAATTGGCATCAGTCAGCAGTGCAGCATATAACAGCACTAACATAGAGTTTTTTGTCGCATAATATTGGTTATGCAAGAATTGGTCAAATTACATCTTAAACTGAAATTGTTTTCTTCTTTTCTGCTTACCAAATACACGTACCAGCTACGTATTAAATAATAGCATTGACTGGTCTCTCTAAAAGTTGCACTAATTCTAAATTCACGGCTAATATACGCAGACATTTTGGTGAACAACACTCATTCCCTTCGTATTCCATTGGTGAGATGTAAGTTCCACTCGAGCAGCAGCTTCTCACAAACCGCTGCTTTGCCGAACCGACTCACAACGGGAGGATTCCGTGATCATTACAATCTTAACCTGTTCAAGTCTGGGCTCAACCGTTATCTTCCCCACATATCCTGTGCTTCTTACTCTGTAACCATCTATTTCGAGTGGCTCTTGAGACTTGGGTCGACACTATTGTACAAACCATCAAATGTAGTTGATAAAAATGAATAACAATATTCCACATAATGATGAAAAAATCGATTCTGAACATATTTTTATATTTTATATATAACAGTTTATATTTGGATACTATGCGGAGAAGCTGGGGAGAGCCATTAATTTAATTTGGTATCTTTGAAACGCTTAGTTGTCTCTGAAAAAGCAATATCTGGAATTAATATAGACTTTAGCAGAAGGATTTTTAGTGCTAATCTTGTACCCTCTTTAAATTTTACTGCCTACAATATCAGCTGAAAACATTACGCTCCCCCCACGTTAGTTTTTAAGTTGACTCATTTGCGTATATTCTGAGAGTGCTAAACATCAAGACAAGTCATCAGGTCCAACAAATTTGGTACTATCTTCTTTCATGTGCCGTGTCCCTTCATGGCAGAGGTAATCATGGCCCTCCACATCCTCCTGTGCCTTGAAGCTCTTAATAAGTGTTGTCTTTTTGTTATTTCTCCCAAACTCTGATCTGCCATCCATTTGCTCAAGCACATCAACTATATTACGCGCTGCTTAATATCCTCTGTCCCGCTTTCCCTCAGTCCTGTGAGTATCAGATTATCCAAGCCCTCTTTCCTCATTACGTGTCAGCAGAAATTTAAACTGCTTCCTCCTGACGTTTACTATAATTTTCCTTTTTGTTTCCATTCTCTCCAAAACCTACTTGTTGCTCACATGTTCAGTCCATGGTATCCTCAGCATCTTTCTGTAGAACTACATATCTGTTTCTTCAAGTCTCCAGTATTCACTGCCATATAGGATGGCTGACATCACGTAACAGTTCAGTACTCTTTTCTTTGTTTCCAACGAAATTTTCCTCTCTCTTAATACTCTGCTTAGCTTTAGGAATGCAACTTTCGCCATCCCAATACGTCTTCGGATCTTAGTATCGCATTTAGATCACTTCCCAGATATTCGAATTTCTGTAACTGCTTCATTATAGTATTCACGGCCTGCAATTTGTATTTTTGGTTCGTCCTTTTGCTGATAACCATACACTCTGTCTTTTTGTAGTTTTTGCTTAGTCCTTTCTACTTGCTTTCCTTCGCTACCTTCTGTAGGAGATTTTGTAGTTTTCTTTCCGTGTCGGCTATCAGCACTGCTCATCACTAAAATATTACTATTGAGAGACTTACACGTCTGTTTTTTTTTATGATGTTGGCTTAAAGGTGGTATTTTTATTGTCTTTCTTTTGTTAACCAATATTCCGAATAGGTTTTTTTTCTTTTTCTCACTGCTTCTCATTTGTGACACCGGCTTTCTTAAATATATATATATTTTTTTGCTTTTCATCTACTTTTCTTTTTGCTTTTCATCTACTTTTTTTTTGTCTTGAATTTTGTGACATTCTTAAAATCAATTTGTTTCTTGTTGTTTTCTTACTAATGTTTTTTTTATTCGTACTCCATAATTTCTATTCAACATTGTAACAATCTCGATAGTTCCGTTTCCATCACATCGTGGGTATGACGATAAACTACATCCGGCAGCAAGGCCTGTTATCGAGTGATTGGATGTTATGGTGAGCGTGGAACCACCTCTTAATTGCTGTTGTGCCTAGATCAACCATCACCCGGGGGTGTTAGCATCTGTTAGGGTCCCAGCTATGGACAAATAGTGAACTCCCGAAACTGGGGTAAAAACAATAACGAAAGTATAAAAATACATTTTCACAGTAAAAAATTAAAAATCAATATATTTTTTTAAATTTATATTGGCAGACATACGTTTTTGTAAAAAGAAAAAAAAACGCCTGCAACACATTTTTGTAAAACAAAATAGTACTTGCAATATATTTTTTAAATAAACAAAAACAAAAAAAAATAGTACAGCAATACATTTTTGAAAATAAACAATATAGTACAAGAAATACGTTTTTGTAAATAAACAAAAAAATTGTACCAGCAATACATTTTTGTAAATAGACAAAAACAAAATAGCACCTTGGGAAAATTATGAATCCTCTTTCTCTCCCCCAGCTATGGGTAAATAGCAGGACAGACCGAGTTCTATAGCCTTGGGTGGCAACTGATCTACCGCAGAAAGAAACGTACTGCGGGAAAAATAAATCTGCCTCGTCAGTCATGTATCGAAAGTTACATGATCGCCTAAGCGTGTATTACGCATGGCACGTAACGATAATACATTTTTGTAAAAGAAATTACTAATGCTCCTAAGAAAATGTATAGTCACTCCTTAACCTCAAGTTACCGAAATTTAAATCGTCTCTCAGCTGGACTCATGTCTTCTTTTCTACTTTGAATTAGACTAAGGGTCACGGGATTGAATTTTGAATAACTTTCTCTATACAGCAATACATTCAATGGGAGAGAAAACGCTCTCTCTCTCTCTATCAGAATCTTTTCTTAGCGTGAAACTTAAAGTGACACGTGAAAGTCAAGTTTCGTGTTGCTGAAGATTTGGGATTATATATATATATATATATATATATATATATATATATATATATATGTATACACAAAGAAACAATCACGTATAGAATCAATCAGCAATATTAATGCGATTATTTGCGATATCACATATAAAATACATGCTACCTTATGTTTTTATATATATATATATATATATATATATGTATATATATATATATATATATATATATATATATACATATATATATATATATATATATGTATATATATAATTTAAAGAAAAACAGACCACTTTAAGGCTCCATGTAACAAGTTATTTCACCATAGCCCTTTTAAAGGACGCTGGATCATCAGACTGCACTTCCAAAAGGTGAAAAGAAAAATGAAATGAACATTTACACTTTTGACGGGTAGTATTAAGTTTATGTAATTTAACAGAGAGGGCAGTGAGGAGTGGTGTGACAGACATGATCGAGTTTAGAGAGGGTTTATTTTAATGTTTCTATCTATCATACTTAGTATTAGGGGAGGAGGGACCAGACATTGACCTATTTAATCGGTTAACTTAACGGAAGTGATATACCGAAAGGGAAGGGGGAGAAGAGAGAAAAATATATAAAAAGAAAAAAGAAAGAAAGAAGGCGGAAGTGAAGAGAAAGAAGCTGTAATTAGGCTTTACGAAGAGAGGAGGAGTGGTAATTTTTAGCAATTTATGTAAAAAAAAGTGATTTTAATGTTTGATAGTAATTTAATTTTTTAAAATCACCGAAGAAATTAATTTGAAGTTTGCTAGCACTCTAAATATTTAACTTTAATACAAATAATTTAGGGATTTAATATGAATTAAATAGTATATTTAAAAACACATTCATAGAAAGTACATTAAAAGAAATTTATTTAAAATATAACAGTTTACTGATAGTAATCTTTTAATATTGTAAATTATTGTTAAGGTAACATCTCTATCATTTTGAATCTAATTCATGAATGTAATTTGTGACTATTTTTAGATGGGTAATCTTTTTTACTTAAAGTTTAGGTTTTAAATTAAGATGGAGTAATATTTGAAGGTAATATTAAAGATTTTGTTTTATCATATACATATATATACTACACATACACTTATGTAAATCTCGCATATACATACGTTCATTTACATGTGCAATTACACACATAGGCACATACACATGTATCGATATACACAGGTACCTATGTATATTCATATATCAATACTTACACATATATTTTCAAATCTTTACATATATTTATATCTATTTAAATTTTTCCTTAAATTTCACAGTTAATGTTTAACGTTAGGTGATGACTTAAGTGTTTAAATATCAAAAGAAATATTTTTAATTTTAACATTTTACTATCAATATTGATAGTTAAAGAGAAATATATTTAAATTTAAATTAATTTATCAATTTAAACTGAAATTACCTCCTCAATCTAACTAAATATATTTAGAAATAACTATATTGAAAGGGAAAATATTATGGTATTTTTGGCTTGGGAAATAATTATATGCACACATGGATGTCAAAAGTGTAAATGTTCATTTCATTTTTCTTTCCACCTTTTGGAAGTGCAGTCTGATGATCCAGCGTCCTTTAAAAGGGCTATGGGGAAATAAATTATTACATGGAGCCTTAAAGTGGTCTGTTTTTCTTTAAATTATTAGCTCGGAATTTACATTGAGCTCTCAGGATTTCATCCTCCTTGGGACTACCTATAAGGGTTACCAAATTTTTCGTAACTTAACTATATATATATATATATATATATATATATATATATATATATATATATATATGGGGGGGTGCATTGGGCTATTTGTTACCGGATAGAAGCCGTACCGCTTTTTTTTTCTTGGAGTTCCAAATTGGAACCCATGCCCGGGGTGTCCGAGCCAAAGCCAAGCAAAATGTAAATCCTGACGACGGATAGGTGTTGGCTGATCAGACGTTTATTTTGTCGACGGTTTCTGAGTCCAAATTTAGTAAGCTACCCAAGTTAGAAATAAAAAAGAAAAGCCCCTGTGATGCCAAAATGCAAAAGAAAAAAGAAAAGAATGGACACAGCACGCCCATGTTCTTCACTGTTTCTCACCAGATCTAAAAGTGAAACCGTGCTGATTCTGATCGAAGAATTAGCAACTTTTTCGCGTCGTTTTCCGGCAAGCTATTTTGAAAGTTTATCGCTAAGTTTTCTCTGGTCGTCGTCGTCGTCGTCGTCGTCGTTTCTTCTACCCATAAACAACCTAAACAACTTATTTCAACCGCGTTGCAAACACGAATTGTTGTCACCCTTTATCGAAGGAGAGTCTTTCAAAATCCACCAATCAGCGAACAGCATTATTTAGTCAACAGCGATAAAGAGTCTAAAACAAATGGTATGGCCATATTTCATTCATACCTACGCTCCTCTTATCCCGCTCTCTTTCTTCTTTTTCTCTACTACAACTACTACTCTTTCTCTTACGCCTCTTTCTATTACTGCTTCTTCTTCTTCTTCTAGCACTACAACTCTTTCTCACGCCCCTCTTTCTCTTACTGCTTATCCTCTTCTTCCTTTTCTTTTAACACTAAAACTCTTTCTCTTACTTCTCTTTCTACTGCTGCTTATTTTGTTCTTATTTTTCTTCTTCTCCCAACAGCATTACTCTTTCTCGCGCTCCTCCCCTCCTTCCAGACTTTTCCTTATTGCTACTTTTCTACGTCTTCTACTACGAACACGCCTTTCCTCTTACTTTTTCTTCTTCATCTTCTTCATTTACTTCTTCTTTTTTTAGTATTAATATTCCTATTCTTTCTCTCTCTATTTCGTCTTTCTATTCCTCTTTTGCTTTCTTCTATTCTTCCATCTCTATGTCCTTCCACATTTCTTTTATACACCAATTTACGCTTCTTCATCCGCTAGTATCACGTATAATATGAAGAACAAGTCACAAACTCATTATATGAGAAATTGTATAGTAATATTATATATCATAATATTATATTATAATGTTTCATGATATATATTATCATATTATAATATATATTATAATATTGTATAGGCTGTTAAAAAAAATTGTCATAATTTAAAATGTGAAAATTTGAGTAACTACATGTCCCAGGAAAACGAAATTAAATAGGCTTCATGTTGAACAATAAAAGATTTATTTATCAAAATTCGAACATGATATACAAAAGGATATTAACAGATTTTACAAAACTTCACACGTGTTCAATATGCTCATCACCTGTGACACGACACACGACAAGTCGGTAGTTCAGCTCCTGCCAAACACGTTGTAGCATATTTGCGTAACATTCTCCAACGCCTCAGTGATTCTCTGCTTAAATTCCGCTAGCCTTGTTGGAAGAGATGAGATATAGACCTGTCCTTTCACATAGCCCCATAGAAAAACATCAGAAGGTTTCAATTCAGGTAAACGTGTTGCACATTTCAACAGCACATTGTCATTATATCTACCAAGAAGATGGATCATTGAGATAAGTACCTACAGTCTGAGATCATTTCTATGAGAATTGGTTACGGTATTAGACAACAAAGTGATGTCAATTTAGGGGGAAACTCAGTATGTCAATTTTATAGTTAATTTTATACTATCACACATCGTACAAATGATATTTTATCTTCTTTTTCATCTCGTTTGCTGTCATGAGTATGACGATAATCTACATCCGACAGTAAGGGCTCTGATCAGGAGGTTTTGAGGAGTGTAGAACTACCCTTTAATTGCTGGTGTTCCCAGGTGCACCCTGAACCGAGGTGGAAGCACCTATCAGGGTCCCAGTTATGGGCAAATAGTTAACTCCTAAAATGGGGTCAAGGCACTATGAAAGTATAAAAATAGGTTTTAACACCAGCAATACTTTTTTTGATAAATTATTACCAGCAATACATTTTTGAAGAAAAAATTATTCCATGCAATGTATTTTTGGAAAAAGAAATATTACCAACAATATTTTTTTGAAAAAATATATTACCATCAATATTTTTTGGAAAAAAATATTTTACCATCAATAAAAATTTTGTCGGCATTAAATAACCCATTGAGGTTGATATACCGTAAAACAAACCAAACCAAATCAAACATCTCGTTTACCTCCCTCTTTCTTTCATTCTTCATTTTCTTTTATTCATTCACATCTCTTCCTCCTTTTATGCCTTTTTATTTTCTTTTTCTTTCACTCCTTCATATTCTCTCCACTTTTCTCTTCTTGAACTCATTCTAATTCGTTTCCTTTTTCTTCTTTGTTTTCTTTTCTCTTTCTCTCATTTCTTTATCGTCGCTAGACCCTTTTCTTGTATTCATTCTAATTCTTTTCCTCTTTTTCCCTGTTTCCTTTTCTCTTTCTCTCACTCTTTCATATCTTCTCTTCGCCATTTTTAATTCTACCCATTCTTATTCACGTCCACTTTTTTTTCTTTTAGCTTTTCGTTTCCTCACTTCTTTTTTTTCTCTTTCTCTCACTCCTTCATCTTCTCTCTACATTTCTCTTCTTGAACTTATTCTAATTTGTTTCCTTTTCCTCTTTTTCTCTTCTCTTTCTCTCATTTCCTTATCATCACTACACCCTTCTTTTCTTGTATTCAGTCTAATTCCTTTTATCTTCTTTTCCTGTTCCTCTTCGTTGTCTTTCAATCCTTCATGATCTCTAAACACTTTTTTCTTCTACCCATTCTTATTCGCTTCCTCTTTTTCCTCTTCTCTTTCTTTCACCGCTTCACCTCTTTCTCATGTTCCTTCCTCTTCTGTCTAGCTGTCTTTTCTTCTACTCATTCTAATCCAATTATTCGTTTTAATTCTTAGTTTTCTCCTTCAGTTACTTCCTGTTTGCCTCCTGCATATTCTTACCTTTTTCTTCTTCCTTCCGCGTTTTTTCCGTATCTGCCAACTTGCCCCTCTTCTCTGTAATTATCTCCCCTTTTTAAACTTCTTCATTTCACCTTCTTTTCCTATACGTTTTTCTCTCCTTTATCTTTTATTCTATCTTCTTAACCCCCACCCTCACCCCAGTATTTTCGGAACAGTATATTCGGAAGAGTAAAATGTATCTGAAAGAATGAAATCTGTGAATTTCGGTGAAGACTGTACTACTTAGAACATTGTGGATTGGCGCTACAGATCAAAGAACTGTATCAGCTAACAGAAGTCACATCACTTGAGGATTTTCAACAACAGTAGGACTAAAATGGATATCACATGTAACTCGAAAAGAAAATAATGATATAATCAGTATGTTGACTTCAAACAAAAAGTCAGGAAGTAAACTCCCATCTATATTGAAAAGAGCGCTGGGCTTGAGAAACCGTTTTTCCTGAAAAATGTTTTAATAAAAAGTTTTTTATAAATTTCAATCGACAGCAGTACCGGCTGCTCGGTCAATGAATGCCAAATGTTTCCATATAAGTAAATGCCGAATATTTCCATTACCATTACTATATTCGGATGTTATGCTACTATTTTCGGAATAGGGTATTCGGAATTAACTACTCGTATATTCAGAATTGTATATTCGTTTATCTTCATTAGCAAATTCGAAATAGTATACTCATATATTCAGAATGGATTTCTCGTATTTTCAGAATAGTATATTCAAAATTGTATACTCCTATATGCAGAATATTTTATTCCGAATATTATACACGTATATTCGGAATAGTATTCTCGAGTGTTCGTAATAGATGGATTAATGTACTCGTATCTTCGGGATTTTATATTGGAAATTGTATTCTCGGGTGTTTGTAATAGATTGATTAATATATTCGTATATTCGTAATAGTATATCCGTAATAGTATTCTCGAGTGTTCGTAATATATTGATTAATATATTCGTATATTAGGAATATTATATTCGGAATAGTATTCTCGAGTGTTCGTAATAGATTGATTAATATATTCGTCTATTCGGAATAGTATACACGTCTTCGTTTTTATACCTACATGTTAGTGCCAGCTTTTTCTGTCGCCCTTCACAACCTTGTATCATTTATTTTACTTTACAGAATGTTGAACGCATCCTCTCTTCAGACCATGAGATTTTCATCTACTCTCTATGTTTAGTCATCATCTCTTATTCGTTAATACACTCTAGTGTATTGGGCCTTTTATTGCTTGTGAACCGTAGTATCCGGCTTCTCTTCATAACCTACTTATTACGATGGCTAAACTAGTTCGGCTCCTCTATAGAAGAGGCTGTTAGTAAGTTAGCTCCCGATTGAATAGAACGGGGGAAAATGTTTTCCTTTTGGTAGGAGCCAACTTTGATGATTACCGCCATCAACTTAAAGTTGCAGAATGTGGTGCTTAGAGTCGGTGCCTAGAAATTGAATTTGCTGAACTATTTTGTCATTTGTTCCAGTATCGGAAGATTGATTTTATCTCAAAATTTACAGCAATACCTAAACACACACACACACACACACACACACACACACACATATATATATATATATATATATATATATATATATATATATATATATATATATATCGGAACAAAAGTAAGAATACAATTTTTCTTTTCTCCGTGCCGTGTCTTTTGTAGCCCGTAAGAAAATGTCTTTTTACTATATCTCCTAAACCCTGGTGTGCCATCTATTTGCACAACCTCCTCAGGTATATTACGCTCTGCTTTCTACTGTCACACTTGCCTTCGATCAGTCTAGTGAGTCTCAAATTCTACAAGCACTCTCTCCTCACCATCCGCTGTAGAAATCTCAGCCGTCTCCTTCTGATGTTAATTATAAATGCCATTTTTGCTTTCACTATCTCTAAAAACTTTTCGTTGTTCACATATTCAATCATTGATATTCTCAGAAGCCTTCTGTAGAACAACATTTCTGCTTCTTCTAGTTTTTTCTTCATCTGTGAGGAGAATATTCAGCATTCACTGCCATATATGAGGAGAGATATTACAATAGTATGTGGACAAACATTGCTTAGAACTAAAAAGAATAGGAAATTGTGGAGAGCCCTCATCGCCCACGTTCTACAGAGACACGTACAGGCAAGGACGATATATTTATTTTGAGATTTTCATACATGATCAAAAATCTGTCAGCATTTTCTACATTTCTTGAAGATAAATGCTTACATAAATTAAAAAAGAACATATTTGAGATCGCAGAAGACGCCTTGCAAAAGCTAAGCAACGTATTAAGAAATAGGATAATTTTTCTGTTTTTTCACTGATCCTGCACATATGCCTGATAAAGGCTTAATTTATAAAACTCGAAACAGGAGGCTGAAAAATATACGTCAATCTTAGATATTGCACATCGATAATGATTTTCGTCGACCACTGCATATTTGCTCACTTTCTTTTATCTATATATGCCAAATACGATTTTCTATGGGGTGGGTTGTGCACGTTATATAAGAGTCTAACTGCAGTGTTTGGTGAACTGGTCAGAATGTGTACAACTAATACGTTTTGGGATTTTCACTCAGAAGCGAGCATTCTTTTTTCTCAAAACAAAAAGCAAATATTGTTTAAATTCAACAGAGATAATCTGTTTATCAGAAAGATAACGACCGAATCGCATGGTTTCGTTTGTCTAAATGCGTTTGTTTATGTATTTATTTTCATCAATAAAGAAATGAAATGTTGGCCTTTTTTCTTCAATTCAGAAAACAAATGGAACACTGTATTTTCAATAACATTTGTGCGTAAAGCCCTATTTTCACCCCCTCTCTCCCTTTCATCATCCGTCTCGTTGTTTTTCTTCGCCTCCCTCTTGGTCATTCTTTTTCCACCTCAAATTCTTTCTCTCTCCGCCTCCTCTTTCTCCTCCTCCCTTTGCTTCATATAATCTCCTTTTCCTCCATGTCTCTTTCACCGTCTGTCTCGTGATCACTCTGTCTTTCTCACATTTTCATTCTTACATTTTCTTTCTTTCTTTTCTTTCTTTCTTTATTTCTTTCTTTCTTTCTTTCTTTCTTTCTCAGTGTGCCTTTGTGCAGCTCATTCATTCTCCATCTCTCTCGCAACCTCTTTCCTTCTGCTTCAAACCTATTTTTCTCACCCATTCTCTCTCAGAGTCTCGCGTTTTTCTAGCTTGCTCTTTCTTTCTCCCGCTCTCTAACTCAGTCTGTCTCCCTCTTCAGGCTACACACTCTGTTTATCCTTCTCCTTCACACTCTCTATACCTCACCATTCCTGTTTGTCTCTATAAATTTATGCTTAAACACACACATTATCGGTTATTGAAAGGTATTCGGCCTGACTTCCAAAATCTAACCAAAACATCAAAATCTCGAAATATTGTAAGGGAGGGCTTGCTAGAGGAGAAGATAATCGTATATATATATATATATATACATGTGTGTGTGTGTGTGTGTGTGTGTGTGTGTGTGTGTGTGTGTGTGTGTGTAATTTGGCGGCAACTTTCTTTTAAACATGTTGTGTTGAATGTTAAAGACAACATCGTCCTGCATATTTTCTTTTGAATTTTCTCATATTTTCTAATGAGACTCTAGAAAATATGAGAAAATTCAAAAGAGAATATGCAGAACTATGTTGCCTTTGACATTCAACACAACGTGTTTAAAAGAAAATTTGCTACCAAATTACACATATTTTAAACTACATGATCCCGCAGCTTTATATGATACCAACAACAGGGATTACAAAGAATATCTTGTTAAACGACAACGTTTTAAGTGTAGCGTCAATCGACATCTCCAGTTGCCTTGATCTATCCACTTCCCTTCTCCACATCCTTTCATCTTTCATTCCTATCTGCTCTCGCTCCAAATCTTTCTGTAACCCCCTTGCCTTGACCGACCCACTGTCTTTCTCTTTCTCCACATCCTCTCCTTTAGCACTCCTATCTACTCTTCCTTCAACCCTTCTATAACCCCTTGCGTGATAGTGGCCTCCAGCCTTGCGTGGGGTGATACGCTTAAAAAAAAAAATTGATTTTGCCAAAATATTATTATTTCAATATAATTTTCAAATAAAAAGTCTCATTAGAAAATATCAGAAAATTCAAAAGAGAATATGCAGGACTATGTTGTCTTTGACATTCAACACAACATGTTTAAATATATATATATATATATATATATATATATATATATATATATAAATTCAAACATATATTGTTAAATATATGTTTGGATAATAACAAATGTCTATTTCGTTTGATCACGAGCCGTTCTAAACTTCGTATAGTTGCTTTAATTTCGGAAGAAAATAAAAACAAAAACTATCCAACATTTGGATATTTTTTTATAATGCTGTTCCTTGATCTAACCTTTCGGCTCACATGAGCCTTCTTCAGAGTGGTTATATACATCTAGACATATGGTTCTGTTAATATTTCCTTCTCTTACGATTTATGACCTGCGTCTGCTATTCTATGACCGTTATCGTCGCATAGCGATCTTCTATGTCAACATCGCAGAATATCATCTATGATGGTGAATATCTTTGTTTAAATGCCCATATAACAGTAATTAGTAATTATATGCTGTGCAATTCGGAACAGCTTTTTCAGCTTGGGTGTCATATGCCCGATGTTTTGACCGCTGTACCCTATAGCCTTCTTTCAGAAGTCTGTCTTCGTTCTCAGTAAATTTCTTTGAAATTTCGAACTCAATTCAATTCAGGAGAGCAGACTGTTCCCCTTCAATTTTCCATGTTTAAAAAATAATTCTTATCAGTTAACAACACTCAGTCTTTATATGGCTTTTTCCGTTTCTTCCGCTCAACAAATGCATATGACTTTTCAGCACCACCAGATCCAGTGGTTAAACTCAGAAATTCCAGGTAGCCAGATATGTTTTAACCAACGCTTCAATTCACTATATTTTGTGTCTTGGATTAAATATTGAATTCGTTTTCAAATTCCAAGATGGTTGTTGATATTACATGTCAATGTTTGTCGGGTTGATTTTGTTATTTTTTTATCGGTATCACCCCCCATGCAAGGCAGTAAAGCAACTAAAACACAATGTGTTACAGGATGTGGAAGAATTAGAAAGAGAAATATTAATAATGAGGGAGAAGACAAAAGAGAAATCCGGAGGACAGTAGATAGCGACTGACATTGCATTTAAATTTTTGTAGATTGCAGATGGCTGGAAAGCATGGAGATGGAAGCGAGTTCCACAAGCTAGAAGTGCGAGAAAAGAAACTGTTTACACAGAATTTACGATTACATCTAACCAGCTAAATTGTAAATTGATGAGATCTCGACGCCATTCTAGTCCATTCAAATTCAAAAAATGTAGATACTATAGCGAAGAACTCATCTAAACAAATTCCATGGGAGTATTTATGGGAGTCCAAGAATGATATCGAGTACGAAAATGGAGATGTGAAGAAGACCAGAGCATAAAAAGGCCGAAAGTCTGTGAGTCATACAGTAAAGTTTGACATGCTGGCCTGAATATTAAAGCATATAATAGTATCTTTTCATCTCGAAATTCCGAACGAATTTCAGAACTTGTTTTTCTTTTCTTGTTTAGACCATAAATTATAGCAAACACATAATCTGATGAATCGATAATTATTCAGGGCGTGGTTAAAATATAATCATTTATTTAGTAGGCGTTGTCAAAACAATGTTTTCTTTCAGCAAAAAAGAGTTAAACGAATGAGAATGGCTCTCTCTGTTAGGGAATACAAAAGGAAAATAATAATAATAATAATAATAATAATAATAATAATAATAATAATAATAATAATAATGATAAAGGGGGGGAAAGTCAAAGATCGTCTCTACTCGCAGAATGAATTTTTAACTTTGCAATTATTTGTCTGCTCCGGAAGCGTAAACAGGAGACGGGATTCTCTCCCTTTGTTGACTGACCCGCGCTTTTAAAAATTGGCGCGAAAATGTTAGTAATGTTTGGCTCCAGACAAAAAGACGCCGTGCGACTGATCACAGACACGAAAATGCATGGAGGAAATGGTTTCAAAATTAGCAAAAAGCACGCACAGAAGTATTTCTATACATACGCACATCTGCGTGCGAACGTATCTTATATTAGATGCCGTGTCCCCTCAGGACGTTGACGATTACGGCTCTCCACAATTTTCTATCCTATATAGTTCATTTTCTACCATCCATTTATACAACATCGTTAGGTATGCTATTTGTCGTTTGTTTTTGTCTGTTTTGCCTTATACATATATGATATAATGATATGATTATGCACACACACACACACATATATACATACATATATATATATATATATATATATATATATATATATATATATATATATATATATATATATATATATAGGTAAAAATGCGTGGGTAAGTAATCCAAGTAGATGCTAATAACATAATTTTTTTAAAAACTGTTCCACAATAGAGAGCTCAATATATTTATTATAGAGCATATAAATGAATTACATAAAAATGAAACTCAAATGTACCCCATTTTAATGGTCATTTCGCACCCCCGGGATAATCTCCCTGAGGCTTGTCATTAACAAAAGTTTTAACAAAATGCATAACCAAATCTATTTTTAAACAAATCTATTTTCCTGAAACGTTTCCAATTGTCAAAAATGTAAAAACTTTGTCGGGATTTCTTTATCCTAATTTTAAATCATAAATATATATATATATATATATATATATATATATATATATATATATATATATATATATATATATATATATATAAATTGTATGTATTTAGGCAGAATTTTTTCATTGATACATGTTTCATTAAATAATATATACCATAATATATGCTTAATAACATTATAATTGAAAGATAAAAGAAAATCACCATATTGATACATATTTTTTAATCCTATCTAAGCTTTCGGCTTACATAAGCCATGACCAAAGATGACAAATAGGACAATGACATTATAATATATTAAACAATACACGGATATAACAATAATGATAGACTGTTTTTGTTTACATGGAAGATTTCCAAGCAACGACAAACTCGTGCATACGAGACGCCGGAAGCAAACATGCCTGGCCGCATACACAAATCCGGAAAATCCTTGTTGAAAACACAACTATGCTTAAACATGAAAACAATAAACAAAAACTAAAAATTCTTGAAGCTATATACATAAAACAGTTGAAACCTAACCTGAACAAAATAAACTATGAAATCTCCACAAATATACTTAAATGTCTATAACTGATAACAGAAACCATTGGTTTATACCAACGGCTTCCCATACTTAATATTTTTCGTTTTCCCTTTCGCATGGTCATGTGTGATGTCATGAGTCGCTGTGCGATTTTCGCTTCCAGCGTGTCATATGCACGAGTTTGTCGTTGCTTGGAAAACTTCCATGCAAACAAAAACAGACTATCATTATTGTTATGTCCGTGTATTGTTTAATATATTATAATGTAATTGTCAATCTTTGATGATGGCTGATGTAAGCTGAAATCTTAGATAGGATTAAAAATATGTATCAATATGGTGATTTTTTTTCGTCTTTCAATGATAATGCTTATCAGACAATATGAAAGGAATTTACATAAAATAAATAGACAAAACTTGTCTAGATTATTTAATGAATCATATATCAATGAAAAAATGCTGCCTAAATACATACAATTAATATTACATGATCCAGCAACCCACCAAACTACCAACACTTGGAATTATATATATATATATATATATATATATATATATATATATATATATATATATATATATATATAATTAATACTAGTAAAACTCTAGAATGTTTAACTCGTGAATCTCGGAATAAAAGCTTCTATTATTCAAACAGAATAAAACATCAGGTTATAAAAAATAGGTTATACAAAAAGCCATATTTCTAGGAGAAAAGAAGGTACACTTTTACAAATGAGCAGGAATTAGCAGCATTCAAACTCTAGATTATTTTTTAGCCAGGTATGAGTACTAGCAAGTGAAATCAATAGGAAATAAGTAATTCTCTTAAGCACTTAAGGTCTGCCAGAAAACATTCTCTCTCTCTCTCTCTCTCTCTCTCTCTCTCTCTCTCTCTCTCTCTCTCTCTCTCTCTCGTTCGTTTAAAGACAACTCATCTTTGAAGAAGAGAACAAATTGGGAAAGTGTTTCAACAGAGAACGGAAACACGACATCAAAATCCGAAGGCTCACTGAGATAGCCAATGATGCCTTCCAAAAGCTAAACAAATATTAAGAAACAGGAAAATTCCGTTAGAAACAAAGAAATGAATAGTAAACTGTTACGTAATATCAGTACTCGTAGTGAACGCTGTACAATCTCATCACAGATGAAGAAGAGCCTTGAAGCAACAGAAATGTGGTTCTACAGAAGGATGATGAGAATAGCACGGACCAAACATGTAAACAACGACGAAGTATTGAACTGTTATATAATATTGGTCTTCCGATATGGCAGTGAATGCTAGACAATCTTTTCATAGGTGAAAAGGTGATCTAAGGCAACAGTATTGTTCTACAGAAGGATGCTGAGAATATTGTGAACTGAACATGTGAGCAATGACGAAGTACTGAACTGTTATATAATATTGGTTTTCCTATATGGCAGGCAATGCTGGAAAATCTCCTATCAGATGAAGAAGAGATTTGAAGCAATAGTATTGTGGTTCTACAGAAGGATGTTGCGAATAACATGGACTGAACATGAGAGCAATGATAAATTTTTAGAGAAAACGGAAACATAAAGGTCACTTATATTTAACACCAGAAAGGAACAGTAGAAATTTCTAGGACACCTAATAAGGAAAGAACGCTTGCAAAGTTTGATACTCACAGGAGAGATTGAAGGAAAGAGAGATAGAGGAAAACAATGCATAACCGACCTAACGGGCTTGTGTAAATGGATGGCAGAACAGGGCTTAGAAGGAGATTAAAAGACAAAATTAATTAAGAGAAGGAAAGGCCAGGATGTTTTGGTGATCCATGATTGCTAACGTCTTGAAAGGTCATGGATCATAGAAGAAGAAGAAGAAGAAGAAGAAGAAGAAGAAGAAGAAGAAGAAGAAGAAGAAGAAGAAGAAGAAGAAGAAGAAGAAGAAGAAGAAGAAGAAGAAGAAGAAGAAGAAGAAGAAGAAGAAGAAGAAGAAGAAGAAGAAGAAGAAGAAGAAGAAGAAGAAGAAGAAGAAGAAGAAGAAGAAGAAGAAGAAGAAGAAGAAGAAGAAGAAGAAGAAGAAGAAGAAGAAGAAGAAGAAGAAGAAGAAGAAGAAGAAGAAGAAGAAAAGAAGAAGAAGAAGAAGAAGAAGAAGAAGAAGAAAGAAGAAGAAGAAGAAGAAGAAGAAGAAGAAGAAGAAGAAGAAGAAGAAGAAGAAGAAGAAGAAGAAGAAGAAGAAGAAGAAGAAGAAGAAGAAGAAGAAGAAGAAGAAGAAGAAGAAGAAGAAGAAGAAGAAGAAGAAGAAGAAGAAGAAGAAGAAGAAGAAGAAGAAGAAGAAGAAGAAGAAGAAGAAGAAGAAGAAGAAGAAGAAGAAGAAGAAGAAGAAGAAGAAGAAGAAGAAGAAGAAGAAGAAGAAGAAGAAGAAGAAGAAGAAGAAGAAGAAGAAGAAGAAGAAGAAGAAGAAGAAGAAGAAGAAGAAGAAGAAGAAGAAGAAGAAGAAGAAGAAGAAGAAGAAGAAGAAGAAGAAGAAGAAGAAGAAGAAGAAGAAGAAGAAGAAGAAGAAGAAGAAGAAGAAGAAGAAGAAGAAGAAGAAGAAGAAGAAGAAGAAGAAGAAGAAGAAGAAGAAGAAGAAGAAGAAGAAGAAGAAGAAGAAGAAGAAGAAGAAGAAGAAGAAGAAGAAGAAGAAGAAGAAGAAGAAGAAGAAGAAGAAGAAGAAGAAGAAGAAGAAGAAGAAGAAGAAGAAGAAGAAGAAGAAGAAGAAGAAGAAGAAGAAGAAGAAGAAGAAGAAGAAGAAGAAGAAGAAGAAGAAGAAGAAGAAGAAGAAGAAGAAGAAGAAGAAGAAGAAGAAGAAGAAGAAGAAGAAGAAGAAGAAGAAGAAGAAGAAGAAGAAGAAGAAGAAGATACCCATATTTGAGTACATGCTTTGTTTTAATTTATTTATTAAAACAGTAGACAGATTTATTTCCATCAATCGGCCTGAATATTCGAGAAATCTTGTTTAAAAAAAAAAAACGCGCTCACCGGCAGAATTCAAACCTACATCCACTAGGACAAAGCGTTGTTCGTTCTGACATGCCTTGACCTCTCGGCCAAGAACAGAAATTCTGAACGCAGATTTCTCCCTTTCTTTTTCTATTTGTTCTTAGTATTACTCTCTCCCTCCCTTCTCTCTCTCGCTCTCTTTTTCTCATATTTCTCTTTTTCTTTCTCCAATCTTTTTTTTCTCTTTTGATATTCATTAATGTCAAATAAAAGGAAAAGAGGACAGTGAAGACCGTGCTACGCCAATTGTTTGAATGCAGATGGACTGCCAGCTTTGAAAGCCGACTTTCATGATAATATGTCCTTTGAAAACGTCTTTAATTCTTCTATTTTACATATATATTTAGCGTATGGCATGAGGCCAGCTACTTAAAATTTCCTGTGCGGTTGATTGGTTCATACCAATCGTTCAAACAGGAATATCTTATCTATCTGATAAATCAATATTCGATATTTTTTTTACTGGCAATAGAACGCCGATCAGTGGAAACGTCTTGAAATACACAACTGCTTCAGCCATGAGATAGCTTGCTTCATTTTACAACTTTTTGTTTTCAAATTCCCATCGATGAATTGATCGATGGATCTCGCAAAGCATAAATCGCTTTCCTTGTCAATTTCCCTCACTTGTGAAACAGCATTCGCTTTGTTTGTTTACTGAGATTCCTTCTTTCCTATTGTGCTTGGTTTTAGTAAGCTTCTTACGCCCGATTTCTTCAGCACTTTTTTCTTCCACACGGTTTTATTTAGGCTCTTCTTTTTTTTTTCTTCTTTTTTTTTGTCATTTGGCATTTTACTAGCGACATTGTCTATCTTCCTACGTCCCTTTCTATAGATATGTTAAAATTAACAATATTTGTCCATTTAGCTATCCAGCGAAAGACGTCGCTATTCACCGATTTTATCCCTTTTTCTATCCCTTTCTTATTCTCCCAATCATTACTAATAATTAGCATAAATATTTAGTTATGCCTATATAACCGAGGAGTCCCAGATTTACACTAGTATAGAAAGATAGACAGACAGACAGAATGAGAATAGATAGATAGATAGATAGATAGATAGATAGATAGATAGATAGATAGATAAACAGACAGAAAGTGAACAGGCAGAGATATACAGAAAGTTAACATAGATAGACAGACAGACCGACAGAAAGTGAACAGACATAGATAGATAGACAGAAAGTGAACAGATAGATAGATAGAGAGAGAGAGAGAGATAGACAGACAGACAGACAGACAAACAGAAAATGGACATAGATAGATAGATAGATAGATAGATAGATAGATAGATAGATAGATAGATAGAATAACATGAAACTTAGGGTTATATCTTGCCATTTCAACTGAAAATTGATGAGACCTTGCCGCCCATCTAGTACTGCGCTTAAATTAGTAAAGGCTACTCACCATAGAGGAAGGCAATGTTTATTTTATAAAAATACAAAAATGTGGCACAAGGCCAAAAAGGATAGGGAATAGAGGAAAGGTGGTTTTCAATTTGTCTTATCTTCAACTTAGCTAGCCACGATTACTGATCCAAACATGCCACAGTATTCCTTGCACCAAAACAACACATTCTTACTTACCATCATAATACC